>JAUTXW010000883.1:0-600000 GCA_030620095.1 Kuschelorhynchus macadamiae | reverse complement strand
TATTTTATATTCATGGAGAATGTTATAAAATTTTGGAGAGAACGTGTCGTGTGTTTAATGAACGCCACCCTGATTTGCCGCCAATGAACAAGTCAAAATTCAAGAGGATTGAAACGAACTTTTTGCGTTTTGGCAAGGTTAAAGTTACAAAAAATGTTCCGAAACCAGTGACAAATGCCGAGGATAACGTAATAAACACAATAGCTTATTTCCACGCAAACCCGCAAAGTTTAATACCGTCTGCAGAAAACGATTTGGGAATTTCTTCTTCATCTGTCCAAAGAATCTTGAGCGAACATCATATGAACCCTTATTCCTTCCAAAACGTGCAAGCCTTGAGACCTGGTGATGACGTCCGAAGAGTAGAATTTTGCGAATTCATGTTTTTAAAAATTCAAGAGGAACCTCAATTCCTTTCAAAAATATTTTGGACCGATGGAGCGAAATTTTCTAGAGAAGGAATAACAAATAGAAGAAACGAACATTTCTGGGCAGCAGAAAATCCGCTCGCTTTACGCGAAACGCGTTCTCAAGAGAGGTTTAGCTTCAATGTTTTCGGTATAGTATTAAATGATCAGGTGCGGTACTGTATTTGTGAAGACAATTTAGACAGTGATAAGTATTTGGAAATTCTACGTTTTCTGAATTTAAAGAAGAAATTCCTATTGGTGAGCTGCAAAATTATTGGTATCAATTAGATGGGGCACGAGCACATAATTCTGCTGCAGTTTATCTCCAATTATCTCGAATTTTTGAAGATCGCTGGATTGGTCCCACTGGCCCTTGGAGATGGCCCCCGCGATCGCCTGATTTAACACCCCTAGACTTTTATTTATGGGGATTTATCAAAGGTAAAGTCTATGCTTCCCCAGTAAATAACCAACAAGATTTACTGGACAGGATACGAACAGCTTTTGACGAATTAGAAAACGGACAAATTCAACGGGCCGCAGCAACTGTACAAAGAAGAATTGAAATGTGTCTTCAAATGAACGGACAGCATATAGAACATTTGTTATAATTTAATTTTATTATTTTATTTATTTATTGTTGATTGCTAGATTGCTATAATTTTTAAGTTCACTAAAACAAGTTTAGAACAGTCTCGAACTTAGTAGATATGGTTAAAAATAATGTAAACAATTTATTACATTTTTTATAACTTTAACTTTTCCGAAACGAAAAAATTTCGTTTCAATCCTCTTCAATTTTCTCTTGTTCATTGGCGATAAATGAGGATGTTTTTTATTAAAAACATGGCACTTTCTCTCCAATATTTTGTAACATTCTCCGCGAATATAAAATAAATTGAGAATATCAGCTTTTGAGTGTTATTTTATTTTAATTTAAAAGTTTCAAATCAGCTGTCATGTTGAATAGAAAAGCACAACAATTGTTTTTCCATGGCTTACTACGGGAAGGTGTAAGCATTTAGCAAATACATATGATAGTTTAATAAAAACCTGATTATTTCGAAAATGGTTACGAATAGGTATAGGGAACCTTAATACAGTTCGATAGAAAATTAAATTCTACATTTGATAGTGCATAAAGTTATAGGGTGTCTCATTTAAAAAAACGGACTTTAGCGGCTTTGAAAATGTGAATGTTTGCCGCTGAATTTAGGACACCTTGCATACAAATAAACAAATTCAATAAAAAAAATAGAAACCCAAGATTATTTACCGATCTTCTGCAAAATATGAAGATTATATCTTCAAAACTTACAAAAATATGAGATTTTAAAATTTGGTACCCCGAAGGCTCATTTTTGGTTCAAGGTCAAGTATCTTAAGAATGCTTGAACCTAGGTATAGGACATGCTACATAAAATAGCATTAAAATTCTCCGTAGAATCCAAAAATATCGTAAAATACAGGGTGTTCCATTTAAAATAAGCAAGTTGATACCAACTTGCGGTTAAACCGGAAGTGACAGGAAGTTGAAAATATTTCAAAAAAGAAACACCCCTTGACCTTACCTTAATCCCAAAATTTGAAATTTTTATCGAAAAGGCATCATCAAAAACTTTTAATGAACGGGTTGCGTAAATAACCCTGTATATATATATATATATATATATATATATATATACATATATATATATAAAACGATATTAGCTGATTTGGGTATTTATTAAAAAAATATCGGTCAAATCTTTAAGAGCTTTTATTGAAAAACAAATGAATATCGTGAAAAGGTGCGCAACCAAAATAACAGTTTACATACGTCAGCATTATCACAAAGGTAGTAAGACTTTTTCTACATTTTCATACAGTATAAAACATATGCAAATTGTAATTACCATAACAAAATGGAAATTATAAAACATTTAATATAATATTGTAATAATTCGACATCATTTTTAGATAAATTATATCGCAAAAACATATTGTCAAGTTACATAATTATGTAACCGCCCCTGGGACCCCGTGGGCTGTTTAGCTATGCAAAACGGGAAAAAGCTGAGGTTCGTCAAGCGTATCTCATTAAATATTAAACAGGACAATTTGAGTGCTGTTTTTAATAAAACCGCATTATGTATAGATAACAGAATTGGAAAATACGGTATCGGTAGGGTCGGTTTAGTACTTACATGATAATTTTGGTAGCGTATACTTGCAGCTGAAAATATTACTGAATTTATTTACATTTACGATATTCCCGATCCAATTAATAAATGCACCATGTATTTCATTTTATTACATTTAATTTGATATATTACATTATATTCGATACACTGCAGCTTATTCTAGCGATGCGCCCCGAATTAATTAAAAACCACCTAATTTGCACTCAAAATTATATTTGGATTTTTCAATACTGCTTTATTGCGCGATATTTAAATTACAAAACCTCAATATTAATTTTATTACTCAAAGTAAAATCTAATTAAAAAACAACATATCTATTCCATTTTGACAGTATGATGTCGTGGTCAAACCTCATGTCAAACTGATAAAAAGAAAAAGGTAAAAACGCTCAAAAAAATGTATTAAAATCACACTTTCTTGACAAAATGGTGGCTGCACCATATCTTTACAATCCTCGTAAAAGAGAAGCATTGTAATCGTGAAAAAATCACTCTCCGAAATTTAAATAAAATAAAATAAATAAATAAATGCTTTATTGTCAAAAAAATTTTACAATTTTGTGGACAAAGCTGTTGTAAAAAAAAATAGTTTACAAACATCAAAATTAGCAAACAAAACAAAACAAAACCACATCATAAATATTATAGAAAAATAATATTTAAATCAAGAATTTAGAATATTAATATAATAGAATCCTAAAAGAAGTACATTAGAAATGTACTTTGTCAGTCGTACTATGTTATAAACATTTTCATAAATATAATGTAAAAAAAAATAAAAAAGCAAAGTAAAAAATAAAAAATAAAAAAGTACGAAACAATTAAAAAAATACATATACAAAATTCGGTAAAAATGGTTGGTAATGGCAACTAGGGGTTCATAAGGATAAATGTATGTGTTGTAAAACTCGTTCACGGTGTAGAAGGCGCTTTCCAGTAAGAATGATTTCAAAGCCTTGCGAAATGAAGTCAGAGATATTATGGATTTGATGTTAAATGGCAGGTGATTATGCATTTTTTTTGCATTGTAGATTACTGATCTTTTAATTAACTCTGAGTGTGGGGTTGGAAGATAGAGATCGTGCTCAGTGTTTCTGAGAGGGTAGTTGTGAGAAGGTCTCTCTAATAGAGCAGGTGCATGCTTACGAATTAAGCAAACCGATTCCAAAATGAATAAGCAAGGAAGGGTTAGTATTTTATATCTTTTAAAGAAATCTCGGCAGTGAGTTCTACTGTTAAGTCTCATAGGTAACGAACAGCTCTTTTTTGTAGTATAAAAATTCGATCAAATTGAGTCGCACAACATGTACCCCAGAATGGAATAGCATATCTGAGGTGCGACTCAACAAGAGCAAAATAAACAGTTCTAGAGGTAGAAAAGCTAAGCTCCTCGGAAACAGATCTTAACGCAAAGCAAGCAGAACCCAACTTCCTTGATAAAGCGTCGATATGTGGATCCCATTTTAAAGAATCATCTACAAGAAGCCCTAGAAATTTTACAGAGTTTACGACATCAATAGTGGTGCCATTAAGGTCAAAAGGTTGCAGCGTGTTTTTATAAGACAAGACTTTCGTTTTAGAGATGTTCAAACATAGGAGATTAGAATCGCACCAGAATTTAATGGTGATTAGGTCATTAGATACAATCCTATGTAGGTCCGTGACATCTGGGTGGCTCCACGTAAAACTGGTACGTCCGCAAAGAGACATATTTTTCCACTAATGTTTAAATTAGCCATGTCGTTTATGAACAGAAGAAACAAGATAGGGCCTAGTACCGAGCCTTGAGGCACTCCATATTCCATTGGCCTACAAGAAGACATCCTGTTGTCAACTTTCACAACTTGATTTCTGTTGCTAAGATACGACTTAAACCAATCGAGAGGAGCCCCTCTAAATCCATAGTACTGCAGCTTGTTAGTTAATATATTAAGATTCACACAATCGAAAGCTTTGGAAAAATCACAGAAAATTGTTGCCGTAGCGTGATGGTTGTTTAGGCTGGAGTAAACTCTATTAAGAAGGGAAAACATGGCATCGCTTGTGCATTTGTTACTTAAAAATCCAAATTGATGTTTTGTAAGTATTTCATATCTAGACAGAAATGATAAAAGCCTTTTTTTAACCAGTCTTTCGATGATCTTAGATAGCGTAGGGAGTGCAATTGGGCGATAGTTCGAAGCTTCTTCTGAAACACCGCTTGGAAAAGTACCATTTTGGAAAGATATTTATCAAAGCAGTAGATTTTAAGACTTGAATACATTTTTAAAGTAAGCCCATCAATTCCCGAGGAAGATTTATTTTTGATATCATTAATTGTACTGCGAAGTTCTGATAAAACTACTGGTGAAAAGAAGAAACTGTGCAGGTTTACCCTATGATTAGAGAGATATGAAATTGGGTCATTAGATTGAGATACGGATTTAGTCAAATCTTTGGCTACATTTACAAAATAATTGTTTAGGTCCTCAGGAGAGGTAAGGATAGTGTTGGATAAAGGAGTTTTGTTTCTTAAATCATTTACGATAGACCAGGTTTCTTTAGCTACATTTTTATGTTAGAAAGTCTATTATTGTAATAAATATCTTTGGCGGCTTTAATAGTCTTATGATAAATTTTTCTGTATGATTTTACATAATTATGAAAAAAGACACTGTCCGAAAATTTCTTTAAATGAGATAGTGACCGCATGTTCTTAGAAGATATACGTAAACCTTTAGTGGACCAGGGTTTACTTCTTTTATTTTTGATAGGCCTAAGAGGAAAAGATTCAGATTAGTTAGAGTTTTTATAAAACGAGAAAATTCAGTGTCGACATCATAAGTGTGAGAGTCCCAGTCAGTTATTTGACATAGGTGTTTGAAATTAATGAAATTTCTAACCGAAAAAATACGGCCTACTTGTCTAGAGGAATTTTTGGCTTTTATTTCTTCAGATCTTCACGTTTCTAGTTGACACAAAACATGTTTTCTCAATTCCGTCGGTCTGTCTGTCTGCCTGTTCGCGGCATAGCTAAAAAACTACTTACAGGGTTAACTTCAAATGTTGGTCAAAATTTAAAGGTTATATGGGGATGACCTGATAACATTTTCGTAAAAATTCAATATGGTGAAACAAAATGGTGGCCTAGTGAAATGTAGATAAAAATTATTATTAAAAACCTACTCATCCAATTAATCTCAAGTTTTGCAAAAATTAAGATTAAATAGCAACATTTTGGTATAAATCCAAGATGGCGGAAGAAATTAACAAAACATTTAAGACTTCAAAATTATATTACATTTTCGTCCTGCCTATTTCTAGTTTACACTGATCGTCCACTGAAACGTTCTCATTTATCACGCTTATTAGAGTAGTACCTATTAGCAATTACCATGCTGTAATTGCTATTTAATATCTGATCACGTACGAGGTTACTTTGAAAATATAATAGTTATGTTATGTTTGTAGTTTATACATAGTGCAGAGGGTGGCTTAAATATAGCTACAATAGGTTAGTTCATTTCAAATCACAATTAATCTGAATTACTTCCAGATATGTGATATCTGTTGATATCACATATCTGGTCATGTTGATAATATACAGGGTAGCGCAAACATTTACAATACGCTATATTTAAAATTCAATTTAGATTAATTTTCAAATATTCATTTTTATGGCCAATTAATATTTTTATGTTGGTCACATACAGAGTGAACCAAAAACTAAACCGACTTTTCTTAATAATTTTATTATTTCTTTAGTTTATTATCCTAATTTTTTGCCACTACATAGTAATCGCTCTTGAAAGAAAAGATTTGAAATAGACATAATAAGAATAAGACATCAGGCTCTTATATTTATTAGGTCGCTTTACTCTTAGATTAGATTACAATTTGTGTTTAAATGGGGTGAACCAAACTTAAAGAAGATAATTTGGATTTATTTATTTTTGCTGCTGAAGATCACCATAGGTTTGGATATTCGAAATACGACTCAAATTTCTAGGATTTATATAGTATACAGAGTGATAAAATTGGAAAATTTCGACTACTTCCAAAGATATCAGCAAAAAAAAATGAACATCATTATTTTCTTTTTATTCTTCTCAAGGTGCATTTGGAAAGATATACAAAATACATTTTAAATTGTTAAAGCCACTTTTCCTCTTTTACAAGATAACGTACTAGGATTTAAAATCTGACGTTTCGTCTTCGAGGTTTTATCATCAACTTAATTTTTTAAAATATGAACCTGAATTTTTCATTTTATTTTAACAAACGTATGTCAAATTCACAAAAAAGAATTTCAGATACACTATATATGTGAGTGTATGTCCATTACACGCCTGGAGCCGATCGTCTAGCGCGTCTGCTGTTACTGAATATGCATCCGGCATGGGGGAACAAAATGGCGTTATAATAAAAGATTTAAAAATTAAGCCCGAAAAAACTGCTTAATGGATTGATTTCAAATTGTGTGCCATACCTAATTGTGGCATAGGGCTCAAAGTAAAACTGTGTTACCAATTCAAGCTGATGAAACAAAATGGCGCCCAAATTAAATTTTTGTAATCGTGAAATAATGGCCCTCTCAGGTTTTACATATCTTCACGTTTTAGCGTGCCAAAAAACATGTTTTATGAATTACGAAGGTCCGTCTGTCGGTCTGTCAGTTCGCGACATAGCTTAAATATTAGTTACCCGATTGAGTTCAAATTTTGACCAAAAATTAAGGATTATATGGAGATGACCTGGTACTATCTTGGTAAAGATCCAATTTGGCGGACCAATGTTAAATTTTTTTTGTTACAGTGGTGTATTATTTGGGGTTAAGGTCCAGTAGAAAAAACAAGTCTTTTTCAAATTGTCGACGTTTCGCAACTTAAATGTTGCATCCTCAGGTCACACACACATACACACCTATATTTTGATGCAGCTTCTAGAGGGTGCTACGAGCGCTACTCTATTTGTATTTAAAAATGTTCTAACTTTTTTTAATACAAAATTCGGAACAAAATTAATTAAACCGGTACGAATTCAACATGACGTAGCAAAATAGCGGTATGTGTCAAGGGAAAAACTACTTATTGAAATGATTTTTTAATTATGTCGAACAGTCAAGTGTGGCATAGGTAGAAAGAAAATGGTACAATATTGTTGGGAACCCAATATGATGAAACAAAATGGCGCTCAATAAAAATGAAAAGGCAGTATATGTAACACATATATACTGTGACTGCGTACTGAACCAAATTGAGTCACACTTCATTATTCCTAATAAATCGAAAAAAAATCACGGAAGTTCCGGGTAGGAAGTTTACCGATTTTTTTAAATTGTACCCACATAAGTTGTTAATCCTAAATTCTGTTAGCCATAGATTTTTGCAATTTGAGCATAAGTAGTTGATTATTGGGTAAAATATGTACTGTTTAAATAAATTTCCACCTAGCCGAATCTCATTCGGATTGCTACAATCGTTTTGAAAAAAATTGGAATAATCCAAAAAAATAAAACGTCTTTAACACTCTATATCAAAAACGAAGCGACATATGGACTTTTATTTTATTTTAGGGTGAGGGAATTTTCCCACAACGTCACACGTTTTTTATTTTTTTTATGATGATTTTGTTGCATTCTTTTTTCGAGTTTTCGAGGGCAGAGAAACCTGCATCGGAGATGTTCTTCTTTTTCAATTTACCAAAAGCTTAAAAAATCTTTCAAGTGCATGTTCGCTTCAACTAGGTGTCTCTTGAGAATACTCCTGGTATGATGAGATGACCTTTTCTTTCAAGGTATATACCCTTACACCTCGCTATCCCGCTCCTGCCACTTAGCGACCATTACGCTAATATTCTAGGTAGAATCAGACAGATGAACAGGATAGAAAGCAGGAATAACTAGGCCTCACGTCCCCAGCATATGCTCCCATTCTAGAGGGGTCGCAGGTCTACTTGAACGCTTGAATCTCCCTCATTCTCCCGAAACAAAGCAGCAAAACCAAACACATGGAACCACTTATGCTGAAAACACAGAGGTCTGCCTTCCACGAGACGATTCATTCTGTTTGTTATTATTTTACTGTAAATTTCCCCTGTGCTAATGGATAGCGCTGGACACGAAAGTCAAAGAAATCTCAAACAGAAGCTATGTCGGTAAAGCAGTATACCGTTTGAAAAGTTAATCTATTATACAGAGATGGCGTTGACATCTCAATGTCCAACATTGACGTTACGTTAAAATGTATGGAATTCGTGAACGATTTCCATAATAACATCTTGAACATGTTGAGCTTAAACCTGATTGGATAGAAAAAACCGTGCAATTATTTAAATATGTTGAGTTTGATGTAGTCTGTGCCGTACCTAATTTAAACATCTGTAGGTGTTAATTAAATTATAAATTAGTTAAATTAATTAAAAAATTAACCTAAAATTTCAAAATTTAAATAAAACTCAATAAATAATTCAACGGAATTGGTTTTGGCGGCCTAGCTGCAATATAGATTTTTTAAAAAATATGTTTCATTGCTTTACTGAGATTAGTGCTTGTAAACCGTGTCCTCAATCTAATATAAAATTTTCTTGAAATATACAATAGGTATAAAAATACTAAAAATATAATAATATTTACCAATTTGTTTTTCCAAAACCCAACTCAAATTTCAAATGGAATTACTATCCGATGTGTCGCCTTCGATTGTACTAGACATCTTCAGGGATCTGTTAAGATAAGTCTCTACGTATGATATAGATCGTAAGTAGCATCTCTATTAAAGTTTTTTGTATGTTTGAACGTGTAATTTTTCGTCAATAAAATCCTGAAAGAGATTCTAGAACCTTGGCTTTCTTACATTTATAATATTGCGAGTGATATGTTGGTGTTCAGCTACAGCAGATTAAATTTTTTTCTTTTTTAATACATAGTTCATGTTTCTTAAGTCTAGTAAATATTGAGCGTCCTTTCTCCCACATATACTTCTCCACAGGACCAAGGAATTTTATATACTCCTTCTGTTTAAAGAGATACAATATCTTTCGAGGATCGCTAGCATTGTTATGTGCATTGAAGATTGTACGTATGTTGCACAGTCGAAGTAATCATCCTATTTTGTCTGTAGTGCCCTGTATGTAGGCAAGAACAATACTACCTAACGGTGCCTCCTCATCATATATTTTAATTGTCTTATAATCTCTCAGAGTTTCGGTTAGTTCCATTGTTAGAGAATGTTAATTAGAAATTCAAATGGCTCTAAATACTAGGAAATTAATAACATATACTACATCTACAAAGGGAATCGTTTCATTAGATTCAATTTCCATTGGGCATTTAATATTATAATGTTGTTGATTAAGGTGATCCAGAAATATAAAAAGATTATCCTGTCCATGAGGCCAAACAACAAATATATCATCTACATACATCTACCAGTGTTTCCATAAAGATATTCACTGACACAGGTGATAGAGGAGATTCCATAGCTGCCCCTGAAGTTTGTTCATAAAAAGTTTCTTAAAAAATGAAATTACCAGATGTAAGACAAGCTTCTACTAGATCTATTAAGTTATTATCAAGATTATTATGGTCCAATATAGCTGATATAATAGAAATAGAGTCGCTAACAGGAACATTTGTGTATAGTGATTTTGCATCGAAACTGTCCAAAATATCTTTTGGGGTGTAACTGGATTGCCTTAGGTATCTCTACAAAATGCGCAGAGCTTTCATAAAATAATGTGTTTTTCCAGTAAATGGATTAAGAAGATTTAAAAAATCTATAACTTGCTTGTATATAGAAGAGTCTCACGTGGAAACCGATTTTAACACAGAGCCACGGTTCGGCGAGCACAAGTCGGGTATAAAAGTCCGCCAGAATCTCTCCCCGCTCATTCGGTGTTCAGATCTCGTATAGTAAATATCCCTGAAGATGCCTCGTGCAATTGAAGGCGAAACGTTGGATAGGAATTCTAATTTGCTACGGTTTAATCCCAAGAACCATGATTTCTTAATTACCTTAATGATTTTTAGTGAAAAAATGTACAGTTTTTTATTTTTTGAAAATCTGTATTGCTGATTTCCTATGAATAAATGCCTTGTATATTTGATATTAGTTGCCGTGGTTCTTTTTTCGATGGACCCATTATTTTGGACCCCGAAATTTAAAACGAGGTTAGGGCGAAAAAATAAATAAAATCATCTTAAAACCACTAAACAGTTAAAGCTACCAATAACATTTCAAAAATGTCACGTTTTCAAGAATTTATTTTTAACAATCAGTTTTCTAAAAAATTAATACCTTGAAATTCTGAAGGTAAAATGAAACACAATAAATGAATTATCACAATAGTATTTGTTTCGGCAAACGGCAAAAAGTTATAATTAGAAGCTAATTGTAATAGCTTCGAACAGAAATGATGAAAACAACAAATTTTTTCAGAGTTTCGTATTGAAACACAAAATTTCATATTCCGATTCGTTTTCTCCACAGCCAACTTACTGAGAACAATTGCGACTCTTTCGGCGAATTTGGCGGCCTCGTTGCGGTGCTCAAACTGGAAACAAACCTATTGTGCCGGATGTGAGTAAATACGCTACAGCCACCGTTTCTAGCTAAATCCAGGAGAGCTAATTTGAAACTTCGCTTAAATGGAAACGCAGTTGAGCGAATAGAAATAAGCTTTCGAACAAAGTATTGTTCGAAATTTTTATTTTGATACAGGAAAATTTTGTTTATTACTTGAAGTAAACATTTAGGTCATTTTTTGGATATAGTTAGTCCCGTGAAAAGATAAAACATAGAAACGACTTTTATACAATTTTTCAGAAAAGCAAATATTAGTTTACGAATTTGCTGTTAATGCCATTTTTGTTCTTTGTAAATATAAGATTTACAGTCTCTATCAGAAATTTATAAAGTAATAAAAGCTCATTAGATATTCAAAAGCACTACAGTGTGATTCACTCAATATTTATGCCACTTCCATAGTTTGGCATTGATATCAATGATCTCTCTGCAAAATTCTTTCTTTTGATCAATTGCAGGTAGTACCAACCGGTTTTTGGTCAATTTATGCATATGCCGTTCTTTAAGCACTGAAAAAGGTATGCCAAAGACATATATATATATATATATATATATATATATATATATATATATATATATATATATATATATATGTATATATATATATATATATATATATATATATATATATATATATATATATATATATATATATATATATATATATATATATATATATATATATATATGTATATATATACATATATATATATATATATATATATATATATATATATATATATATATATATGATATATATATATATATATATATATATATATATATATATATATATATATATATATATATATATATATATATATATATATATATATATATATATATATATATATATATATATATATATATATATATATATATATATATATATATATATATATATATATATATATATATATATATATATATATATATATATATATATATATATATATATATATATATATATATATATATATATATATATATATATATATATATATATATATATATATATATATATATATATATATATATATATATATATATATATATATATATATATATATATATATATATATATATATATATATATATATATATATATATATATATATATATATATATATATATATATATATATATATATATATATATATATATATATATATATATATATATATATATATATATATATATATATATATATATATATATATATATATATATATATATATATATATATATATATATATATATATATATATATATATATATATATATATATATATATATATATATATATATATATATATATATATATATATATATATATATATATATATATATATATATATATATATATATATATATATATATATATATATATATATATATATATATATATATATATATATATATATATATATATATATATATATATATATATATATATATATATATATATATATATATATATATATACAGTGACCGTCTAAAGTCCGTTCCCCCCCTACTAATTTTTGAGCCAACTCGTATATCGCAACGAAATTTGGAGGGCTTAAATAGGAGATGAAAAGCTATTTTTTAAGGAAAAAATGTTAGCTAAAAGTTATAAAATGGCGGCTACGCGCCATCTTGAATTAATATTTTAAATACAACACCCCGCATATTATTCCATTTTCAAAATCTGCTCATTATTCTTAACATTTTTCTCCAACACACTTTATTCCTAAATGTAATTGCTTTCGAAATAATGGCGTTTGAAAATTGACATTTTGGTCATTTCAAATTCAATCAATAATACGATCAAGTTTGCGTTGGAAACAAAATCGTTGTCGCGGTAACATCTTGATAACTAACTGTCAAATAGTCCGTTGAGCATCTTAATTATTTTATGAAAAGTGTCACCATGGCTCGCAGTTTACACGATAAATTTGAAGCAGTTTTGATTTTTGGAGAAGCTGGAAGAAATCTTCATCTAGCAGTCCGTATGTTTAACGATGGATTTCTCGAAAACCCTATTTGGCGATCATATTTGCTCAAACTTTTAAATAAGCTCCAAGCAAGTGGTACGATGAAAGATGCTCCAAGATCAGGAAGACCACCTCTTTCAGAAGAAAAATAAATTGAAATTGTTGCTGAAATGGTAATTAATCCTACCCAGTCGACGTCTGCAGTTGCTGACTCCTGCGAAGTTCGAAAAGTGTCCAGAGAGTCCTAAAAAATGAAAAATTTTATCCCTATAAAATGAAAATCCTGCATGCTCTCACGGAGGATGATCCAGAACGGAGGGTTGAATTTTGTGAGTGGTTAACAAGAAAAATTGAAGGAGAACGATCCTTCCTAAAACGTGTATGTTTCTCAGATGAATGCACGTTTTTCCTTAATGGAAAAGTCAACAAACAGAACGTACGATACTGGAGCGATACTAATCCGCATATTTTTAGAGAAGGGCATACCCAATTTCCTGAAAAAGTTAATGTTTGGGCGGGGATTTTGGGCAACCACGTTGTTGGACCGATTTTCATCAGAGGCAATCTTACAGGAGATCTTTACAGAAATCTTTTAGAAACTGAAATTGAACCTCGAATAAGACAAATTGTATTAAACAATTAGGAAGAGTTTGAAAATCGTGAAATCATATTTCAGCAGGACGGAGCACCTCCCCATTTCTTTCGCATGGCTAGAGAGTTTCTCGATACAAACTTTCCTGGGAGATGGATAGGTCGCAGGGGAAGTACAGAATGGCCACCAAGATCTGCGGATCTTACCCCTCTAGATTTTTTCCTTTGGGGATATCTGAAGTTAAAAATCTACGCCACTGAATGTCAAACAATAGAAGGAATTGGAATTGGAACGCAGAATAAGAGAAGCATGTGAAGAATTAGATGAACAGACTTTCATCAACGTGAGAGAAGCTATTCATAATAGGGCACTTTATTGTCAAGATTTAGGAGGGGGCCACATCGAACACTTGATAAAATAATTATTGTTGGGGTTAAATAAGTGCTATTCAAAAATAAATAAAATATTTTTTTACCAACTAATTTGTTTTCCTTGTGAATTTACAGAACAAATTCGTAACCTTCAAGATTTTCCGGTAAGTGGTACTGTTTATCCTTAAAATACTGTCTTTACGCCTCTTATTAGTCGAATTCATTAAAAGATTTAACTACAAATTAATTAAAAAATTTAGTTAGAAGAATTTTTTATCGAAAGTGACTAAAATCATTACTTCATTTTAAACCGGATTTTCAATTTTCAAACGTCATTATTTCAAAAACAATTACATTTAGGAATAAAGTGTATTAGAGAAAAATGTTAAGAATAATGAGCAGATTTTGAAAATGGAATAATATGCGGGGTGTTGTATTTAAAAAATATTAATTCAAGATGGTGCGTAGCCGCCAATTAAGATCATTTTTTCATAAAAAAATAGCTTTTCATCTCCTATTTAAGCTCTCCAAATTTCGTTGCGATATACGAGTTGGCTCAAAAATTAGTAGGGGGGGAACGGACTTTAGACGGTCACTGTATATATATATATATATATATATATATATATATATATATATATATATATATATATATATATTTGATCATTGAATGTTTCTTGAACCATTGTAAATATATAAGTTTCAGCAAAGTTTTCTTGGGAATTTTGGTTCAGTAAAATAAACTGCGAAGTAGTGGGCAGTTACATAGTTTTATTTTTTTTTCCAGGACATTTCGTTGACTTTCGTACAACTTTTTCAACTGATTTATAACGTGTCTAAAAGTAAAATTGACCTTAAATAAATATATTTACGATTTACAAAAAATAAACTTACCATCAGAAATAAAGGTCCAAAATGCATTAAATGCGATAACAAATTTTGTAACACATATGAGACATATAAGACGAAGCTGACATTTTGTATATTACATTAAAAACAAACACAACGTGAAAATATACCATATCAGTCACATACATAGAACGACAACGAGTATTTTGTAATATAGTAGCAGTTGACTTTAATACTCGTGACTGATGTATTATATTTTCACGTTGTGTTTGTTTTTAATGTAACATACAAAATGTCAGCTTCGTGTTATATGTCTCATATGTGTTACACAATTTGTTATGGCATTTAATGCATTTTGGATCTTTGTTTCTGATGGTAAGTTTATTTTTTGTAAATCGTATATATTTATTTAAGGTCAATTTTAATTTTAGACACGTTATAAACCAGCTGAAAAAGTTGTACGAAAGTCAACAAAACGTCCTGGAAAAAGAAATAAAATTGTGTAACTGCCCACCACCTCGCAGTTTATTTTACTGAACCAAAATTCCCAAGAAAACTTTGCTGAAACTTATATATATATATTATATATATATATATATATATATATATATATATATATATATATTAGAACTTTTGATAAAGGTGTGTGAAAGCGCATTTTTATTGATTTTAGTATCTATATATATATATATATATATATACAATTTGTAAATGTAAATAACACTGTTAGTAGTAAGCAAACTATCAAATGTGGAGTGTCCCAGGGCTCTATACTGGGTCCCGTACTCTTCTTGGTTTACATAAACTCTTTAGGCTCACTATTACTGAATGGTCAAGTTAAACTGTATGCAGACGATACGACCTTGTTGTAATTTGGCAAAAATGTTCAAGTGATTAAACATAGTATAGCTAGTGATTTAGGACAACTAAGTGTATGGTTAATATCTCATAGATTAACGCTTAACATTGAAAAATCGTCATACATGATGATAGGTAAAAAAAACGTAAACGATCTTGACCCTATACTGGTTCAAAATCAACTTTTAAAAAATTCTTTTACTATTAAATATTTGGGTTTGTTTATTGACAGTACATTGTCTTGGTCTTCTCAAATTGAGTTTATTAGAAAAAAGAATGCATCATTTATAGGAGTTTTGTATAAAATAGGTTACCTAATAAAGAGAAGTTTGCGTAAACAGTTATATTATGCCCACATATACAGTCACCTGCACTATTTAATATCAGTGCGTGGCACGGCTGGTAACTTCATCTTGGGACCTTTGCGAACACTACAGAATAGGGCAATTAAAAACGTTTTTAAATTACCACTTAGATACCCCACCAATGAATTATACAGGAAGTTTAAAATGATAAAGATTAATAACATTTATAAATATAAAATAATTTTGTATACCCATTTTATCCTAACCAAAACTAAGCATTCATCTATAAAATCTACTAGCATAAGTTCTGTACACGCATATGGAACCAGGCAAAAAAATGATATTTATCTTCCACAGATGCGGTCGAATATAGGACTGAAGTCAATTTATCATAGCGGACTAAAATTTTACAATACCTTGCCTACCTCAATAAAAAGTTTGACCAACCCAAATAAATTTAAAGAAAAATTAAAAAAATATATTAAGGATACTATGTAAGCTGTGTCCCAGAATGCACAGGTTGAATTCTGGGGCTGTGTATTTTAGGGTGCTTGCAGCTAAACGAACTTTTTTTTGCTATTTGGTATAGAGTATGTTAAGAAATAGGGTCGTGCATAAATTAAATGAGCTCTTGCAGAGCCGAACTAATATTTAATCATATAATTTGTATTTATAAAGTAAGCTAATTCCTAGTATAAGATCACCAGTATGTATCTTCTTGGAGTTAATAAAGCTATTCAAAATATATATATATATATATATATATATATATATATATATATATATTATATATACGGTGAAACCACCCTTCACGGATACCTCCGAACAATGAACACCTCTGCTGAACGGACAATTTTGAAGTCACCGACCGTCAGTATATATATATATATGTATTAAATCTACTTGACTACGGACACTCTTAACAACGGACACGGACAGTAAAATTTGGAACATTTTTAGTAAAAACGGTAAAATTTACCTGCTCAGAACGGATTTTTTAAAAACCCACATTTAAAGCCGGTATTTTTATTGCACATTATGGCAATATTTAGATCTACGCTAATTGCAAAATAAATAGATCACCATATTTTTATAAAATGTAGTCTTCGTCAATAGAATATCTCAATTTTGATCTTACACTGGTGCGATCAATATGTCTTCAAACAAAAGAAAGTTTTTGAGTCTTCAAGAAAAAGTTGAAATAATCCAGTATGCGGAAAAAACAAACTTAGTGTTAGAGTATTAGCCAAAATATTCTGTGTAGAAAAATCTCAAATTAATGATATTTTGAGAAACAAGAGCGATCTTAACAAGCCATAGTTGGAGAAGTTCTGTCAACGTCATAATATCCCTTGCAAATCCATCTGTGGCGAAGCAACTTGATTCAGGTAACTGATTGGCGGACGAAATTATGTGCTATTATCAAAAACTGCGCACCGAGAGATATTTATAACGCCTATGAAACGGTACTTTTTTTCCGCGCCTTGCCAAATAAAACGTGTTCTTTAAAAGGCGAAACATGTGCTGGCGGGAAAGCGTCCAAGAAGAGACTCACCATTTTACTTTGCTCCGCTATGAATGGAGAAAAGAAAATGTACTGGTGATTGGAAAATGTAAAAAACCCTGTTATTTTAAACGATCAAGCGTGGAAAATTTGCCACTTGAATGGTACTACAACAAGAAAACATGGATATAATGTCGGATTGGTTGATGAAATATGACCGAAAAATGCAAAGGGAAAACCGAAATGTACTCTTATTTTTGGATAATGCTGCATTTCACCCAAAACTGGAGTTAAAAAATGTTAAAACAATTTTTTTACCGCCAAATACGACATCACATTGCCAGCCATTGGACCAGGACGTGATTGAAAATGTTCAAAACCACTACAAAAAGTTTTTAATCAAGCGACTTCTATCATCCATGGAGTATTCTGAATCTACCGAACAATTGGAGAAATCCATAAATGTTGTAAGTGTGTAAGTCGAATCCAAGACCATCAATAATTGCTTCTGCAAACCTGGATTCGACGAAATTATCGAGGAAAACGTTGACTACGATAGTGAAGACCATTATCGGAATTATGTAAAAACATCAATGTACCCTCTTCCGACTTAACTTCATATTCAGGAATTAATGAAAGTTTAATCACGGAAAATCTTAACATAAGTGTACGTGAGTGCATCAATGAATTTTAAAATAGTGAGAACGGTCAGATTTCATCTGACAGTGATGATGAAGAAATTATTTCTTCCAATATTAAGAACATTAAGGAAGCATATAAAATGTTAAGGGATATTGAAAACTTTTGTATGTTATCTGGAGATTCTGTTTTAGGAGAAAAAATCTCAGAAGTTACATCTAAAATGGAATCTCAAATTATTAAAAATAAATTAACTAGTTCAAGACAAACAACATTTGATAATATTTTTAAATAGAAATTTTTTTTAAAGTAGAACTGTATCAAACTGTATATGTAAATAGTATATTATTTTATATTAAGTAATACATTTTATTGTATGCATATATGTATGTAAAAGATGTTGGTGTATAAGTACTAACAAATATTTTTTCAAATAAAATTACATTGGTATTTAATTTGATCACTCCCCACAACGGATAGTTTGTGTTGCAAGGCTACTCTCCGTTGTTGAGAAGTTTTACTGTATATATATATATATATATATATATATATATATATATATATATATATAAAATAATTATTATATATTATTATACAACAATTAATTATACTTCAATTTCAAGATCATTTCTCTCTTTATCCGTGTTTTCTTCAATTTCTCATTTCGCGTTGCTTATTCCTTCATTGACATTATCTATGACTCTGATCTGGATTTTCCTGTTTTTCCTTTTGCTTTCACTTTTTCTAATTTTTTTTTAGTGTTTTAGCCTCTAGGTCTTAAAGATATTTTATTATTCCCTCTTCTTCTTGCTTTAATTTATCACCTTCAGCCTCTTTCTTGTTTTAACATAGTTGGTTAATGTTGGTTGATCTTTTTATAAGGTTTTTCTGCTTTGTAGTGTGTTGAGTTGTTCTGAAACCTTCTTTATTTGTTCTTCCATTTTAGCAGTTTGTTTTCTTGTCTTAGGCATACAATAAACTTTTGTGCTTCTCCTGTTTCAATTCTACTGGCGATGTGAAGTTTTATAAATCCAGCTTAGTTCAAATTTAGAACTCTCTTAGAATATCTCTTCTGAAAATATTTACATTATTACACCCTTTGACCCTTTGACCTTAATGGCACCACTATTGATGTCGTAAACTCTGTAAAATTTCTAGGGCTTCTTGTAGATGATTCTTTAAAATGGGATCCACATATCGACGCTTTATCAAGGAAGTTAGGTTTTGCTTGCTTTGCGTTAAGATCTGTTTCCGAGGAGCTTAGCTTTTCTACCTCTAGAACTGTTTATTTTGCTCTTGTTGAGTCGCACCTCAGATATGCTATTCCATTCTGGGGTACATGTTGTGCGACTAAATTTGATCGAATTTTTATACTACAAAAAAGAGCTGTTCGTTACCTACTGAGACTTAACAGTAGAACTCACTGCCGAGATTTCTTTAAAAGATATAAAATACTAACCCTTCCTTGCTTATTCATTTTGGAATCGGTTTGCTTAATTCGTAAGCACGCACCTGCTCTATTAGAGAGACCTTCTCACAACTACCCTCTCAGAAATACTGAGCACGATCTCTATCTTCCAACCCCACACTCAGAGTTAATTAAAAGATCAGTAATCTACAATGCAAAAAAAATGCATAATCACCTGCCATTTAACATCAAATCCATAATATCTCTGACTTCATTTCGCAAGGCTTTGAAATCATTCTTACTGTACAATCAATCTTCTACACCGTGAACGAGTTTTACAACACATAATTTTATCCTTATGAACCCCTAGTGTGATAGTTGCCATTACCAACCATTTTTACCGAACTTTGTATATGTATTTTTTTAATTGTTTCGTACTTTTTTATTTTTTACTTTGCTTTTTTATTTTTTTACATTATATTTATGAAAATGTTTATAACATAGTACGACTGACAAAGTACATTTCTAATGTACTTCTTTTAGGATTCTATAATATTAATATTCTAAATTCCTGATTTAAATATTATTTTTCTATAATATTTATGATGTGTTTTTGTCTTGTTTTGTTTGCTAATTTTGATGTTTGTAAACTATTTTTTTACAACAGCTTTGTCCACAAAATTGTAAAATTTTTTTTGACAATAAAGCATTTATTTATTATTTATTTTATTTATAGCCTTATTTTATTCTAAATTAATAAGCTACAAAAACTGCTGAAAATGATCCCCGCTTACTTCTGTAAACATTTAATGTAACTCTACTCAATTTTTTTATTGCCTTTATTACGCAGTCAGAATGATCAATATTTATTTTATTTAAATCTTAGATTATTCGAACTTTATGTGCATTTTTTATCCAATTTAATTAAGATATTTTTTTTTGTTTAATATTCACCAAAAAAGGTGCCTAAAGCATCAATGCTAAGTTGGGTCTAATTGACGTCCACGATTTAATATAGTAATTAATAAAGTCTTAATATTCTAAAACACTGTGGCTACCTTTCTTTAAAACATCAATTTAAACCACAAAATCAACAAACAAAATGTAAAATCTTCAAAATAAAATCTATAAAAATACGCAATCGTAACCACAACCTATCACACGATCCACATTAAACACATCAACTGACAAAAATATTTAAGCTTCCTCGGCGCGGTTGTTGATTGACCCAAACTTTACCAACGTAAGCCGTATCTTACCTATGCGGCCCTATGCGAATTTGATCTGAAACACTCGGGAAAAACTCACCTCCGTTTATAGCCACGAGGTCAACGCGGGCTCCCAGCCGTGATCGATTCCAAATGAAACGAAACCACTCCGGAGATCGCGGTACGAGGCATGGATAGTGTGTCGCAGAATTAAGAGAACGGTCAACGAGTTTATACGCTTAGAATAATAGAGGGAATTTCCAAATTTAAAAAAAAAATTGAAAAAATATAAATGATGTATTATTTTATTTATTTGTTTCTATTTGGAAATATTTATTGGGGGGCCATTGACCATTTGACTACCTACATTATGTTAATCTAATTTAACGGTAAGTTTTCTAAATACTTTTTAACTTCTTGTAACAATAATCCTCCAGCTTAGATGAAAAAGGGCCCATTTTTTAAAAATCAAATTTTTCAGGAGAGACAAAAAACTGTTTTTTGTAGTAGAAAAATTGAAACTTAATAAATCTGAATAACACACATAATAGTGATATGTTTTTCAAATGTAATTCCATAAAAACGATTTAAAAAAATATGTATTCACAGGAAAAAACAGACTTAGAAATATAAAAAATTGGACCCTTTTTCTTCCAGTTCGTAACGTAGCAGTTGCTATAGAGGAAAAGGAAGATAATAACTAACAAATTCGTAAAGAAACCATTTTTATTTGACAAAATAACGTTCAAAACTACTGTTTAATACATAATAATAAAATATTCTTAAAATATTCTTAAAAAACTAACAATCCTCCAGTTCATTCTCGTGTGCACATGTAGCGCCAGTCAAGGAATCATAAAATGCGATGGCCTTTTCATCTTTCAAAAACTTGCAAAGTTCCTTAATATTTTGCAACTTTGGAGCATTAATAGGTAAATCACCAGTGTAAGCTAGCTTTTCGGGTATAGGGACAAATCCAACACCAGGTTTCAAAAGGCGGAAAACATCGGGATTTACATTATTTAACGAAAAACTTATACTTTGTTATTTGGAACTTCAACTTATTTGTGGTAAAAGTTTTTTTAAAAAACGGTTCTGATAATCCGTTTACAAAGTCTTTCACCATATTTCTTTTAAGCTCGACAACGGTAAACTTGCTACTTATGATACTGTTCCAGTCTGAAGGCGATTCGACTATTTCTCTTTTTCTTTGCATTTTCTCTATTATAGCAAAATGCCTGTCACATGGTAAGAAACTGTGGCCTCGTTGTGGAAAAAAATGTTGGATGTTTTCAAACTTACCATTTAGTACCAACGCCTGCCAAAACTTCAGCATATTTTGATTATGATTTTGTCCTCTGCAACCATCAGTAAATACATACAGTTTTTTTACGGTGCTAGGCAAGAATGCGTTTATGTAATGACTAAGTACAGAGATTACTTCATTACAACCCCGCTTTGCAGTATTTTCTGTCCAAGTATACATAATACTTTTTGATTTTTTTCCAGAGTAAATGGACATACAGTACATCCAAAGCTGTCTTTTATAGAATACGTCAGAAGTAGACATATGTGGGCAGGGTATGTTCTGCTTGAAGTCAAAACAGAGAACTTCGGTATCCTCATTTTCTTTAGAATCTAAAAGACATTTTTTCATCTTAGTATAGAAAAGCTTTGCCTTCATTTTATGCAGTTGGAGATCAGTTTGCAAACTTCTTTTTAATGCCCCATTTTTTTCCCCACAAATTTTGGCTTCCATTTCGGAACAAGTTGTACAAACATCTGAACGAGGGCGACCAAATGTGTAGTTGTAGTTATCACGGAAATACTGCAGATAAAAAGAATATTTCACTTCACATTTTAATTTTTGTAGGTTGCGTTCATTTTGTTTAGCATCTTGAAGAACTTCTGGGTAATGTTTTTCCAAAAACATTTCGTACATTTTTAAAACACTGAGTTCCGGTCCATAGTGTACAATATAATATGGAAAACTTTGTATATGTGCATCAACATTTTGAACAATGGTACCGGATAGTTTATTTTTTCTGTTTTTATGCACCCCACGACTATCAGTGGGTATCGCAGCTACAGTCTTCGACGCACTAATATTTCGCACCCTTTTGGACCCAATTCCATGCAAACTGGCAAATCCTTCACGGCAAACAGGCAGCACTTTCTCACCGACATGCACTTTATAGCAGAAATTGAACTTTCTTTTAAACACACCCCTTCTTTTCTGATTTACTGGCGAAAATGTAATAAGGGCTTGTAGGTAGACATTTTGAGCTACGTGGTCCCCAATTTCATTGAAGTTTTGCAATATACGAGTCATTTCTTCTGCAGAAAATGATAATAAGCATTTTCGTTTACATCTAAATAGGTCATGAGCTTTATACCTAACATATTTAATAAAATTTATTATGCCTTACCTGCATTTTTCGCCTGTTCTTCTAGCGGCTTTTTCTTCTTTTTTAGAACTATACTCTAATCCTCTGGCTTTTAACTTTTTATTTTTTACACTTTTCCACTTGTCTATATTCCTTTTTCTCTTTAATTTTATTATACTTGCCTCCTCGTTCTCTGAATTATTATCCATTATTACATGAAAACATAAAAACACTGACACTGACACTTTGGCTTTAAGGTTATGTTTACAAAATTTCCTGTATATTAACTTAATTAAAGGCCGTTGTTTTACTAAGCGAAAGAAACACAGCTGATTTTACTACGCTTTCAATACGTTTAGTGGGCCTTTTTTTTACTGGTCATATGCGGATTTCGATAAAGATTCGGAATTGGGAAAATTCCGGATTTGGACAAACTGCACGGATGGGCCCTTTTTCATCTAGGCTATTCAATTACATAAATCCGCCCATGTAAGAGTATTGTTAAAAAATATAGATCTAACGATTCTAACTAAAAAACGAAAGTTTTTTCCCGTTTTGCATTGAAATATAGAATCTCGAATTTCGATTCGTTTTTTCCGTGGTCAACTTACTGCGAAATTTTTATTTTGATACAGGAAAATATGGTTTATTAATTGAAGTGATTATTACGGTATTTTTGCGTGTCTGGAGGTTATAAATACTAAGAAATATTTATTCTATATGAACTAAATTAAAAGTCGGTAAAATTGAAATTTGGTATATCTCTACGCACTTGATCAAAATATTAGTATATAGTTTCTTACTCTACGGCATATACCAAAGAAAATAATTCTGAACATCTTGGTGAATGCAGCAATAAATTGGTCTAGGGTCCGATGAGCTACACAACGTTACCTGCTTGGGTGAGTTCCCCCAATTCCATAATATTCAGCATTAAATATAATCTAAAGTGCAAAATATGAGAGTTGTTAATCCTCGCATTCCAATGGCTTCTAAGAACAATCCCTTTGGATTTAAAAGACTGCGTCTCCCTGTAAATAGGTATTAGACGTTAAGGCACAATTGTATATTTTTTGATACGTCATATCTAACAACGTAATGTAACCCAAATGTCAGGTTTTTTAAAGTGCAGTTGTGTCAAAAAATATCCCGTTTTAAACTAATCTGTGCTGCTCGAAATTTTAATTTGCGACGTTGTTAAAAAATGACGAATTAAAAAAATTGAAAACAATCATAAAAGGTATAAACTCCTTTTTGTTAATAAGTCAATTTTTGGCCAAAATAGGATAAGTATGAATACATAAAATTATTATGAGTTATTCAAAACTTAAATATTACCTACTAGCAGGGAGTTTATTAGTTGTTTTCTGGGAATCCTGTGAAGGTACCCGAGGAAAGAAAGTGTAAGATACCTAGTTTTTCAAGGGAAATTCTAGTCCCGATTTCAGCAACTAGAAAAAATAAAAAAAACAAAACGTATCAATTATATAATTTTTTAAATCAGAAATTCACCCGAAAATTGCAAATCTCTGACGGAATGTCAATTTACAGATTTTTGTTACTATTTACATAAGATGAAAAATGATGTGTTTCTACAATATGTTCTTTTTGGTTTATTGTATTTTGAAGTGTCCTTTTTCTACCTCATTATTTAGCAAATTTAACCATGTGTTATAAAAATTAAGTGAGATGCTACACTATTATTTTTATTCGACAATATTAAAGCACTTTCTTTAATTTTACGTTTTTGGAGCATGTTTTTTTGCTAAAATACTAGAAGCGAACCAATTTATTTTATAATAGTTATTGAGTGCATGTTGGTAAATGTTTGATTTGAGAAAATATTAATCTTTTATTTAAGTTTAGTATTTTTTGATTTCTTGGCTAATAGCCTAAAAGTCTCAAATATGTAAAGCTTGTTGCCCTGACAAGAATTTTATAAATAACATTTTTTATGTTTTCTTGTTCATTGGGAGGTTTTGTTTTTGTAAGTTTGCTTCTATGTATGGTATAAAGATATTTGTAATTGATATATCCTGGTTTTCTTTGATTTTTTTGGACTCTAAAATTCATAAAAACATTTTTCAATGAAATCATTAGGATATTATTCTGGTTTAAAATATTTTTTGTTTTTTAATTTTTTCTAGTTGCTGAGGATGGGGCTAGATTTCCCCACCAAACTTCTGGAAAACTAAGTATTTTAGAGCTTCGATTTTCGGCTTCCCTCTCAGCGGACCTAGAACTCGACTATCAAATTCAAAACTAGCAGGTAATATCATTTTATAATTATTTTTCAATTTTAGAGTGGCGAAAAAACCTTAATATATTTTTTTAATCATGAAACCGCCATAACAACTTCGTAGTTATTTATTGGATGAGCATTTTGCACCAAAAATGTTTTTGGTTCGTAGAGCAATGTCCCCGTATGACGGAGATTGTGGGTTCGAATCCCAGTCGAAGACAGACTTTTTTCACTTTTCATTAACTTTGATTTCAAAAATTTTGTGACTTGTATCTGGTTCATTAATTTTTAGCTTGTACTTAATATTGTGGGAATAATCAAATAATAATTTAAATGTTAGACATAAATTATTAAATTAATAAAATCAGAATATATTTTCTAATTCGTTAATATTTCGAAAATGAAAGCAAAATCACTAAGAAGAGGCATTTCTTTATCGAAATTGAGGCATGTTATCGAGTCCTCTAGGCACATAACTTCAGCTAGCGCTTTGGGGACTTGGTAATCTGCTTCAATGTAGAAATTTGCAAATTTCTCAAAATCTCTAGCATGGCTGCTTAAAAGAGATGTAGGAATAAGGTTTATTCATAAAAAGTCTCAGAAGCTCACTGTCAAAAAAGTTACAGTAAATTAAGTAACATTATAATAGTTATTTTTAAATGTGTTCAGATAATTTGTTGCCTTTAGATTGACAAACAAAAATCTTTTTTGGCTTTTTCGCAACTGAATCAAAATATTTAACTTTAAATAAATTGAAGCAAATATTTAATATAATTACATACCTCAACATGTAGACTAGTCTGTCTACGGAATGTTTCGATACATAATATAAACAATGTTATTATTATTATATTAAAGTTAAATATTTTGAGAGTGTGTGTTCAGGCAGGACCGATGCTGATTAAAAAGCATGTCAAACAATATTTTTGCCAGTTGTCTATCGGTAAACGATAACAAATAATCTGAACACATGCCCCGGTAAAAATAACATTGTAGATGGCTGCAAATTTCTAATTTCATTTTTCTGAACCACGTCTATATCTAAACGTTATGTAATTAGTCATATAAACAAACTGAAACATTTATAAAATTTTCCATTTGAAACAAAAATGTATTTACACTTTTTTGCCTATGCATTAGAAATTGATTTTAAGGCATTATCTAAATGTCTTCCTGAATCTTCGAAGCTTTAAGTTACTATATGATTTGTGGTTTTAAGTATAATTAATACAGGGAAAACACTGAGTTGTACTTGACAAAATCTTTTTCAACCGATTTTATTTATTATCTATAAGAAGACCACCAATGTTAAAAGCCTAAGTACCGTGGTCGCCTTTAGCGAAGAGTGAAAAAGTTTACTAATAGGAGATTTGAAGAATTACTAGGGTTTATTTTTAACAAAAAAAAACATCTCTTCTCGTTCTCCACCGTAAAAATTAACAGATTTTTCGTGAATCCTCCTTTTTATTATATACAAAATTACCAATCTATTAATGATTTATTATAATTTCCCTAAAAGTATTTCGATTATGCTTAAAATACAGATCAGATATCTAAATATGGATCCAGTTAAATGGAATTCAGCTCGATTTTAATATTAGCACTAATGATATGTTTCATAATAACCACACTTGCTGTAAGTGCAATAATACGATCAGCAAAACTTGATTGGCAATTAAAATTAACGTCCATAAACTTGACATATGTTATTTTATGTGTGGGTGTCAACAATCTCTAATGGCCTGTTCGTGGTGATTTAGGGATTGTGTTACATCGATATGAAAACCGAATAATCTACAATATTTTGGTTGTTGAAATTTTTTATAATTATTTACAAATTTATGAAATAGCTTCAAAAAACATATATTTTACTAATTACCTTATTTTAGCAGTGGCGGCTCGCGAGTGAAAATGTAAGTGAAGTGCAAATGAAGCAAGAAAATATCGCAATCATTTTTTTTTCCAGAATTTTTTTTATATGTGGAAGGGGTAGAATATTTTTTTACGACTTATCTAAATTTTGTATACTAAATCAGTTCTCCTAACCTTCATAAAAGCAAATTTATTTATAACATCCTCATAAAATGGATGAGTTGCCCTAATCTCCTCCAGACATTCCTTTAGAATTGAAATATTGTCTAGAGAAGTAAGTCTTTTTTGAGATATCGTATTTCTTAAATAAGTTGTTACACGTTTGAGGCAAGAAAAACTTCTTTCCACTGAAGCACTTGTCGAAGGTATTGTCAAAATAAGGGAAAACACTTTATATGCTTTGGTTAAAATATCTTTATTTTCATTAAGTTTTTTCACTTGCTCTTGCAGCGAAATATTCCAATTACTGTCATTGGCAAAAATAAGACCAAGCTCATTTTTAAGTCGTTGACTTTTTGAAAATATTTCCCCATATAACTGTAACAAATTTTCAAATGGTCCAATATTTCATAAAAAAGGGTTCTATACTTAGCCCCAATTTCTTCAGGTGAAAGCTTAGCAAGCTCACGTTTGTAATGATTTATTTCTGTAATAGAATTTGCTTCATCAAACATGGTATTAAAAAAAATGTTCATTTCTTTTTTTACAGAGCGCCCCACGACAGCGTTTTATATTGGATATGCAACAATGAATGTCAAACGATTTTTTTTTGAGGAACGCAACTTGAACAATCACATTTACTAACTTCGAATTTGAAGACCAACGAGTTTCTGTGATTGTTGGTATACGCCTCGTAGATGCAGATGTAAGAGTATACGTTCGTTTGGCTAAGTGATGAAAAAATGAGGGAATACCACTAAGAATTCGCATTTAGAAATATTTTTTAACTTTGCCGCATCAGGACAAATACAGCCTGCAATGCTTTTTCTTTTTCTTTTTTTTTTGAAGGCCATTTAGGTGGCCAGACATCACACTTGCGCCATCGTAACATTGTCCTATTAATTTATGTTTATAGTCAAATTGGTCTAAAATTTGATCCAATAGAGAATATAAATTCTCCGACGTTCTATCGGAGATTAAATTCCCCCTATTTATTGACTCGCTGCTCTCATCACGGCCGCGAAAGACTAACTCTTGTTTTGCAAGGTACAAAACTGCATCAATTATCAAGTACATAAATAGTCTATTTAATCGGACGTTTTGGTTAAAATGTATTGTATATAGTTTAGCATTTTCTTTTAAAGTGTCAGCTATAGTGCTTTGATTTTTTACAAATGTTTTTAGCATTAATTCGCATTTTAAATGCTTCGCCGAGTCTTCATGTTTATGTAAAGACCTTCATATATTTAACATACTTGCAAATCCTTCCTTATTCCACATTGAAAATTTATTGGAAACTAGTAAACAAGGCCAGCAATTTTTGTAATAGTTGACTACTACATAACCATTTGTACGCCGAAAACCAGGATGACGATTAAAACTCTGATCTTGTTCCTTCCATCGATTAAATGGAGTTTGCAACAGAATGCAAACCATATCCGTGATCGGATTCATCAATAATGTAAATTAATAAACCCGACACCAAATAAAGTTGTAACAATACCATAAATAAATATAAGACAAAACAGTCAAGCAAAATGCAAAGAAACTAACCGGTTGCAGCAAAATCCGCGAAAATAAAAGTAAACAACCACCGCAAACTGAACGACACGTGGATGTAGTGTATTGCGTTCTATGGCGCTGGTTAACATTATTCTTCCATGTGCTCGACGTCATCGCGAACGCGTTGTCATGGCAACGTAGTAGGAAAATCGTATACTAAACATAGCACCTCCGGCAAAGTTGAAGCGATTTGCGCCACTGTTATAGTTGTTATAATAAAGTTCGATTGAAAGTTTTAAAAAGACATGCCGCCAACGGTCAAGTAAAATATTTATTTGAGATATACAGTTTATTTTTTGTCAATTGGGTGAATAAATGAATGTAAAAACTTAAATTTTTATAGATATAAAATGAAAATAGTTAGATGTTTGCTTGTTTATTTTTCCTGGTGACGTAGCACTTCACCTACTTCACCTGAATGGCCTCCACTGTTTACTAGACGTGTACAATGAGCAGTTACAACAATGAATAAATGACTACCCTATAGAAAACCGGCATTAGTCAATCGGCTAAATTTATACAGGGTGTACCATAAAGAATAAGGCACAAAAATATTGAACTGGCCTTATCCGGTAGTTAATATTTGTCATGGTGGTAAAATTAATTTTTTATTTTTGCTTTATGTGAATAACTTTTAAAATAATTTTAATATTTAAATAAAAATTGGTACCTGGCGGTTTTTTAAAACGAGAAATCTGATGTTAGTAAGTCTCTGTCTGTAGGGGGAGCTACCTACACCTCTTTTCACTGTTTTAAAAAATCATACATTTTTGTAGGTAGGTATTTCCAATATAGAACACTAATCAATATTTTGTCTAGAAGCTGTCACAATTTCATCTAGCTTTTATTGAGGATTTTAGATGTCACTTTTTTATAATCTTTAGAAACCTTTTTTCATGACTGATATTTAATTACGGGCTAATGTGCCCAAATACCACAATTGTTTTCTACCATTTTTTGGTGCACTTTATTGGCCAAGTTTAATAAAAAAAGTGCTCTTTACAAAATGCTAGGAAAATAAGTTTCCAAAAAATATCGTTTTTTGCGCAAAGTTACATTCGATATAACAACACTTTGATATAATATTCCTGTACTTCGAATGTTTCTTTTAAATCTCTTAAAACTGTATTTTCATTTATTCTTATCTATGTAAACTTGGCATAGAATTTCAAAATAACTATCACGTCTCAAATTCAGAATACATTTCGACTTCGGCTAAACGTCAATTATTGCATACCTTTGAGAACCGAAAATAAGAAATAATTCTTATAAAAAGGTCAGTCAGTAATCAACAAGAAGCAAATAGATAAAGACTCTCAGTAGTAATTAGTGATGAAATGATACTTATGTGAAAACGAATAAATATAATTATATTATCAACTGTATTGGAACTCCTTTGGATCCAATATCATAACATTTTTTTTAATAGCAGATAGTTTTTTATGCCAAGCTGCATTAATTTTAACGTGTTTTATTATACCCTCTTAAAAAACAAAAGCGAAGTAAAAATGGGTTTTATATTAAGAAAATCTATTTAAACACAAGATTAATTTTTGGCCTAATCAGATAAAATGAGCTGGTAAGTATAAAATAATGCCTCAAATTTGCATTAGCAAACGAAACAATTTATCTAACTTTGTTTGAAAAATCCTGTGTGGGCACAATTTGATTTGAATTGATTTTTGAATTATATTTTCATTTTTTCTTCTCGAAAATGCTTGTTTAATAGAATATTAAACCCGTAAAAAAATCCGCAATTAGGAAAAGTATTTTCATCAAATTTTAATAAAACCGCTAATTAAAGAGCGTTTTAACAATGAAATGAATCGGATTAAAAATATAGCTAAAAGTCATGGATATAATAATAATTTACATACGTTAATAAATAGACATAAGCATAAGAAAATGTTAGAAGATGCCACTACCTTTCAAGCACCTGAGGCTCCCAATAAGTTCATAGTAATCCCATACGATCACCGATATACGACAGGTCTAGAAAAAGTATTTAAAAACGTAGGCCTAAGAGTAGTCTACAAAACGGGAAACAGTTTAAAACATCTTTGTAATGTTCGTTGTTTCTTGTATGTTTTAATAGTCCAAATGAATAGACACTTTGTTTACGAAAGGTTAACTTTATTATGCGAAGTTACAGGAATAATTATTAGATTAATTATTGAGACCGACTTTAAGGGCTACGCACATTGCGAACCATCACGGAATAATTACTGGTTCCCTTGTTGCCAGGTTTACTCGAACTATTATATATATAACATGCCCCTTTTTAATAAAAAAAAAAAAGTATTTAACAATAATTAAACATTTCTTTTTTTAAATTAGTTTGAAATACAAAAACAAAATTAAAATTTTAATCTCTCAGGGGGACGACTAATTCTACCACTTCTTGTTCTCACACTGAGGTTTTCAGAAGGAACTTCGGTTGGCTCTATCTTGACTGGATCTTCAACTGGCATATCTGGTTGAGGCTCAATTTGTGCATTTGAGTTAGCTGAAGTGCGTAACGGTCTAAGGTGATGCCTGTTACGTCTATATTCACCACCATTAACTTTAACAATATAATCGTTTGTGACGTTGTGGGCTATAACTTCACCACGACTCCATCTTCTTTTGCCCTCTTGCATAAGGACAGGATCTCCAACATTCAGATTTGATAGTTTTTTGGTAGACTTATCGTAGTATTGTTTCTGTTTTCTCTGATTTTGCTGCAACTGATACTCTATATCTTTATTTAAATAACTTGGTTTTAAAAGCTCAGCACTGATAGGCAAAGTAGTTCTGAACTTTCTACCCATTAGCAATACAGACGGGGCAGGAAGATTATTTTTAGGTGTCGAGTTATAATCTAATATAGCTAAAAATGGGTCTCTCTTGGATTGAAAGGCCTTAATAAATAATCCTTTTACAGTTTGAATGGTTCTTTCTATCATCCCATTACTTTGAGGATACATGGGACTAGAGTTACTTAATTGAATATCATATGTTTTGGCAAAACTTTGAAATTCTTTTGATCCAAACGGAGGTCCATTATCTGAGAAGATTTCAAAAGGTAATCCACTCAAGGAAGAAACGTTTTTTAATACAGATATGACACTCATAGTAGTTTTAGTAGAAAGTTTATTGACCACAGCAAATTTTGAAAAGTAGTCGACTATAACCAAAAAGTCTAAAGAAGCACATGACATAAAGTCTATCCCAATTTTTTGCCATGGAAATTGGGGTACTTTGTGAGAATTTAAAGGTTCGCGCATATTACTTTTAGAATACATCTGACAAGTTACACAATTTAACACAGTTTGTTCTATATCCATATTCAGGCCAGGATAGTAGATTGCTTCTTGCGCTTTTTTCTTGCACGATACTACGCCCTGGTGTGATTGGTGTATTATGTCGAGAAATTCACCTCTTAACGACTCTGGAATTACGAGTCTACGCTGATAAAATAGGACATCTTTATGGAGATATAAGTCATTCTTTATGGGCCACTATGGTTTTACTGAGTGAGGAACAGAAGATTTATGCTTTGGCCATCCATTCAGGATATAATATTTGACCTTTTGAAGAGCAGGATCCATGTCAATTTCTTTCCGTAATCTTTCTTCTTTTTCCTTAGTAGTGGTTATTACAGAGCAAACTTTTAAATTGTTTTCTAAATAGCCTGTATCAATTATGTCGTTAACAGGATCACGGCTTAACGTGTCTGGTATTTTTAGTTGTTGGCCAGGGACGTACTTAAGAGAAAACTGATATCTCATCAGTCTCATTGCAACCCTTTGTATTCTTGGAGACATCTCATCTAAAGGCTTCTTTAATAAACCTAAAAGAGGCCTATGATCAGTCTCCGCTTCAAAATTAATACCATAAAGGTAAAAACTAAATTTTTCACATCCAATTTTTCAATATGATTATATCTTTTTTGAGTAGGTGTTAAAGAAACAGAAGCGTACTCGATGGGGAAACCATCTTGAGATATTATCGCTCCTAGTCCATAAGGGCTGGCGTCGACAGACAGAACAGTTTTTTTTCTGGGATCAAAATAACGAAGAGTGGTCGCAGAAGATACCAGCTGTTTAATTTTATCAAAACATGCTTGTTCATTCGCTGTCCACTGCCATACATTTTTATCACTAAGAAGTTTTCTTAGACAACTTGTCTCGTTGGACAAATTTGGTATAAATTTGAATAGGTAAACCACCATTCCTAAAAATCTTTGCAAATCTCGACGATTCTGTGGAGCATTCATGTTCATTATTGCCCTCGTTTTGTCAAAATCAGGGGATACACCCTCATCACTAATGTTATGTCCTAAAAATTTAATTTTCTGTAAACAAAATTTTGATTTTTCTAAATTTAATTTTAATCCACTTTTTTGGATTTTATTAAGCACAACTTTTAGATTTTTATTATGTTCACTAACGGAACTACCATAAATCAAGATATCATCAAAATAAGTTATTTGTCCAGGTACCTTTTCCAAAAGGTTGTACATATATCGCTGGAAAATTTCAGGAGAACATTTAAGACCATATGCCAGCCTTAAATAACCAAAACTTCCAAATGGTGTTGCAATTGTGCATAAAAGCGAACTTTCATAGTCTAAAGGTAATTGCAAGAAAGCAGATGAGGCATCCAATAGGGAAAAATATTTTGCACCTGCTAACTTAGTGAATAAGGTATCCTGAGTAGGTATTGGAAATCTTTCACGCTTTATATATTTATTTAAAAACACGGGGTCCATGCAGATCCTTATGTCGGCCCCATTATTTTTAGGCACCACAACACACAAACACAATGAGTTTATTACGGACCATATTGTCAAGTTTTTCTTTAACTTTATCGCGAAGAGCAAGGGGTATTTTTCGCGCACCACATATATAAGGAACGGCATCATCAGTTAATGTTATTTTAAATTGTCTCTCAACTTTGCCAATTTTCGAAAAAACATCACGAAATTTCTGCAAAATGTCATTTAACTCAACGTTTATTACATTAACCCTATTGTTTATAGCTCTATCAGCCAATAAATTGAGTTTTTGTGCGCCACAAAGTCCTAAAATTGTCCTTGAAATTGATTTGAAATACTGTCATTTAAAACATAAAATAGTAATGATACAATTACACTTTTATATTTGCAATTTAATTAGATTTGTCCCAAAATATCAATCTTATGACCGGTGGAACTTGTAAGAGTGCTAGAAGCAGGTAAAAGTTCACTTAAGTCTACTTTTAATTTTAAAAAGTCACTATGATTTAAGATATTGACCTGGCTTCCCGTGTCTATTTTTAAGTCTATATTACAAGAGTTTATACATATGTTTTCAAACTAGTCTATAGAATCTACATGGGAACTAGTACAAGATGAAATACAAGTATTTTTTATTGTCCACACAACTTGTGTATCACTTTCTGAGTCACTACTATTATTGTTTATTTCAAGTACTTTATGGTTCTTTTTTACACAGAATTTTCGGTAATGTCCCTTTTGATGACACAAGGAACAATATCTATTGTAGGCAGGGCACTTACCTTGGTTATGCTGCAAACCACATCTACCACAAGGTACATTGTTACCTTTTTGATGCTGCTGCCTCGGCTGCTGCTGTTGTCGAAATTTATTTCCAGTGTTTCCTGAAAACTGTCCATTCCTGTCAGCAGACCACTGTCCATGTACCCCTCTCTTAACGGCATTTACTTCCTTAGTAATTTCACGTTGAGTAAAAACACTACTCTCCATTGACCTGCAAATGTCTATTGCTATCTTTAGCTCTAAATCAGCACACTGTAGCAATTTTTCCTGTATTCTTGGATCTCGTATTCCCAATACAATTCTATCCAAGATCAGCACATCTCTTTCCTTAAATTCACAAGTCACGGCTAACTGTTTTAGAGCAGTGACAAATTGATCAATTGTTTCATTAGGTAATTGATCACGCTTGAAAAATTTAAAGTGCTCATACACTAAATTTTTTAATGGTTTACAATACTGATCAAATTTTTCTATTACGATAGGGTACTTCTTTTCATCGCCGTCATTCGCATATTCAAATGTGTTGAATATTTGTAACCCTTCATCACCTAAATGATTTAAAAGGATGGCGATTTTAATTTTATCATCCTTGGAATTTTTCCCTGTGGCTAATAAAAACAACTCAAATTTTTGCTTCCAAAATTTCCAATTATTAGCCACATTATTTCCTTGGAAACAAAAAGGTCCAGGAGCTCTTCCTTCAGACATCTTGATAAGTTTTTGTAAACAAGCACAACAGCTTCTAAAAATCACAAATTAACAAAACTATCAGTCAGTTTAGTCTTAATAAATTTACAGCTATATCAGCTTTTCAGTAATCCACTCCTAACCGAGCCACTCTGACAACATTGTACGCCCGGTCACCGAAATTTTCATTAATCTACGCTTCGATCGCACAAATCGAACTCTCGATTCACGCCGAATTCCACATTCCACGGATTCCGCCGGTTAACCTTCGTCACTTTACCGTTGCTACCATGTAATGTTCGTTGTTTCTTGTATGTTGTAATAGTCCAAATGAATAGACACTTTGTTTACGAAAGGTTAACTTTATTATGCGAAGTTACAGGAATAATTATTAGATTAATATTGAGACCGACTTTAAGGGCTACGCACATTGCGAACCATCACGGAATAATTACTGGTTCCCTTGTTGCCAGGTTTACTCGAACTATTATATATATAACAATCTTCTTGCATGAAATTAGTTGTAATGACTGCCATCTAAAATATGTTGGGCAAACAAAACGCTCCATAAACATTCGTTTGAAAGAACACATGGCACATTTAAGATACGGAAGAACAGAAAAGTCAAGCGTAGCCCAACATGCTTTGGAAAACAATCACCAAATATGAATAAATAATCTTAAGTTAATTAAAAATGTATCTAAAAATAGATTGTTGGATGGATTTGAGATTAGAGTATAGAAATAGTTAAATGTGGTAAGAAAGCACTAAATAAAGACGGAGAACCTATTCCCTATAGTTCCCTCTATTGCTTATTTGACAAGGGTGCAGTCGGGTGCAACCAACTGTGACCACATTGACCTATAAATAGTTATAGGTAAATTATAACATCTGCTGATGATGCTAACTTGGTTAATAAAACGCGCGGTCAGTGTGGTTAGAACTCTTGATCTTGATCTATCTTCCACCACAGGTTCCAGTGTTAAGACTTAATATTGTTTTAGGTTTTATTGTACTTTTTTCAGCAGCATTACTAACTTTTTATAGCTGTCTAATGTTATCTCGAGTAGCACCCTTATATAAAAAAAATATTAATTATATTGTGCTCTTTCGTCGCCCAGTTTTTCAAACCATTTTTAGCTGGTCCTTTAAAAAACTCTTTCCCTGAATCGATTATCTTTCTAGTCTGCTGCCGATACCGGTTCTGTTTATGTTTTATGCAACCCATATTTCGAAAGCGACTTTTTTCAATTTACTAAAACTTAATTTCGACCAAACTTCCCTTATTATTTATTTTTACAAGGAATGGAAACAAGACCTGTCTTATTCGTTTTCGTTTATTAGAAAATACACGGCCTTACAAATCTTACTTTAATTTAAATTCAGAAGGGAGAAAGTAAACTGGAATATAGGAGTCGGAACAAAGGAGCCAAGGTCGATCTTTTTATTTGTGCTTATAATTTTAAGGAACAGATAATCCAAACCTTTATTGAATAATTTCAATTGATTCTCTAATGTTTCGTTTATAATAACCCGAGACTGATTCAAAAGCCTGGGTATCTTGGGTACATGTCGGGTATAAATACCTGAACTCTGCTCATTGGAGCTCAATCAGTGTATTGGCTTTGTGCAGTAAAGATCCCTGAAGATGCCTCGTGAAATCGCAGGCGAAACGTCGGAAATTCCAATTTGACACGGTTTAAACACAAGAACAATGATTTCTTAATTGACTCCATGAAAGCTTTCGCACAACAGAAATGAGTTTCGGAAGTCCGGAATTTTTGTTTGAATTTTCCTCTTTAAGAAGCTTTTTTTTTAATTTCTTAAAAGTTAATCTTATTTGTTATTTGCAAGAAACTAAATTCCTGTTTCTTCAAATCTTAATTTGTTAATAACTATTGAAATTTTTTTATGTGCGAATTTGAAACTACTGCACATTTTTCTAGACGTCATCATTCAGTGAATTCCCATTCATATTTTTACTAGTAGTTGCAAGGATTAACACCATTTTAAGTTTGCAAACTAGACTGAATGTACCAGGTACACTTTATAAAATAAAACCTCTTCTAATTCTCTCAATTTTTATTTTCTGGGAAAATTAAAAACAGACTAAGGAAATTTTTTTCCTCTCCGAACCTGCATTGTGATTTTTAGCATCTTTGAAGGTGTACAGGTGGTGACAAAAGGAGAATTTTTAGTAAAACACCTTGAATAATTTTAACCCTTTCCAGAATTACCCCTCTTACTATGTTCTAAATTATTTTTTTCTGAAATATGGCTATTTTTATTGCTAGTATTTAGATTAATTTGTAAACAGAAACAACATATTGTTTCTCCCGGTACATCTTAACGCAATACACAACTTTCTTTAAAACGGACGGAAGTGCAATAAGCCCAATTGATTTTCTCATTAAACGATAAAAAAGCAATAAAAGCGGTCGATGATAAAATAGTTATTAAACATTAAAACCTGCATAAATTTAGGCTGTCCGAATTTTATTGCCTAGAAGTGTATTTTTGGAATAAATTCGTATTTGACAGGTCAAATTATGTCTCATTTTTTTCCATATGTAAATACTCTTTGGAGGTTTCTGCGTGTAATTAATGCCATGATACCGTGGATCTCGTTACTATGCTGAAAACCCACTCAAATTACTAAAATACATTCCAGCATCAATTATGTTCTGAATTCTACGCCTCATTCTGCAGGTACGAGCACATGTAGTGTTAGTTATTCTCATTTCCACGTGCCCTATTGAAATTCAACTTACATATACATAAATCACGATTCCGTCTCTGCTTTCACAAGATAGTCAAAGCTGAATAGATGGGGGTGGTTTTAAGTAATTACAGTGTCACTCTTTAGTGCAAGCGTTAACAGCATCAAGCGCTTAATGTAGGATATGATAAGTGTGTGTAAATGATGCATTTGGTTTGACCTATTATACATAGGGAGGCTTGCATTAATAAAACACAGGCCAGTGATGGCACACCGGCTGCAGTTTTAAAAATGTTTTATTGATCATTTTGCATACAGTGTCTGTCTCAATTTCCAGTATTAATTTTCTGATTTGTCTAGTGTAAGCATTTTTGCGCTTTGACTTAGGCAAGTTTCATTCTCTCATGCCTTAGTTCATTTTAAATGATTAATACTTCCTAATGTTAAACCAGAGTCTATATATATTCTAAATAGCCCAAGCACTTGGCTATTCCGCAATAAATGGACATAATAACGATATTTCTCAAATTTTGTATGGTAATAACATACCATTACTGCCTTTAAAACTATAAATGACTCCTGCCTAGCCTAGCATGAACCGATTGTGTTCAATTTGAGTTCTTTTAAATATCGATTTTTTTCTTTATTTACCTATCGCCAAAATTAGAGGTAGTTTATTTGAAAAATTAAAAAATCTGTTTACTTACGCCTCATTCTTAACGGGGAAACGTTTCTTCTCTTAAATGTCCGATGCAACTTGAAGAGGAAAACGATTTGCTACATTGTTGGGACCAGGGGCGTGCGGTGAAATTTTAAGAAAGGGAAGCAATTTGTAGAAACTTACTTATTTGTAATGTAATTCGATTCTTCGATCATTTTTTGCAAATTCGTCAATGATATCATCATAAAAACGTAGATGCTCCGACATATTTTGGAGAAGTTTATTTTCAATAGACAAGAGCGATGTATGCGAAATTCTGTCCTGCCCCGTTGAATTTCCCACGAAATTTTTTATACGTTTATGTGTTGAACGTGTTCTACTGATGAACTTGTGGCAGGTATTGTCAATACTAATTCACACAATTTCGACACTTCGGTGTAGGCATCTTCCAGCTCCTTGTCTTTTAAAAATTGCATTAGTTCCTTAGCATTATTTTTCGCTCTAATGTCATCAGTTTCGTAAATCACTTTTAGTTCAGATCGCAGTAACACTCGGTCGAAGAACTGTCCATAATAAAGAAGAAGAGATTTAAGCCCATCTTCTGGAAAGTTTTTCCTTTAAATGCATCAAAATTGCAGAGCTCGGGGAATTTAAAATCATTTAAACCGTTAAATCTATAGTTTATTTGTTGCTGAATTTGATCGATTATTTCATAAGAGAGGCATCTGTATGACGTTTGAACATCTCCGACCTTGTCGGGTCGAAGACGCTTGGCTTGTAGCCCTACATTTAACGTCATCGTTTTCTTCCAAAATAGGTCAAAGTCATCTCTTTGGCTTAACATGGACTTAAAATCATCCACTTTTTTAGGCAAAAAGCAATATCATTTGTTTTAGTTTGTAATATATTAAAAAAAAACATTGTCCGAGAATGGAATTATTTCTGAAAATATGTTCAACAAATAATTAAAATTAAAATATCGTTTCAAACAGTCCAAAAACCCCCTCGAACTATTTATTGCTTCTGAGTCCCACGTTTCATTATTTTCCATTATATTCTCTGAGCTAAAACTAAATTTAATTTATGAGCAAAACAATGGACAAGTACAGCACTTGGGAAAGTTTCTCGAACGTTAACTTGCAGACCCCCTAATTGTCCTGCCATCACTGTAGCTCCATCATAGCTTTGAGCAACTAATTTTTCTCTCCATTAATTTCTTTAGTAACGTTATAAACTACGGTATATAAAACCTAAAAATCGCTCTTGAATACTTCCGTCTGTTTTAACGTAGCGTATTACTATAGATAATTGGCATTGGCAGTTGTTTCGTCCAGAACAATAGCAATGAACCGCGCCTCGCCAATCTCCTGCTTAATTCTTTTTAGAATAATGGTTGCAACAGCGGAAATTAAATCATTCTGGATTCGATTCGACGGTACGCGAAAAACGCTAGATTGATTTTTTAAGCAAGCATCATATTTAGCTATTAAACTAAGTAAATCTTGAAAATTTCCTCTATTTGAAGAAACCCTTGTTTGGTCATAACCTCTAAATCCCAATTCGTGTTGTCCGAGAAAACAAACAACATCGATAAGTCTTCTTAATATTTGCCTATTTTTATCGACTAGTTCATTGTGTTGGTGGTGACTAATTTCCAACTGTTTATTAAGGGTTTGTTCAACTCTGGTTTTGCCGAAGACTTTTTCTTTTATGACGTCCTGCAAATGCGCTTTGGACATAATGTGTCTTTTTACAGCTTTATGGAAATTGTTTAAATCGGAAAAACCAGTTTTATTCCAGAGACCTTTTTCATTTTCAAAAAGTAAACATGGCCAACAAAATAATTTACTTATATTTTCACACCCTCTTAGCCATTTAAATTGTTCGTATTGTTTTACCGGATAAAAATGTCTAATACAGTTTTTCATTTTTGTGGTTAAATTTTTCATAGGCGGTTTTGCCCTTACTTTGGAAATTATTTGAAGCTTATCAGCGAAGTTTAATGTTGAAAATCCCTTTATTATTAAGACACACACCACACATTCACACACACTCTTCTTACTAAATTCTCCAACATTTTCAACGTTATTACCGACAGCCGAAGTTGACAGTATTTGCATATCCACCACCCTGTACAATTTCTCGTGATTCTGGAATATCTCAGACAAGTATTTTGAGAATATTATATCGGCACAAATTTCACCCATACCACATATCATTGCATCAAGAGCTTCATGTTTTGCTGTTGGGCATTTAAAAATACAAGAAAATGGGAATTTCTTCCCAAAAGTATGATTTTCCGGTTAAATGGTACGGAATTATTGGTGACAAAATAATTGGCCCCTTTTTACTTCCCTCATAAAAGGGAGGTATTGTGATGGTGAAAAGATCACTCTCCGAGGGCCGCGCGTTATTTCATAGCAATGAATACATCTACGGGGAACGATCAATAACTGTATTAGTTACTTTAGGTATTCATATTAATATTTAGAGAAGTAGATGTTCAACTTAATAAAAGGTTATCTTATGGACTAAATTTGATAGAAAATGATGTAAAGAACTTCCAACAATTAGTTTATTTTAATTTAAATTACAAAAATTATCCGAACGACAATCAATACGTTCTCGACAGGATATTAAAATCGATTGAACTTCAAAAACTTTCTAACAACCTCTTAGAAATAGAGAATGGGAATACATGTTCCCTAAAAAAAGTAATATCCTAATAGTATAACACTTAAATGAATGAACACAATCGGTTCATGCTAGGCTAGGCAGGAGTCATTTATAGTTTTGAAGGCAATACTAGTAATGGTATGTTATTGTTTGTTACCATACAAAATTTGAGAAAAATCGTTATTATGACCATTATAATAAACAACTTTTTAAAAGTTCTTTAAACATACCTTGCTGGATCTTGAGGAATACGAAAAAATGACACATTTCCCCTACTTTTGTTTAGGTCACATCCAGGGGCGTGCAATCCATGGAAGCAGGGGAAGCAGTGCTTCCCCAAAAAAAATTACAAAACATCTTCTAAAATGTAATTTTTGAAATAGAAAACCATTAATTTAGTTTAGTAGTAAAAATTAATAATAAACAACTATTAAAAATATTAAAATATTATCTTAATTATCAAGCCCATAATAAATGCGGCCTTGACTTCGACCGAGCCACAATAGAAATCGAATAGAACCTATGCGGGCCGCTAGCTTCTCGGCAGCCAAGTTCTATATGCTTGATTTCCTGTGAATCGAAAGAGGTTATTGAACTTTCCACCGTTTGTTTGCAATTTTTGCATTTCAGTCGCGTGCTTTAAGTGGGGGCGGAAGCTATCGTTGGGAGTAGGTCTTTTGTTTGAACGGCTATCCGTGTGTTGTGTGATACGTACGTCGTGTCGTGCGTGGTGCGATATGGAAAACAATAATACGAACGTGGATATGCAAATACTGTCAACTTCGGCTGTCGGTAATAACGTTGAAAATGTTGGAGAATTTAGTAAGAAGAGTGTGTGTGAATGTGTGGTGTGTGTCTTAATAATAAAGGGATTTTCAACATTAAACTTCGCTGATAAGCTTCAAATAATTTCCAAAGTAAGGGCAAAACCGCCTATGAAAAATTTAACCACAAAAATGAAAAACTGTATTAGACATTTTTATCCGGTAAAACAATACGAACAATTTAAATGGCTAAGAGGGTGTGAAAATATAAGTAAATTATTTTGTTGGCCATGTTTACTTTTTGAAAATGAAAAAGGTCTCTGGAATAAAACTGGTTTTTCCGATTTAAACAATTTCCATAAAGCTGTAAAAAGACACATTATGTCCAAAGCGCATTTGCAGGACGTCATAAAAGAAAAAGTCTTCGGCAAAACCAGAGTTGAACAAACCCTTAATAAACAGTTGGAAATTAGTCACCACCAACACAATGAACTAGTCGATAAAAATAGGCAAATATTAAGAAGACTTATCGATGTTGTTTGTTTTCTCGGACAACACGAATTGGGATTTAGAGGTTATGACCAAACAAGGGTTTCTTCAAATAGAGGAAATTTTCAAGATTTACTTAGTTTAATAGCTAAATATGATGCTTGCTTAAAAAATCAATCTAGCGTTAGCGTTTTTCGCGTACCGTCGAATCGAATCCAGAATGATTTAATTTCCGCTGTTGCAACCATAATTCTAAAAAGAATTAAGCAGGAGATTGGCGAGGCGCGGTTCATTGCTATTGTTCTGGACCAAACAACTGCCAATGCCAATTATCTATAGTAATACGCTACGTTAAAACAGACGGAAGTATTCAAGAGCGATTTTTAGGTTTTATATACCGTAGTTTATAACGTTACTAAAGAAATTAATGGAGAGAAAAATTAGTTGCTCAAAGCTATGATGGAGCTACAGTGATGGCAGGACAATTAGGGGGTCTGCAAGTTAACGTTCGAGAAACTTTCCCAAGTGCTGTACTTGTCCATTGTTTTGCTCATAAATTAAATTTAGTTTTAGCTCAGAGAATATAATGGAAAATAATGAAACGTGGGACTCAGAAGCAATAAATAGTTCGAGGGGGTTTTTGGACTGTTTGAAACGATATTTTAATTTTAATTATTTGTTGAACATATTTTCAGAAATAATTCCATTCTCGGACAATGTTTTTTTTTTAATATATTACAAACTAAAACAAATGATATTGCTTTTTGCCTAAAAAAGTGGATGATTTTAAGTCCATGTTAAGCCAAAGAGATGACTTTGACCTATTTTGGAAGAAAACGATGACGTTAAATGTAGGGCTACAAGCCAAACGTCTTCGACCCGACAAGGTCGGAGATGTTCAAACGTCATACAGATGCCTCTCTTATGAAATAATCGATCAAATTCAGCAACAAATAAACTATAGATTTAACGGTTTAAATGATTTTAAATTCCCCGAGCTCTGCAATTTTGATGCATTTAAAGGAAAAACTTTCCAGAAGATGGGCTTAAATCTCTTCTTCTTTATTATGGACAGTTCTTCGACCGAGTGTTACTGCGATCTGAACTAAAAGTGATTTACGAAACTGATGACATTAGAGCGAAAAATAATGCTAAGGAACTAATGCAATTTTTAAAAGACAAGGAGCTGGAAGATGCCTACACCGAAATGTCGAAATTGTGTGAATTAGTATTGACAATACCTGCCACAAGTTCATCAGTAGAACACGTTCAACACATAAACGTATAAAAAATTTCGTGGGAAATTCAACGGGGCAGGACAGAATTTCGCATACATCGCTCTTGTCTATTGAAAATAAACTTCTCCAAAATATGTCGGAGCATCTACGTTTTTATGATGATATCATTGACGAATTTGCAAAAAATGATCGAAGAATCGAATTACATTACAAATAAGTAAGTTTCTACAAATTGCTTCCCTTTCTTAAAATTTCACCGCACGCCCCTGGTCCCAACAATGTAGCAAATCGTTTTCCTCTTCAAGTTGCATCGGACACTTAAGAGAAGAAACGTTTCCCCGTTAAGATTGAGGCGTAAGTAAACTGATTTTTTAATTTTTCAAATAAACTACCTCTAAAAGAAAAAAAAATCGATATTTAAAAGAACTCAAACTGAACACAATCTGTTCATGCTAGGCTAGGCAGGAGTCATTTATAGTTTTAAAGGCAGTAATGGTATGTTATTACCATACAAAATTTGAGAAATATCGTTATTATGTCCATTTATTGCGGAATAGCCAAGTGCTTGGGCTATTTAGAATATATATAGACTCTGGTTTAACATTAGGAAGTATTAATCATTTAAAATGAACTAAGGCATGAGAGAATGAAACTTGCCTAAGTCAAAGCGCAAAAATGCTTACACTAGACAAATCAGAAAATTAATACTGGAAATTGAGACAGACACTGTATGCAAAATGATCAATAAAACATTTTTAAAACTGCAGCCGGTGTGCCATCACTGGCCTGTGTTTTATTAATGCAAGCCTCCCTATGTATAATAGGTCAAACCAAATGCATCATTTACACACACTTATCATATCCTACATTAAGCGCTTGATGCTGTTAACGCTTGCACTAAAGAGTGACACTGTAATTACTTAAAACCACCCCCATCTATTCAGCTTTGACTATCTTGTGAAAGCAGAGACGGAATCGTGATTTATGTATATGTAAGTTGAATTTCAATAGGGCACGTGGAAATGAGAATAACTAACACTACATGTGCTCGTACCTGCAGAATGAGGCGTAGAATTCAGAACATAATTGATGCTGGAATGTATTTTAGTAATTTGAGTGGGTTTTCAGCATAGTAACGAGATCCACGGTATCATGGCATTAATTACACGCAGAAACCTCCAAAGAGTATTTACATATGGAAAAAAATGAGACATAATTTGACCTGTCAAATACGAATTTATTCCAAAAATACACTTCTAGGCAATAAAATTCGGACAGCCTAAATTTATGCAGGTTTTAATGTTTAATAACTATTTTATCATCGACCGCTTTTATTGCTTTTTTATCGTTTAATGAGAAAATCAATTGGGCTTATTGCACTTCCGTCCGTTTTAAAGAAAGTTGTGTATTGCGTTAAGATGTACCGGGAGAAACAATATGTTGTTTCTGTTTACAAATTAATCTAAATACTAGCAATAAAAATAGCCATATTTCAGAAAAAAATAATTTAGAACATAGTAAGAGGGGTAATTCTGGAAAGGGTTAAAAATTATTCAAGGTGTTTTACTAAAAATTCTCCTTTTGTCACCACCTGTACACCTTCAAAGATGCTAAAAATCACAATGCAGGTTCGGAGAGGAAAAAAATTTCCTTAGTCTGTTTTTAATTTTCCCAGAAAATAAAAATTGAGAGAATTAGAAGAGGTTTTATTTTATAAAGTGTACCTGGTACATTCAGTCTAGTTTGCAAACTTAAAATGGTGTTAATCCTTGCAACTACTAGTAAAAATATGAATGGGAATTCACTGAATGATGACGTCTAGAAAAATGTGCAGTAGTTTCAAATTCGCACATAAAAAAATTTCAATAGTTATTAACAAATTAAGATTTGAAGAAACAGGAATTTAGTTTCTTGCAAATAACAAATAAGATTAACTTTTAAGAAATTAAAAAAAAGCTTCTTAAAGAGGAAAATTCAAACAAAAATTCCGGACTTCCGAAACTCATTTCTGTTGTGCGAAAGCTTTCATGGAGTCAATTAAGAAATCATTGTTCTTGTGTTTAAACCGTGTCAAATTGGAATTTCCGACGTTTCGCCTGCGATTTCACGAGGCATCTTCAGGGATCTTTACTGCACAAAGCCAATACACTGATTGAGCTCCAATGAGCAGAGTTCAGGTATTTATACCCGACATGTACCCAAGATACCCAGGCTTTTGAATCAGTCTCGGGTTATTATAAACGAAACATTAGAGAATCAATTGAAATTATTCAATAAAGGTTTGGATTATCTGTTACATCATGCGTGAAAAGCAATCGTCACAGAAAGCCGCGCGTCGATGGGCACATGCCGGGTATAAATACCTGAACTCTGCTCATTGGACCTCATTAAGTGTTTTGATCTTGTGCAGTGAAGATGCTGAAGATGCCTCGTGCAATGATTTCTTAATCTATCTTTATTACTAATATTTTTAATTTAATGCTGAAAATACAGCTCTGCACGGCGAGCGCTAAGCTGTTACGTTGCCCGAAAACTGCCGTAACAAGTAAAAAAAGTTGCAAAACTTTAAAACAAATTTTTAATTAACAATACACCAATTTTATGAAAAATCTGTAAAAAGAAAATATGTTTTCAACGGGGTATTGTTCCTTCAAGTATCTGCACCAAGTGCGGGACACGAAAGAAAACCGGGCGGAGTCAATTGGTTTAGAAAGGTCGGCCAAAAAATCTTTTTAAACAAGTGGTGTCCCGTCGTTCTTTAAATAATATGGCACTTATTTTTGACTATACGCACTTCAGATAATTAAAAAATGTAACTATGCCTAATGAACCATATCTGTATTTGTCTGTTTTCTTCCGTATACCGAACGGTTCCCGGGCTACTGCCTACGTCCACTATTATTGGACCACCTAGTATAGTAATACACGATTTACAAGTCTAGATTTTACAAGGGCAGCCAGCATCAGATCCAGTGAACGAGATTTATCAAAATTTTAATTTATGCAGTTCGACTTTGGGCTACTCGGGTATGCCAAAAGTGGCCGTCTGTCTCCGTTTGTCATATTACCGGCCTTCATTGTGAAGTACTATACAGGGCGTTTCCTAATTGCGTCCTGATGTTAAAGGGGATGTTTTTATGTCCTAAAAGCCTTAACTTTTGAGATACAGGATGGTAAAGTTTAAAAAGAAAACATTTTTTTTTATCCCAAGAACGTGTATCAAATTTCACACAGTTATTTATCTATAATAGCATCAGAATTAGGATTTTAAAAAAAAAATTTTTTTAAAACCTTGTATCTCCAAAGTTAAGATTTTTAGGTTCATATTAAACTTTTAGCTATTAGGAAACGCCCTGTATAGTACTTTACAATGACGCCCCCTGTACAAAGTAATATGACAGACGGAGACAAATGGTCACTTTCCTAGTATTTATCTTCAATTGAACGAACATGTTTAGCATACGATTTCCAATTTTCAGCCGATATTGAGTCAATCGCTTCTAGTGTTATTTTATTTAAATCTTTAATTGAAAGTTCACCGGTGTTGCGCTCTCGAATATATTTTTTTACTCCTGCCCATGCAAGTTTAATAGGGTTGGGGTCGCACATGTATGGAGGCAGCCTTAAAGGTGTATGACCGAGGTTACGTAAAAGACCGTCAATTTTATACTTTTTTTCTCTAGGCTTGTTGGCTGATGTTACTTCATATAATTGATATTTTTTCCACGTTGGATCACATACAAGATTGTTCGATTTAAGCCACGATCTCATATGAGCTTTTGTAGAGTATTTAGTTGGCACTTTATCTTCTACGTGAGAATGATAAGACGCATTATTCATTACCACGTCTGATGTGGGAGGAATGTTAGGTAGAAGCTTCTCGAACAACCACTTTTCAAAATTATCTTTATTCATCTGTCCATGATAATCTCCAGTTGTTAGTCCCGAGCCAAAAACTAAAGCAGCACCTGGAACAAATCCGGCTTCTGAACCAGCATGAACTATAATAAAGCGACTACTAGAGCGGATTCCCTGAACAACACCTGTAACACTTTCACTTTGTCAGCATTTCTTCACTGTCATATCATTATCTACCCAGGTTTCGTTTAGATACACAATATTGCGTCCTTCTTGCTTATATTGCCTTACAGTTGATAGATATTTCACCCGCCAGTGAAAAATATTTGGTCTCTCAATGAGCAATTTTCGTTTATTTTGACACTTGCGCCAAACAAAACCATTTCATCGTAAAAGAAGATTTACGGTTTTATACCCGTACGGAAATCCTATTTTGTTCTTTACAGCAAGAAGTAGGGGTTTGCAGGTCGGAACCTTCTTCAAGTTTATATAAAAATGCTTTATTGTTCGTCGAATTACTTGAAAATCACCATCGTCAATTTTATCTTTGTGTGATAATCGGAGTCTTTTTTTACCAGGAGATTTTACAGGTGAAGTAGAACATGAGCGATCATTATGTTCTCTTTGAATTTTTCTTACACTAATTTCCGAAACACCAGTGTAAAATGCAGCGCGTTCTGTTCGATTTTGAATTAGAATAGACAAACAATTATTTTCAGCTTTTCTAACCTCACGTGCACCGCTTCGAATTATTTTTCCTCTTTTGCTCGCCATCGTTACTTCGAAATAATAATTCAAATTCAACGCAACGTATTTATATAGAAATGAAGATGAATGCTCGAAATGTATAGGCGCCACTGGAAATAGCTAGAACCTTCCAGCGGCAAGTGCATGGAGACTCTAGGCGCATCCCAATTACAAGTGGACTAGTGCGAAATTTATTAAATCCTCGATTAATTTTCCGTACCGCTTAGCTGGTGCACTTTATAGCTGATGCGGCAAACTATTATAACAAATAAAATAACATAAAATTTATTTGCGTACACAAATTTTACTTTTCCGCTTGCTTAAGACTATGAAGCTTGCTTAAGGACCGCCCGGTTTTCTTTCGTGTCACGAACTATACTACCATAGTTTTTTTTATTGTAGATAAATATCAAATGATACAAAAAACTTTTTTTATATGCTCGTTACGCAGGGAGCTCTCTTTTTAACATTAAATTAATATTATTAATAATAGGATAGAGTTCCGGGAGTCGGGACTCCTTCCTTCGCTTTTCCTCTTCCTGAGATTTTTTTCAACTTCTTTAATGATAATGGTTTCCGAGTTATTTGCAAAAACAGAGAATAATCTTTTTTTAAATCTTAATTTGTTAATTGGTTTTGAAATTGCTTATGTGCGGATTTAAAACTTTGAAACATTTTTTAGACGTTACTCCGAATCCAAAGAGCCCCCACTTATATGTTTATTAGCAGTAGCAAGAAATAACCCCATTTTGAATTTGTGAGCTATAGTTATTGGCAAATATTTTAAAACACCACTGTAAATTAAGTTTATCTTACCTGGAGTCGGGCAGGCATGGGCTCCGTTAGCACTCCCTTGCTGAACCATCCAGCCAAGGAACCAATGGTCAAGGCTCCCGCCAACACCATCACCGTAACACATAGCGCGACTAACAGCCGGCTCTGGCTTGACAGTACCATAGCCATGACGAAATAACTATTGTCACTTGTTACACTTTAAATTTTACACACTCCACTCGTATTAATGTTCTCCAATTTTTTATTGTCCTTATTTTCGAAAGAATAACCGAACAGTACATTTTTTCTGACGCGTAAATTATTTCTTACATTGGAATGACTTCTTGGAATGTTATATTTGACCAGTTTTTCACTATAGCTTTTTACCATGCAAAATGTTTTTAATATCAACATTACTGGGTTGGTGTTATGGATTGATATAGTTCAAAGTAAAGTCTGATGGAAATATAAGTTTAGTTATTATAACTATCTAATGACCTAAATAACCGAAAAAAAAAATAGTATTTGAAACGTTTTATCCATAAATTTCTAAAAATTCATAGATAAAACGAGTTTGAAATTATCCTGTCATCCAAAACGTAACATCTATGCCTCGATTGATTTAAATTTCAAGACTTCTAATTGTTCCAAAGTTTCTATTTTTTCTGTTAATTAAAATAATATGACTTTCAAATTTTGTGGCAAATTTTTACTAGTATACTTGACATCCTACAGGGTGTGCAAAAGTAAACATCTTATGTCCTTATCTCAAAAACTATAAATAATAAGGACAAGTTCTTAATACGTTACTTATTTATTAAATTTTGTTCTAACGCAAGATGTTTAGGTTTTCTGATCCAAGTATCTACTTTGTGGAAACACTCTGAATATATATAAATGTTCAACGTTGTTTGACATTTAAAACTGAATTGATTTCCGAGATGTAAATTTAAAAAAAAAATTACAAAGAAAATTGTGATATAACCAAGGAAACAAAGAAAAATCTAGTTTTGTTAATGTTGATACCCAGAACTGAAACACAGTTTTTTTAAGATAGCACCTAGATATTATACAAGTTATTTTGAAATTTTACTTAAACTGGCACATGATGAAAGACCGACAAAGTGTATATTTCTTATGGTACCCCTTCCATAGAATTATTATTTTTAAATTTTTTTAATAAATCTCGCTTATATAAAGAACTATAAAACACTTCTGAGTGTGTTTTTTATGGTTGATGGTTTTTTATTTTATTAAAAGAAAAATATATTAACCTATGTTATATGACTTATTACGCTTAAAGAAATTTAAAACAAAAATATTCTGAGTGTCCTCCCTTTTCAGCTCTACAAGTTAAGCAAATAATTTTCTATTTTTGAGGATTCTCTACAATATCCATTTGCTATAAAATCTCAGTTTTGTATATTATCTTTTAAAATATCCGGTTTAGTGGTCCACATTTAATGCGCTTAGTCTTTTAATCTATGGCATAAAATATAGTCAAGTGGAATTAAATCGAGACTTCTTGGTGGCTATGTTGCATTTTTACCATGGTCAGTCAGAAGTTTTTTTAGATTTATATTGTGGCAAATATTTGATTGACATCCTGTTAAACATTATCTTTGTCATTATTAGACAAATATGTATGGAGATTCTTTCATAACTTAATAGTGATATCAACTAAAACTGATAATACAAAGAAACAAACAAACAGAAGTATGCTTTATTGTCACAGAAAAATTGTTACAATTTTATAGACAAAGCCAAATTTACCTTAAAGGAAGAAAAAAACAAAACAATGAAAAAACGAAATTTTAATGGAAAAAAAATCATATTTTTCGATAGGTCAATGGAAATACATAAATTTTAAATATACCAAGTAATGATAGCTATAAAACTATGACGAAAAAAGAAACATTTGTGAGGACATAACATTGTCGTAAAGCGTTCAATGAATCTCACCTAGATTAATAATAAAGAAATATGTATGCGATTGAATTAAAATTGAAATTAAAATTACGGGACCCTTAACTCCATTTTACAACCAAAATAAGTGAAGTTAAACAAAATATATGCTGAACTAATATAGTAATTAAAGTGTATTAAAAAAAGAATGTATAACTTTAATCTAATACGTAATAAAAATAATGAATGTTAATGGACTATCAGTTCATTCCCCTATAAAATGATTTTGAAATTCTGTGCTAGCAGCCGGAACATGACACCCAAAAAGATTAAGTAAACAAACAAGTAAAAAACATTTTAATGGAACTTATTCATTATAAAAATCATTAACGCAGTAAAAAATCTTTCAATGAAGTAAGCTTTGTTTTTTTTTTCGAAAAAGTGCAATCATAGGGATAATTTCTAAATGTACTGGAAGATAATTGTAAAGTTTTATGGCGTTGTACAGAATTGATTTTTTTATTAATTCTGTGGAAGGAATAGGAAGGCATATGTCATGCCTAGAGTTTCTAGTAGGATATACATATTGTGGCCTTTCCGGGAAATTGTTTATATGTTTTCTCATCATACAGACGGTTTCTAAAATAAATAATGTAGAAAGTGTGAATATTTCATGTTTTTGAAACAGTATTGGCAGTGAGCTCTATTATTTAAACCAAACAAATAGCGAATCGCTTTCTTTTGAAACCTAACAATACTAAGAAATTACCATAGCGGAGATAGGATTCGAATAGAGAGAAATAAGTAAGTTTGGCAGAAGACACGTCCAGTTCTTTTAAAACTGATCGAATGGCAAATCAGGCTGTAGAAAGTTTTTTAGTTAAGGTGTCAATATGCTTAGACCAAGAGTGCTCAAACGGTCGATCGCGAGTGCTTTTTGAGTAGATCTCGAGAAGATATATTTTTTTAATAAGTAGGTACTTAACTAAACTACAAAAATGTATTACGTAATAATAACTCTCCTAGAGGCAAAAGGCGGCTTTATCAAAGGAACGCGCGGTACTTGTCAATGAAAAGCCGCGTTTTTTATTCTTGCCGCTTTTTTAGAAATTTCGGGCGGTGCGTTTGACGGGAACATTCGAGACTTTCGTTCACGCCGATATAAATGTTGCGCCTGCAGGAATTGGAGTCAATCTGAATTGCAACTTGAAGGCAATACTACGTCGATATAAAGTTTATTATTAAATAGTACAAAATGAGTGCAGCGAAGAAATCCAAAACGTATCATTTTAATAACGATTGGGAGGAAGAATTTTTGTTTTGTATGGTGAAGGATAAGTGCATTTGTCTTATTTGTCGTGCTTCAGTTGCAATACCTAAGTGTGGTAACTTAGAGAGGCATCATAAAACGGTTCATAAAAACTATGAAAAGGATTTTCCGCCACAGAGTGAATTAAGAAAACGAAAAGTACGTGATTTGATATCTTGTTTGAAAAAAGAACAAACCATGTTCACAAGACCAGCCAAACAATCAAAAGCTGCTACGATCGCGTCATTTAAAATATCTCATATATTGGCGAAACACAAGAAACCATTCGAAGGTGGATCGGTTGTGAAGAAAGTATTTATTGAAGCGGGTGAGACTTTATTTGGAGATTTTAAAAATAAAACAGAAATCATGTCTGCTATTAAGGAACTTTAGTTATCTCGTCCGACTGTCACAAGGCGTATTGAAGTCATGAGTCAGAACATGGCAGATAAACTAAAAAATGATATGGAATGTACATACTTTTCTTTACAGTTCGACGAATCCACCGATATGACAGACACTGCCCAGCTGTGTATTTTTATTCGGATGGTATTCAATGACATGTTGGCTAAGGAAGAATTTTTGACAATCATTCCTCTGAAGGGGAAGATCCGTGACGAAGATATATATGACGTTTTCTTCAATTTTGTCAAAAACTACAAGCTACCAATATATAAATTAGTGTGCATTACAACCGATGGAGCACCAGCAATGACTGGAAACAAAAACGGTTTTGTGGCATTGTGTCGAGCTAATGAAGATTTCCTTCATTTTTTTCAATCCATTGCATTATACATCAACAAGTTTTGTGTTCAAAAGTTTTAAACACGGAGGAAATTATGGAATTTGCAACAAAAATTGTGAATTCCATCCGTGCACGTAGCTTGCAACGGCGGCTCTTTAAGTTGCAGTTGGAAGATAGGGAGTCAGCTGAACACACTGATTTAGTTCTTTACACGGACGTCAGGTGGTTGAGTCGCAGAAAATTCCTAGAAAGGTTTCAAGAATTATTGCCCGAAATAATAGCTTTTCTAGACGAAAGAGGTGATGACACTCAGATGTTGAAAAACGAAAAAAAAGAAAGGATCTGAAACATTTTCCGTCTTTGAAAGCTCCTCAGTTGAATTATGATACGTATGAGGCTGAATTATCAAATATTTTGGGACAATTCGAAATGCGTTTTTATGGTTGTTATAAATTGGCAAATGTAGCATCATTTATGAGTTATCCTTTTTCATGTAAAAACATTGAGGAATTAGCCACTGAAATAGCAAGTCAGTATAATATGAACTCATGTTCTGTTGAAAATGAGTTGGTGCAGATTATATCAGATGTACATCTCAAAGCTACAGCATCTGATACAAATTTCTGATGTTTTATATCTGAAGATAAATATCCGAATCTAAGGCAAATCGCCCTTCAACTGACAGCAATGTTTGGGTCAACTTACTTGAGCGAGTCTGCATTTCGTACGAAATTTTCGCTTCTCCTTGTGGATCACCTTGTGCCGTTTTAACCTACGTTTTATAACACCCTATATAATTTTTTGGTCGTTTTCTTGCGTTCTAAGTGTCCCAGAAACTAGATAGCTTACGATTTTTTTCTTTTATTAAAGTTTTCCTGGCAGATAAATGTAGACACAGCATGGTGGATCTTTAATTTTTAAGAAGAACTCAAAAACACTTTGAGGTGTTTCATTTGTATGCTTTTTGGAGATAATAAAGTGTGCATATAACCCACATTTGATTAAATTTAGTTTCTTAAATTAACTTTGTGTATAGTTAAACTATAATTTTTTAAAGTACTATTTTAAACACTATACTCACAAGATACCTGAAATCAGAATTCACACGAAAATTTTGGATTTCGTCGGTATAAAGTAAGACATATGGTCTCTATACAGTGTGGTCATTTAAGTGTGCAACATATGGGAATTTTTTTTATTAACTACACAATCAAAATAAAAATATTGTCAAAAGTTGTTGCATCCTCGATAATCATATAAAATGTACTTAGAATGGTTGTAAGTCAAACAGCGTTCAAAAAATATTAAAATGATGCACGAGTAAAGTACTCAAAGAGTAAAGATTCAGCAAAATGTTATTAAGAAAAGTTGTTTAGCATCAAAAGTTATGCCTGGATACCAAATATGGGATCCTAAGAAAAAACATTTTGTTTTGGAAAAAATCAAAAAAGTTTTTGAAAAATTGATTTTTTTGAAAATTATCATAAACACTTTCATAGTTTAATCAAAATTAGATTAGATTCGCATAACAAATTTAAGTGTACTTGTGAAATTAACTTGGATTTTTAATTTTTTTAGGGAATCAGAAACTTCAGATTTGTTGCAACGATGTTAAACACAACTTGAAAATTTCGCCAATATTCTTTTTAACAAGATGAAACATTTGTGAAGAAAATATGCTCATTTAAAAACTTTCATTTAAAGTGCAAAATTATAAAATTGTTATTAAATAACTGTACACATTAATTGACAAACCTGAAATCCTATACCAAGATAATCGCGGATACCCATGGGAAAAACAAATGTGGGTTAGAAGTAAAAATTATGACAGTTCGGTGGCGTTAATATTTCATTCTAGAAGAACAATAATTGTTCTTTATAATTGTTCTTGTATAATTATTATTATTATTTTGATATGTGGAGATAATTATAAAACAGTTCGTGACGCAGCAGATATTTTCAATGAACGACATCCAGACAAACAAGTTCACTACTCAACTGTAAGTAGAATTTTAATAAACTTCAAACAGACAGGATCTTTAGACTATAAATATAAAAATGAACGTGCCAAAACTGTTTGTGCTGAAGAAAATCAATTAGCGGTACTTCAGTCAATTGTTGAAAACCCTAGAAGATCTGCCCAGGAAATTTCTGCTTATACGGGTAAAAAAAATCAAGAAAAACAAGTTTCATGCGTATAGGCCAATGTTTATTTGCACGTTTCGAGAACGAGGCTATGACATCCGCTATGATTTCTGCATATAGATTCAAGAACATATAGAAGATCAGCGTGATTTTCATAGACACATTCTCTTTGGGGATGAATCCACGTTCACAACAAATGACACTGTCTCTTTCCAAAATTGTAGGTGGTGGTCGGACGCAAATCCAAATTTTGTTATTGACAATAGAAACCAGTATTACCAAAAAACAAACGTGTGGTGCGGTATTATCAACGAAAAATTATTGGGTCCGTTTTTTTTCGCCGAAACGTAACTGGAGATACCTATTTACAATTTCTAGAAAACGAAATATCGGATTTTTTGGACAATATAAGTTTACAAGAACGGTATAAATTATGGTTTGTACATGATGAATGTCTCGCTCATTCTACTAGAAATGTTTCTGAATGGTTGAATTGGAAATTTGGTACTAAATGGTTAGGACGAAATACCGATCCACAGTGGCCTCCTCGTTCCCTAGATCTTACCCCATTAGATTTTTTTTATGGGGATACTTAAAGCAAAATGTTTATAAGGATCGACCATTTAATAATGTTGAGGAACTTGAAAAATTGATTCGTTTCCATTGCAGAAATATTCCAGCAAATATCTTGCGATCTACTTTTAATGAATTTTATGATCGGACAATTAGATGCATTGAACGAGAAGGTGGACACACAGAAACCCGTAGATAACTTCAATTTTATTATGTACTTCCTTAAATGTTTTTTTACTTCATGCTGATTTGTTAATTGTTAAGTTATAATAAACATTTCTGGTAAAACTAGTGGTATCACATTCATTTAGATCTTGATGCGTTTGATTTTTTGTTAATATTAATTCACATTAGTTCGCTTTTAACCCTCATTTGTTTTTTCAAGGATTTCCAAAATTTTGCACTTCAAATGAAAATTTTTTAAAGTGCATATTTTCTCCAAAAATTTTTCATCTTGTTAAAAAGATTATTGGCGAAATTTCCAAGTTGTGTTTAATATCGTTGCAACAAACCAGAAGTTTATGATTCCCTAAAAAAAATCCAAGTTAATTTCACAAGTATACTTAAATTTGGAAGGAGTTATGCGAATCTGATCTGATTTTAATTGAACTATGAAAGTTTTTATGGTAATTATGAAAAAAATTAATTTTTCAAAAACTTTTTTGATTTTTTCCAAAAAAATTTTTTTTCTCAGGATGAGATTTTGATGCTAAACAACTTTTCTTAATAATATTTTGCTAAATCTTTCGAAATAAGGGTACTTTACTCTTGCATGATTTTAATATTTTTTGACCTACCCTGTTTGCTGTTTGACTTGCAATCATTCTAAGTACACTTTATATGATTATCGAGGACGCACCAACTTTTGGCAATATTTTTATTTTGATTGTGTAGTTAATAAAAAATATTCCCATATGTTGCACACTTAAACGACCACACTGTACATAACGTTTGTTATATGTTTGTACCTAAAACTTCCTATTTATTTTTGGGGATCTATTTAAGAATCACATTGTATAGCGAAACCTTAAAAATAATCTGACATTTCATACTGTAAATTCGATGTCACGAATCCCAAAATTATAACAAATATTTAGAAAGCACGTTTACTAAATCCCAACGTTCAAGATCAAATATATTTTTAGGAAATTAAATATTTACAGGTACGGTTGATCGTAATTCGGCTATAAAACGTTTCGAGGCGCTCCGACAGCTGAGAGCTTACTTTATTGCCACTATTCGTAAATAATTCAGAAAATAAAATTAAGGAGAATTTTCAAGTGGAGGATAAGCTTAATGTATCTTCGATTAAGAAGGATTTTAACTGTTAGAGCTTCAAATTCCACCTGCAATAAAATAAATATATCTCACCTAATTCAGCAAGATAGTAAAGTTGAAAATACTTATTTTATACTGCGAGGGATTTTCAACAAAGATTAAGAGTAATAAAACTAAAAGTTCATTTATAAATATGAGACAATAATAAATATAGCACAGACAGTATGGTTTTCATGTAGCACAATAACCTTATACTGATGATGCTGTCATTGTTAAAAAGCAAGACCGAATCAATTTTTGAGTTTTTTAAAAACCGTCTTTAAAAAATTAACTAACTAAAACCGACTCTAAATTTAATTCAAATTGCATTTAACTAATGTATAAGTCAAATATTTCTTAGGCGAACTAAAATATATATGACTAGATCAAGCGGAAGTGGATAAAATTTGACTGGGAAGAATATCAAGGTCACGGACAAAATGTAAAAAAAGTAGTATAAAAGTGGTTAAATATTGAGATGAAAGTTTGATCAGGGTCATATTCGTAAATAATCCAGAAAATACAATTAAGAAGATTTCACAAGTGAAGTGGATAAGCCTAATGTATCTTCGATATAGAGGGAATTTTACCGTTAGAGTTTTAAGTTTCATTTGCAATAAAATAAAGATATCTAACCTAATTCAACGGTTCAAAGATAGCAAAATTGCAAATACTTATTTTATAATATGGCCAGGGATTTTCAACAAAGATTAGGAGTAATACTACTAAAAGTTCATTTATTTTTAGGTATAAGACAATAGTAAATATAACATCTCCATGTAGCGCAATAACTTTGTTGCCGTCATTTTCAAAAAACATTTTTGAGCTTTTTAAACCGTCTTTGAAATCTCTCTTTAAATCATCAAACTGAAACCTTTTCTAAATTTAATTAAAATTGCCATTAACACATGCGTGAAAGGCAAATATATTTTTACTACAGCCGTGCGGAAAAATCAATTTTCCGCACCGATATCCATGCAAAAAATTGGTTTTCCCGCATTAGTACAAAAAACTTTTTTCGCACGTAATATTTCAAAATTAATTTATTATTTATTGATATATTAATTAACCGTCATTGATACGTAACTCAGAGTATGTAGCAAGCTTAATGTTTCCCTTTGGTTAGCTACCAGGTTCCAAATTACTAAAGTCAACTGTTAGAAATCAACAAGCTGACATTTCGGCATATTTATTTGGCATTAATTGCTTTTATGTGCGTATTTTCTGTAATTTTGCATTATTACAATAAATTTAAGTAAATTTGACAATCTGGCCATGCAAGACGGGGTTCCAGAATATATTATGAAGGCAGCAAAAGAAGTAGATTTGGATTTACTTCCAGAAAAATCCAAAGTCAGATACATTCAGGAATATGAAAAGTTCAACAAATGGTGCGCCAACAAGAAAATCAACAACATTAGTAAAGAAGAGGTGCTTTTAGTTTACTTTCAAGAAATTTCAAAGAATTTTCAACTTTCTACAATGGGTTCCAAGTACTCAATGATAAAATCTATGCTAAAAATTAAGAAAAACGTTCATATAAGCAGGCGTTTTAGGGTCTTGTAAACAATTAAACCCATGGAATTTGATAATTTTTTAATATAAAATAGAAAGTTTACCTTCATTTAACTGTTTTAAGAAAATAAAAGAAATGGATGAACCACTTTTTGTATTTAAAAAACCAAAAAGAAATTCGGCAATTTCAATGCTTTCCAATGCGCCATATTCCTTAATACGACAATTTAAAGAAAGGCTATCTTACATTGTTGCCAAACTTACATTATTTTATAGAGTTTAAATTTTTCATGTTTGTCTCCCGACAGTAACGCATTTGGCCCCCCTCCCCCTACCGATGCCGAATGTTGGATTTTCGCCAGTGATGCCCTGCGCTGTTGTTCGCCTTTTAGGGCTTTAACGATGATGTCTACGGCGCCTAACCTGGTGTTAACCCGGTACCAATCCACCTAGTGCCTTCACGTTCTTGCTGGTACCGATCCACAACCCACAAATGCATTTTGTTTTTCTTATATAATTTATATAGGTCATATATAAAATAAACTTGGCAATGTAGCATCCCCAGCACACTGGATTTCCATCGAACGGATGGCACTCCCGCTCTCTCTTTATTTAGCAGTTGTAATTATAATTAAAAACGTTTAATAATGTCTAATATAATAATTACTTCTAATTTTTAATTAGAAATAATCATGTTTGTGTTATAGAGCATTATAATATACTCAGTCTTTTACGTAGTTCATAAATTAAGTTTGTGAAAAATATGTTTTTAGCGATACGACAAAAACAAGTTCAGTGCAACCTTCCGAAACCTTAGTTTTTTTGATATAATTTGAAAAAGTGGTTCAGCCATAAATTTTTGTGTATAGGAATTATTGAAAAAAGGTAATCTTTCAAGCGTATATTTTAAATTTGTGAAATTCCATAGGTAAAATTCTTTACAAGAGCCGGCATTTTAAATTGATTGCTTATTTTAAAAAGAAAATGGTAGGTTTTATACCAAAAAAGTCTAAAATTTTAAACCACGAACACGCCTGCAGGCGTGAAGAATTAACTCATCTGTTGTAATATCAGATAGGAAGACTCATCAGAGTTGTAATATCAGATCAGGAAGACTCATCAGTAATATCAGATAGGAAGACTCATCATAGAGCACTATTTCACCCAACCATTGACGTAGGTATCCATCCAGGTATCCTCCTGTACAAGAAAAACAGTATCATCTGCATACGAGACCAGTTTGCTGAGGTGCAGTGAGGCAAAGGAGGTCATTAATATATAAGGAAAATAGGAGTGGTCCAATTACGATTCCTTGCGGAACACCACACTGTACTATTTCAAAACTACTGTATCATTTTGTACCCTTACATATTGTTTCTGATCTTCAAGATAACTCCTTATTAAGTTATGGCATAATCCTCTTATTCCGTAGTTGCTTAGCTTGTTTAGAAGAATATCATGCAGTACGGTATCGAAGGCTTTGGCCAAATCCAAGAAGATCGCAAGGGGTTTTTTACTTCTATTAATAGCATTATAAATAAAGTTTGATACCTCATAAAGTGCGTCTTCCGTTGATCTTCCATGACGAAATCCAAATTGACTCGGAGAAAGAATGTTATGTTTTTCTATGTGGCTTATAATTCTGTCCCTTATACAAACTTCCAATACTTTTGCAATATTATTAATTAGAGATATCGGCCAGTAATTGCCCAGTAAATAAATCTCTTTACTTTTATGAAAAGGTATGACAACCGACTTCTTCAATTCACAAGGAATTTTACCCGTCGAAATAGAACAGTTAAAAATGTGTGTTAGAGGCTTAGCAATAAAATTTCCTATTTCCTTCAGCATTTTACTAGTAATTCCGTCTAATCCAGGTGCAGAGTTATTTTTTAATCCGTTTATAATTTTTTTTACCTCCTCCTCAGATACTGGCATTAAAAATATACTCGGATAATTTATTTGATTGTTATTATATTTTTTCTCAGAAGGGAGTTTGTCTGCCATTGTTTTACCAATATTTATGAAGTATTTATTAAATATTTCTGCAACTATTTTCTTATTTTCTTGTAAAACACTGTTATCATCTTTTAGCCAGAGATTTTGGTTATTTTGGGAAGTATTTTTATACTGTAGTTCTTCATTTATTATTTGCCACATTTTTTTGCGATTTTGCTTGGTTTCCCTAAATTTATTTTTAAAGTAGTTTGCTTTAGTTTCTTATATTAGTTTATTTAGAGTATTTCTATAATTTTTGTATTCACTTATAACATTATTTTTATTTTTTTGAATTTGTTTTTTTAATATGTCCCTATGTCTAATAGATTTTACTAGGCCAGAAGTTATCCAAGGCTTTAGTTTTTTTGTCCTTGCAGTTATTGTGATTTTTTCATGTGAAGATTTAATGGCGTAGTTTAATTTATTACTAAAAAATTCATATGCAAATTCTCTTTGGTTCCATTTGCTTTAATTTATTGTAGTTGAGATGCATGTAGTATCTTTCTTCGTTTTTATAATTTTTATTAATTTTAATAAGTGATGTAATAATATAAGGAATAAACCGTAATAATATAAGGAATAAACCGAAATGTATCAGTTACCTTCAGTGGGCAGTAAAGAAAAAAATGATCGATATAAGATTCGCATTCTGTTGTTATCCTAGTTGGTTTATTTATATAACTCAAAAACCCGTGCTTAGTCAGAGTATTTTCATAATCATTTACAGCTCCATTCTGACGCACTAAATTTATATTAATGCGTAGTTTTTTAGTAATAATTTTCATTAGGCCACCATTTTGTTCCACCATATTGGATAATTACCAAAATGTTACCATTTGATTCTCATAGGACCCTTAATTTTTCACCAGAATTTGAGGACAATACCGCGAAAAGTTCGACATACAGACAAACAGACGGAATTGTCTTTTTGGCAATTAGGAACCTTAAAATGCAAAGATCTGTAAAAACCTGGAAGCACCCTTCCATTTTTCACGATTATAATACTTTTTTAGTTCACATAATGTATTAATAATTAACACATTATCGACCCAAAAAAAGATTCAATGAAATCTATTGTTACTTATTTATATACGAACCACCTTAATGCTTCTTTCTCCACAAATTCTTCTATATAAATACGGCTGTTTCGAAAACATCCTGAGACTAAATCACCATTTATCATACAAAGTTTAAATTTAGGCCCATACGATTTCCCTTTAGGGCCGCTTCATCGGATTATTTATTTTGTAATTTGCCACAAACGTTACGAAAATATTATCTTTTATTCACGACTCCAGGTCTTTTGTGGAAAATTCTTTTTATCTGTCCACCCTACAATTTTCCCTTAGCTTTTTTTTACAACCATTAGACACAAAGCAGAACATATTATGGATTCCTATTGAAAGCTAAAATATTACATTTCAAAAAGGTTTCGTCGTTTATGTTTTTTTCATGCTGTTATTAAATATATGAAACGGTTTAACAACAAGACATTAAAAAAATCGTCTATGTATTAGCTAAGGATCGCTTCGGGTTTGTTGTTACAGACTATCTACGCGAATGAAAAAATTTATTATTTTCAAATTCTGTTAGAATTCGTATGAAAGTGGAGCTAAAAATGTAAAAGTTCTCAATCATTCATAATTACGAATTCTTCTTTACTTATATAGTAATCGTGGCAATAAAAGATTTTTACAGATCTTTGCGTTCTAAGTTTTCTGGATCTAGAAAAACGTGGACTCCTATTTCCGGCGGCCTGTTCGATTAACTTCAAGTTTGGCTCAAAAATCAAAAGTTATATGGGGATAAAATGATTATATTTTGATCAAAACTCAATATGGCGGAACAAAATGGCGGCCAAGTAAAGAGCTAAAAAATTATAACTAAAAAACTATTTACCCAAGTAAGCTCAATTTCTTACAAATATTAATTATAATGGAAAGATAAACTTATAAATTATTGGTATAAAGCCATTCTAGGGAAAAAAAATGGCGTTATATTGAAATGTTTAAAAGATAAGAGTTAAAACTATATATCCGATTGACTTAAAAACTAAAATCAGTAGTGACAAAGAGATACATTGGTAAAATTTTAGTCCGAATCATATATGAAACTACAAGAAAGCGTCCATATTAGACATGATTTCACCTAAATTAACTAACTAAAATTATATGTTCAATTTCAGTTAAGGGGGAATTTTGAAGTCGAATAGCTCAAAAACTACCGACCAACGATAGAAATATCACAAATTTTTGGAAAGGGAATAATAAGGAGAATCTAAAAAACCAAAAATATACAGGGCATTTCATTTAAAAAAAATCAAAATTTGGTATGCTACTAGTTTCTGACTCACCTAGGAAGTTCCCTAAAATCCATACTCCTTTTGTATTTACTATTTTTTCCTATTTACAAAAATAAACCCTGAAAATGGGTGGCGAAATATAAATGATGAACCTGTACAAGAAATGTATTCCAAGCGTATTTCAAATAAAATAATGTAATAGTTATGGAAATGTTTTTATTGAGAAAAATATTTTAGCTTTAATGCATACATATCTAGATTGGGCAATGCTAGGTATAAATCTGATGTCTTTGTGTAATTTTCTTCACATACACAAGAATGTCAGTTTTTGTGTGGTTTAATTATACGATAGATTTCCCGAAAGAATCAAATGAATTCAAAAAAATTACATTAAAAAGTATCTTAGAAATAAAGCTTTTTATTAATCGAAGAATATTTAGTGACAAAATTTAAACTGTGACAGAAGTCTTTATGGTGGTACGCTTTATTTAATTAAAAAACATGTATAAATGTACGTCTTTTTTTAAATTGTATGTCTTGAATAAGTGGGTGAAACAAAATATATTAGCATTAGTGCTGCCAATGTCAGTCAGGAGTCAATAGTGGAATTTTATACCGGTCATGGTATTAACCAGCGAAATAGTTGTTTCTCTGATTCCATTTTGTGCCTTTGTCCTACACGGGGCTTGCTAGTCTATAATGACTTGATGAGCTCTAAAAAGAGCGAAATTGCGACCGGCGTTTGACTAGAATGGTTCATTGCGCCTACGGATCTTCCAGACAAGGATCGTAGCGTCCTTGTAATGTGTAATAAAAATATATACAGCACGTGCATCCAGCCCCTGTAGCAGCATCACCCAGCACAAGTACAAGTAGTGGTCTGACGGCATCTTCTACGTCGTCGCAAAACAACAATGTGGTTAATAATTATCAGAACTCTATCTTTTATTATACAATCAATAATTAAAATTGAATATTTAGATTTATATTAAGAACTTTTCAATATTTAGACAAATAATTTTATTAGTATATTATTATTCAATTTGTGTTCAATTTGTTACAAAATTCAAATTTCTGAACTTGAAATAGGTATGTATTTAATATTCAGTTAATAAAGCTTAGTTTCCCTGTATTTGATTCGTGGAATATTCCTTCTAAATACCATTCGTGCTTAAAAATTAACCAGATAATTTTCCACTCATGCGTGTTTTCTATACAAATTATAAGAAAACACGCATTCGTGAAAAATTATCGGAAATTTTTAAGCACTCGTGGCATTATCCCCGAAAGTAACCAATCGAAAGATAAACTCATAGAAAGGTGAAACATTTTTTCATTGTCACGAGGTATACTGAAGGCTGGGTTGATTAACCTGAGCTTATTATTTATAAATTAAAGGACATCATAGCAGCAAAGGTTAATAGCGCTTTGTTGTTTCCGAAGCCCTAATTTTCCATTTTCATTTTTTGTAGTTAAAAACCTGGGCTTGAAATATTAGTTGCTAAGCTATTACAGGGGCAGACTACAATCTAAAAGTAATTTTCTCTAAGTCATGGGCTTACCGAACGAAGGAAATGTCGTTTGGAGAAATTACCGAGATAGTCTGAGGGCCAATGAACATTTTACTTACGTCATTTAAATTAACAATTGACGAAAGTAGAAATAATGGAAATAGTGTACCCTGAGGGTATAGGAAACCATCGGAATAACGGTGCGAAGGAGAATGTTTAAATTGAACAAAAATTTAATAAAATTGCGTCATTTTTAAATTGCTGATTTTTTGAAAAGTTATTTGTAACATAATAATTAGTAATAAAAGAATAATGAAAAGAAGTTTTTGTTAGGACAACAGGAGTACCAGGCGTGCTCTAATTTACATTATTTATGACGTAAATTTTGGACGAGGCTAGCAAACTTTAATCGAAAGAATATTGAATTTCTTTTTTAATACATTTCTTGCTTTTTGGTCACTTTTTAAAGAAAAGAAATTATTATTCTTTTAATCAATTTTATTTTGACTAATTTTTTGACCTAGATTCGGCATTTTCTAAAGTCTAAAAGAGAAAAAACAAATTGGTTTTATATTTTTTGTCATTAACTGAATTTTTGTTTTTGTGGATTTCATAGGATTTTTCCCTTTTGGTATGAAGCTCTGTTTTTAAAATTTTAGTGTTTTTAAAGTCGAAAGTATGTTTTTTTTTTAATTTAATGGCTTGTAATGGCAGTACAATTTTTTTATCACGTATTTCACTTTTAATCCTATTTTCTAGTATTGGCTGGTCTGCCTTATATAAATGCCATTACAATTATTAGAGGGGATTTCGTAGACAACATTCCTGTTTTATTTTCCGGAGTTTTTGGTTTCGTTGTTTGTTGAAAAACTTATGGTATTTTAAAATTTGAGAAATCTATTTTTAAAATTTTTGTTGATTAATTATGATGGGAAGTTATTTAGTTTTAATGCATTTTTAGCTTTCTCGGTACAAGATTCTGTATATTCTGGATCAGACTGATAAATCGCTCGATCGGCTGTTCCATTAATTACCGTTTTTTTTTGTGAAATAGGAATTAAAATTCGAGTAACTAAATGACCAAATATTTTTGGAATACTTTTCCATATTTATATTTTCATCTATATAATGAAGGGTGATGCCCAGAAATTTCTTTTTTTTTTGATTTCCTTGTAATTCTCATTTAAATAGTATTTTTTGTGGTATTTATTAAATTAGTCCATAATGTTATTTATTTAATTTTTTGGTATTGCTATGATACAATTATCCACATACCTGTAAAAAACGGGAATTTCAAATTTCATGTTTTCAGCACTGTTATTTCGAGATCATCTATTACTAACTTATCAATAACACTTGATTTAAGGCACCCATGACAAAACCTTCCATTTATTTAAAATATTTTTCATCGTGTTGGAAGTAAGTGGAATCAACATTAAATTCGAATGCCTTGAGGAATTCGTCTTTTGGAAGTCAGTATATTTTTTAATTTTGTCCCACTTTTTTTAAAAATGTTAAAAACTAAAGAAATAGGGATATAGTCAGAAGCGGTGATATCGTGCGGGTTATAAGATTTATCAACGACAAACTTTTTAAGTTTGTTTTTCTTTTATTATGTGTACTCATATCCTCGCATAAAATCCGGAAGATGAATTAGATAGACCTATGATATTTTCATATGAAAAAACAGGATAAATTTATAAATATCAGCAGTTGCAAAAATCTTTGAGCGATGTCACTTCAAAGTCAGATTAACAAGTCAGTGACAAAATTTTTTGCATCCACAAGCGAAAAAAATGGTATCTAATAAAATATTACGAAAATGAAAATTCACCGGCCAATATCCAGGAGACAGTAGCAAAAGCTCTGGGAATCGGTATAAGTACTGTGCAGAAAATTGTGCATGAAAAAAAGCATAATTTACTACCGAAGAAGATTAAGAAATGTATACGAAAAAAGCGAAAGACAGAAGACTTAAGTGACAATGTAAAAATGAATGTTCGTAATGCAATTTACGATTTATACACATCAAAAACTAATATAACCCTACGAGTTTTAAAAGAGCCTTTAAAAAATCGAGGCATATTGGAAATTGGACTAAAATCTTTGTCAAAATTAATAAAAATGTTGGGTTTTCGATATAAAAAGGACTGTAATCGAAGATTTTTTTGCGAGTTGCCACATATAGCAAGTCAGCGTATTCAGTTTTTAAAAAAATACACGGAAAATTTTAATTAAAAATTTAAAAAAGTGGTATTTTTAGACTTGGATATTTTCTAATGGAAGTGGTTCAAAATCTTGGCAGGACGAGGCTGTAAAAAGGAATGTGGGACGGGAAAACGGTTCATGATTTTGCATGCAAGTTCTTCAACAGGATTTCTCCCTCTCTCTCTTTCTCAACAAGTTTACTGTTTTCTTCAACATCCAAAAGTATGGGCTACCATGATAATATGAACTGTGAACTATTTGAAAAGTGGTTAAAAGAACAACTGATACCAAATTTAGATGCTCCATCTTTAATCATTCTGGATAATGCATCTTATCATTCAAGAATCTTAAATAAACAACCTACTTCATCCTAGAAGACAAGTGATATTTATGACTGGCTAATAAACCAAAATCCTTTACCCATTATGCTGAAACTAGAACTTCTTTTAATGGCAAAATATATTAAAAAACCAACAATATATGCCGTAGAAGAAATATTACGGCAAAATCGACATGAGGTTTTACGACTGCCGCCATACCATGCCAGTTTAAAGCAATAGAATTAATATGGGCTATGGCAAAATAATATTACGAAAAACACGTGAACGATGGTCTTACATCAGATGAAGTGCAAATTGTTTGGCAAGATTCATTAAATTATATTACGCCGGAGTACTGGAAGAAATCTGTGGAACACACGGAGAAATTATTATGGGATTGGTGGAATCGAGAACGAGTTCTAGATGTTCAAATAGCACCAATGATTATTGCACCATTTAAGGACGACTCAGAAGATGATGACTTTTTAAGTGATGATGATATTTTTTTGTCTATAATATTAAAAAGTTTCTGAAAGTATTTTGCCTTTCGATTTTTTCGTGTACATTAATCTTCTTCGGAAGTAAATTATGTCTTTTTTTATGCACAAGTTTTTGTACATTCCTTATACCGATTCACAGAGCTTTTGCGCCTGGCTCCTGGATATTAGCCAGTGAATTTTAATTTAAAAATTTTTTATTAGATTTGACACCATTTTTTTGCTTATTTTTTTAGTGCATTTGTAATTTTGTAGGCAATAAATGAATAATTATATAATACTTGTTCCAATTTTAAAGCGTGTTTAAAATAAGTAATTTTTTTTATTAATTATAAGACAAAATTTGATATATAAAAATCGGTAAAATCGCTTTACCAGAAACTCGAAGAGAAAAAAAAATATATATATATATATATATATATATATATATATATATATATAGCCTGTATTTTTCGCATGCATGGCCCTTAACGAACAGACAGACTGGCGGACAGACATACCTACAGACAGACGGAAATAAGAAAACCTGTTTTCCGGCATCTAGGGACCCTTAAACATAAAGATCTGAAAAAATCTCACGAGGGAAGTAATAACTAATTATCTTGTGTTTTTACCTAAAGTGTAATATTTTTGCAAAATACATTTTTTTTGTTGTCACAATACAAAAAGAAACAAGTTGTCTTTGCACAGCGGTGGTCCGCATTTAAATAAATGACACTGTATAAGTGGTTAGATTTTTAGGTCAAGCGGGGCTCATAATTTTTGGTGATTGATAAAAAATCTCACTTTCATTAAGTGGCTGTATAAACAGAACATATCCTGATTGTTTAACTGATTCGAACCGCCTTCCGACTTTATTAAGGCGCTTGCCATTTTGTGTATTTTTGTTTTTGCCAACCAAAAATTTTTTAACCAAGTACATATTAGGGAATTTTCTTATTTAGTCCCTGGGCAATTAATATATAAAATAATATTAAATGGCTATCTTGATAATATTGCGTAATATAATAAAAAAACTATTTTCTTTCTCCCTCTATATTTGTAAATAGCCCATCGAGATTTAAGAATAAAGAATCACACAACATTTTGGTATACACTGTGTTTTCTGATTTGATTGATAATGTTGGTGACCTTTGGACCTGCACGATAAGACCGCATTCAACTATACTTGTATAGAGAGATACTACATCTAGTGAAACCATTAAAAATTTTTTTGATTATTTAGACATTTTATTTTTTTTAAATCTCTTGAATTATTTATGTAAAATGTATTTGTATGTGCTATCTTAAGCATTAGAACTTAGTGTTGATTCCACTTACTTCCAATAGGATTAAAAATATTTTACACAAATAGAAGGGATGTACCATGGGCACCTCAATATCATGTGTTATTGGTCGGTTAGCCATGGAGGATCTGGAAGGATTAGTCTTACAAAACATGGAATTTGAATTCTCCTTTTTTTTGATATGTATCATGGCAATACAAAACTAACAGTTTACATATGAACTAGAAGAAAATCAAAAAATTATTTATTTGGAAATCACCCTTCAACATATAGATGGAAATACAAAAACCAAATGATACACCAAAGATACTTCGTCTTCTAGATACTTCAATTTAATTGTAATCATCCTATTTCACAAAAAAAAATCGGTAATTATTGGACTAGACTTATTGGTCAAGCGATGTATCTGTCTGATCCAGAATACAGAGAATCTTGTATGGAAAAAGCTAAATATATGTCTATATGTATATATATATATATATATATATATATATACATATAAATAATTAAACTGGGAAAATATCTTCCTGAAATTATGCAACCAGCTGTCAAAAAAGCTGATTCATTTATAAAAAACTCGGAGCATTTCACTCGAATTATACGAGACGTCGTTCTTAAAAAGAAGGTATCATAGCAAGCCTAGATGTCAAATTGTTGTATCCCAGTATTCCTATCGACGAAGCATTGGACATGAGTGCTCTAAACGAGGATTTCCAGGCAAATATAATACAACTCTTGGAGCATCGTCCTTAAAAATACGTACTTATTTTTCATTTAACGGGTAAATGTATAAACAAATAGATGATGCTCCAATTACACCATTAATCGCGAATTTATTTATGATATACTTCGAGAAAGAGCTCCTGAGAAAGCAAGTTTGAATCCCAAATTATGGATTCGTTATGTGGATGACATATTTAATATATGGCAACATGGTCATACAGAGCTCGAAACATTCTGACTCACGTAAATTCGATCCTCCCCAGAATACAATTAGTTAGAGGAAAACAACAAACTTCCATTTTTAGATGCTCTGGTCACAAAATTGCACAACTGACATTTCGAATACACCGTGTATATAGAACCAACACATACAGACAGAAATTTAAATGCAAGATCACATCATCACCCAGCAAAAATTCAAGCTGTCGCCACTATCTTAATATTCAGATCAGTTTGATTAACTGAAACACAGACAAGCAACAAGTAGTCTTGCCATATGTAAAAGGTACAACAGTCAGAGTCGGAAGTATTCTTAGGAACACAACATACGAATAATACACAAACCACCAACAACTATAGATAAACTACTTGGAAACCCAAAAGATAAAATCAAACTGGAAAACCACGAAGTATAAAGTATTTCGTGCCAGGCTGTGACAAGATCCACCTGGGGCAAATTAACAGGCGAATATCATCAAGAATAAAAGAGCATAAACTGAGCATCAGAAACACACAAACAACCTCAGCCCTATTTCTATATCATCAGGAAACCGGCCACAAAATAATTTCGATGTGTGTAGTGAGATTGCCAATATAGAACATTATAACACCAGAATAATCCTAGAAGCCATATAACTTAAAAAACAAGGCGATTTAAATAAAAGAGAGGAATCATTAAAACTACCAACAGCATGGAAAACAATAATTGACAAATCTGGGTGGGGGGTATAAAAGCAAGCGTCGCAGTCACCAAAAATTCAGTCTCTATTCGGACGCAAGAAAGAAAGCTTCCAAAATGCCAAATCTGATTTTGGCGAAATGTTCTGCAAAACTGTTCTTCTCAGAACGACACTAGTGAACGGATGTACAGGGTGGTCCACTTAAGATGCTGCTATACTTTATCTCAATAAATAAGACACTGAGAAAAAAAAGTTACATATAAAAAGTATTTGACCCTAAGTATATTTTTTATTTATAATATTATTATATATACAGGATGTTCCATTGAGCCAGGACAGTAACCAACTTTTTTCTTTTTAACGAAATGGTATGAATATTTTTAGAAATTGTAATTCTAAGCTTGATTTTGAGTATCTTTTATCATCATAGCATACGAAAATTTGAGTAGTTTTTGAGAAAAATTAAATTTTCTAATTTTTTTCGTAGAAACAGGTTTTTGGAAAAATGTGATTTTTTCATACCTGAAGACTAAAATTGTGAATTTTGATTATGGATCCATGGGAATGGTTAATATTTAATACTCTGAGCTATCAAGAGCGAAAATCTATTATACAGGGTGGTCACAAATGACCATAAAAAAAAAATGTTTTTGTAACTAAAATAACTTAATTTTTTTAAATAGAACACACTGTATTTAGCACTTTTATTGTGTTTAGGATTTAATTCTGCATCATTCCGTATATCTTGTTTATATTCCAAAAATTAGTAGTTTAGAAGTCTTTGGCAATAGTATGCATGGTTTCAATTCTCGCAATTCCTATTGCCTAATTCTCCTTTTTAAATCTTGAACAGTATTACACCTATTTTTATACACCTCGTTTTTTAGGTTGCCCCATAAAAAAAATTCAGGGGTGTTAAGTCGGGGCTCCTCGCTGGCCAATCTATGGTCCCGTACCGACCAATCCAAAATGGAAACCGTTGATTCAAACAATTTCTAACAGGCACTACAGTGTGATATGGAGCACTATCTTGTTCACAACCAAGCCCTTCTTTAATATCGTTCGGCAGATTCTCAATTAACGGAAATGTTTCGTTCTCCAACAAATTCTAATACCTCTCATCATTCAGAACAAACTCATAAAATACTGGACCTATTATTCGATCACGGATAATACCACACCACACATAGACACTTCTCCGACTCTGTTTTTTCATTTCTTTTACACGATGTTCATTTGAGTTACACCAGTAATGAGTATTTTTTCGGTTAAACATGCCGGCCGTATTGAAAATTGCCTCATCGGTAAATAAAATATTTTTAAAAATGTCAGTTTCAAAATGGTGGTCCATCATGAGAGAACAATAATAAAGCCATGTTTGAAAATCCTGTTGGGATAATTCCTGAACTGGTAAAAATTTGAACGGATGGTAGTTACTATCAGTTAAAGTCCTTTGAACACTAGTTTTACTAATTCTCGGTAGATTTCGGCATGCATCCCTTTGCTAATTTTCGTTGTTTTCTTCAAAATACAGGAGAATTTCTAATTGCTTTTCTTCTGTTAGGACAATTTCTGGGCGCCGTTTTTGTTTATTGATTACCACTCCACGTTCAAGATCACGAACAATTCGTGAAAAAATGTTGTTTCCTGGGTACCCGTCTTGCAGTATACAACAACTGATACTCCCGCAGGGCTAATGCTGGACTCTTATTATTTCTTATGCAACATTCATGAAGATTTAAACGCTCTTGGACACTGTATAAAGCCATGTTTCCTTTAAAAAGGGTTGGAGGCAACTAAATGTCAAATAGAAACTGTGTATTTATTGGTGTCCAGGAAACAATTTTACTAGTTTTGTTTTTCCATGGATATCTTGTAAAATTAAGATGCATTTTGAAGCGCTATTATTGCGAAAATTAAAACCCTAACCGTAATATTACACTACTTGTATTGCCAAAGACGGGGGTTATGTCGAAAATGTTTTATAATAAGTAATTAGTTACTTTCTTTCTTGCATTACTTGTTGATTTAATGTTAAATTTAATTATAATGTCAAAAAAAACTTAGAATAGGATATTATTTAGGTTTAGTTAGATTTTTAACAAAAATACCTGAATTATTATAGAAAATTGGTCATAACTTCTAAGCTACTAACTTTTGGAATATAAACTATTTATATGGAATGATGCAGAATTAAATCCTAAACACAATAAAAGTGCTAAATACAGGGTGTTCCATTTAAAAAAATTAAGTTTTTTTAGTTACAAAAACATTTTTTTGATGGACATTTGAGACCACCCTGTTTAATGGATTTTCGCTCTTGATAGACAGAGTATTAAATATTAACCACTATCATGGATCCATAACCAAAATTGACAATTTTAGTCTTCAAGTGTGAAAAAATAACATTTTTCCAAAAACCTGTTTTTCCGAAAAAAATTAGAAAAGTTAGTTTTTCTCAAAAACTACTCAAAATTTCGTATGCTATGATGACAAAAAATACTCAAAATCAAGCGTAGAATTAGAATTTCTAAAAATATTACCATTTCATTAAAAAGAAAAAAGTTGGTTACTGTCCTGCCACAATGGAACATCCTGTATACATAAAAATATTATAAATAAAAAATATACTTAGGTTCAAATACTTTTTGTATTTAACTTTTTTCTCAGAGTCTTATTTATTGAGATAAAGTATAGGAGCATCTTAAGTGGACCACCCTGTACACCCGTAATGAAAACAAACACCTGTATATATATATATATTCAAAGTTAAATTGGCACCATTGCTAACTTTTTTGTTACGAGAGCTACGATATGGAAGCTCTTATGGAATTTTCACGATAGGTTTCAAAGTGCGCTAACACACTTATTTCAGTTTCTTCACTTCTTATAAAGGTTTTGCTTTTCCTCGATTTTTGAAATGTATCAGTATTAGACCTCCATTTGCGATAAAGCTTTAAAAATAAACGACGGTTTGGGAGATTGCGATTTGGATAGTTCTGGCTATAACGCTGAAGTGCCCCGGTAGTATTTTTTCTGCACAAAATATACATTTCCACCATATCACACTTCCCGAAGTGAGTAAATACCATTTTTATTCTGCTAATAATAGCGTAAGCTTACTATTGAAAATAGCCTGACATTAGAGTTAGTTAATGTCAGCGCCGTCTCTACTATTGTTTTTATGCCATAGGTAACTAGATTAAAATTAAAAATTCCTGTTATCTCTGTTATTTTGCACCTTAAGCAAAAATAATAAAGAACAACTTTTATTACCTTTTGACGGCGAATCGAATGAAGTAGAAATATACAGGGTGTTCAATTAAAAAATATACCATTATAAATATAGCCAATATCTCGAGAACCGTACATTCTATTGTTTTTCTGCTCTCATTACAAAAAACTTAGCAATGGTGCCAAATTAACTCTGAACACCCTATATATATATATATATATATATATATATATATATATATATATAAATGAGAAGGACGTTAACGGTCATTCTAACAAAAAATATTCTACCCATTTTAACCTTATTCAAGTATAGGGTCCCAGAATCGTGGACTATTATACTGACAGGCCTTTAAGCATATTCTATACAAGACATTCATTGTCAGTAATAAATAAACTCGATACATATATTTTTACTTTCCAATTGCCGTTGGTTTATTTTTGAAGAAATAGTGGAAAATAAAATCATAAAATTATTTTATTCGAAATTTTTTTTCTCACTTCTAAAATAAAGCTTGTAGACCCAATTCAAAAATGTATCTTCTTTAAATAACAAAACATACTCCCATTCTACATCGTTGTTCGATCGCCCATCCGCCAGACGACGATTTCCGTCACACTCAGGGTGCAAGGTTTCATTATAAATAGTTTCATTTACTTATAAATGACTCAAGTAAAATGTTCACTGGCTCTCAGACTAAAATCATCAACGTTAATTTTTAACTGCTGATCTCTAGTTCGATTAGGCGAAAAGTTTGTCACGTAACCTTGGAAACTTTGTGAGGTATAACGGCTCGTTTAAACTCACGGACCAAGAAATTAGAGAACGTCAAGAGCTTTTCGGAGTTGGGTCTCTGGAACTTAAACTGTCCAAACTTGCATTATATAGGATTATACATAGCATCCTTTCTAAATTAGGTATATTTTGGCCATAGGGGATATTACTACTTCTTTTCGGAAGTACTTTCAACATTTTCTAATAAACAAAAGTTTCTTGTTTATTTTAAAAGTTACGACTTTCAGTGTGAGGTGTGTAAGTGTAAGATGCTGGGAAAAAAGAGTTAAAATATATATATATATATATATATATTTAGCTTTATAGAAAAAAAAATAAATTTGATGCACATCTATGATTAGCAATATAACGCCTAGTTGTGCCACTAAAAATACAATATTTTGATTCTGCACAAAATAAGCATGGAATAAAAGACTGCTTTCGTAATATTGAAGATATCACATACAGGGTGGTCCAAATTTAAATGCCCAACTTTAACATTTTCAAACCAATTTATTTCAGTTTTCTTAAATAGAACCCCTGTATATTTTTATTTAGTCTTGTTAAGAATAAAAAAATCTACAACTTTTATTAAACATATTATATACCTATCTTCAAAGGTTTTTAAGATATTTTCAAATTTCCTTTTTTTGCGTAATTTAGAAAATCAACAACTCGATCAATCAAAGTAGCCATGGAAAAAACAGTCATCATGAAATGTCAAAAACGTGTTCTTGTTAGTGCATTGTATTTCGTTTTTCGTATTCTCGTCAAATTTAAAATGAATTTTTCACAAAATGAAATGGTAGATATGGTCTATATATTAGGTGAAGCTCAAAAATTGCCTTCTGGCCAAAAGACTAAATGAAACAAAATATCCGGATCGACGGGCGCCTTCTAAAGTGGCCTTTCAAAATGTCACGGAGAGATTTGATGCTAGTGGCAATGTGGCATATTCGAAGAGAACAGTTGTCAATAAAATTGCTACAAATCAAGATAAAGAGTTGGAAATTCTACTTCATATAGAAGAAAATCCCAGTTTAAGTAGTCGACAACTTGCTTGTTTAACTGAGACATCACAATCTACAGTAAGCAGGGCCACAAGAAGATATAAATATCATCCATATCATATGGAATTACATCAAGAGTTGCAGGATGAAGGTTTTGAAAGGCGTGTTAACTTTTGCAACTTAATGATAGAATCCGGACTTTTTAGTGAATATCAGGTTTTCCGATGAAGCTACATTTAGAAGCAATGGAGCTGTAAACAGGCAAAATATGCTTTACTATGCAATAACAAATCACCACTGGGTACGAGAGGTACGACATCAAAATCACTGGTCATTAAATGTTTGGTGTGGAATCATTGGAAACCATATTATAGGTCCGTATTTTTTTAATGAACCACTTATATATTACAATATGTTAAAGTTGGGCATTTAAATTTGGACACCCTGTATGTAATACCTTCAATATTAGGAAATCAGTCCTTATTCCATGCCTATTTTGTGCCGAAGCAAAATATTTTATTTTTAGTGGCACAACTGGGCGTTATATTACTAATTATAGATGTGCATCAAATTTATATTTTTTTTCGTTTAAAGACAAATATTTAAAAAAGTATCAGTTTTAGCCATATAACATGTTATACAAAAAAGTGTTAGAATTTTATGTAGGATTTAAAAATCAAGCCAAATATAGGGTATCCTTTTAAAAAAATACGACTTTTAGTAGCCGTACTTTTTTGACGCACCCCGTATAATTCAAAATATATTTAGAATGAGCGCGATTTACATATGAATCCCATGAACAGTTTGTTTCCAAATTGTACCTGTTCGACTCACCCGGTACATCCGGTTTCGCCAAAATCATGTTTGGCATTTTTAAAGCTTTTTTTTTTCTCGCATCCGAATAGAGACTGAAATGTTAGTGACTGCGACGCTTCCTTTATACCCCGACTCGGGGCCGAAGGTTATATCTGAACAGCCGTTATTTATGTGTTTCGGATGTTGCTGTTGTTGCGCTAATTGCATTTAATTTTTTGTTATCTTGAAATTGTTGATTATTGTCTTCCATACTTTTAGTAGTTTTGTCCCTTTTATTTTAATGACTAATGATTCGTCCCTTGAATTTTAATAACTTAGTTTTTCAATTTTCGTGGCTTCTCTGATTATTCTGGTCTTATAATGATCTGTATTGGCAATCCCCCTCTACCCATCTAAATTTATTTTGTTGCCAGTTTCCTGTGATGTAGGAATAGAGCTGAGGTTGTTTGTTTGTTTCTGATGCTGAGTTTATACTTTTACTGTTAGTTTGCCTCACGTACATCTTTTTACGGTCCTGGCACGTAATGCATGGTTTTCCAATTGGATTTTGCCTTTTGGGTTTCCAAGTAGTTTACTTGTAGCTGTTTGTGACTTGTAGAAGGCGCTACGAGCGTTACTTTTCGCTCTTAAAAATGTTATAACTTTTTTATAGACAAAATTCTGGAACTTTGTATAGAAAAAATAGGTTCTTTTCTCTCAAAAAAAGCTATATTCTATAAATCTATCTAAAGTTCACCATTTACGAGATATTTGCTGTTTTATTACCTAATGATGTAGCCGTATTCATCATTTACCATATTACTAGTTTTATCATTTTTATAAATTTTATTAAATCGTTCAGAAATACAGCTAATATGTTTCTTGACTGATTTTTGTTGAATAAGAGCCTACTTTATAAAAATTATAAAACTTCTGGCTGGGTCTTATTGTATAAAATTTTATTCGCTACTCCCTTTTTATTATTGAGGCTCTCAGCTACGTAACTTTCCGCAATAGTAGCGGATTTCCATCCACCATGTCGCTTGATAGCTAATACATCAAATCCAGTATTTGCTAGTAAAGTTGCCGTTCTTTTAAAAGAGTGTCCGTTATACATTTTGAAGTTCTGAAACTTTAGAAAATTCGCAATTTTACAAAAACGTATTTTTCCAGACAGGCTGTTTTAAGCACTTTCTATTTTGATATCGCATAAAGAAGCGATTAATAGTCGTCATCTGGGATCTTGTATCAATGTACTTTTGAATTATTTTGAAATGACAAACCTGAGTGTCGTCACTTTTTGTCAATGTAAATGTATGTAACATTCCATTTTTGGAGTCAGGAATTCTCACAAATATGACTTCTTGACCTATTTTAACATTGTCCATTTTCATTTCACGGAATTCATTAGAACGGCACTCTCCAGCAACTCCCATTACCATTGCGACCTTCATCAATAAGTATATATCATCGGGGGCATCAAGCATAAACTTATTCGTATCTTCCCTGTTAAACACATTCGATTTTTTGGGTCTATAACCATCATTTTTTCTTTTCAAAAATGTTCGAAATTTTGGATACTTAGAAATATCTATTTTCCTCTATAAAAAGGTGGACTCAACATCGAATACTCACACCATAAGCTTGATGGGGACTTCAATACAGCATTTTTTTCGTGGAAATACGCCAAAAACAAGGTTCTTGAGGCTGCAGTAGCCGTCTTGCTTTGGCACCAATTCTTAAAGGATATATATGCTACTTCATACTTTTTTTTGACTTTTCCGGTAGTAGAGATAAACAAGCAATATTCGCTGATTCTTCTATGTTTGAAACATCCATTTTGTCCACACAGAATCAAATAATTCGACTTCTTCAAACTTTTCGCTATGAATTTTCAACTTGATGTTGATAAAATAAAAACTGCTTATGTTTCTCTGGTGGCTGGCTGGCAACGGATCACGACTGCCTTCATAATTTAATGAGAATGCTATCGAATGTAATGATAATGAATATTCAACTCATGTACAAATTTTCCTGTAAGACTGGTGGTGTTTTCGGCAAATTATAGCGGAAAAACCACGTCGTCTAGGAAACATGGTGTTTCATACATACTTGGTTAGGTGTGGTTACATACCTAACCAAAAAATGAAATCTTGACAATATGAAACCTGCTTTTGAGAGACGCTAGAGCCCCTAGAAACTGATTTTTTTTAAGTATCTTTCAAACATTTTTGAAAAGTTGTCAATATGAATAATCGCTTTGGGCTAGTTCAAGAAGAGGAAATTGATGAAAATATAATTGGAAGCGAACCAAAAAACACCGTTAAATCCAAGAAGAGCATCTGGGGACAGTTTATGTAATTCTGCGATGAAAAAAACTATACGTTTGACCAAGATACTCCAGTATACCAACTAGCAATGATTTTGAAAAGCTGGGCCTACAATATGCGAAAAATGAACGGCGAGGAATATAAATAAGGCACGGTAAAAATTATTTGGAATGTGACGGCGAAATTATTGATGGAAAGGTATTTCAATGAATACAAAATTAAAATAAATCCCTTCGAGCAGATCGAATTCAAATCGGCCCGAGACGCAAAAAATGCCAAAAGGACACATTTGCAAGGTATTGAAAGCAAACGCAGAGAATCGGCTGTCTTTTTAACATACAATGAATTAAATCAACTCCAGAGGGTTTACAAAAGAAGTGTTTTTTTCTGTTGTCCTATGAATTAGCCCGGAGAGGAGGAGAAGGAGCAAGAGCCGAAACAACTTTTTTCAAAGAAGAAACTGACAACTTCGGAGGAAAAACAGGTAGAATTCAATACAACTGTTCATTAAGAAGTTTTTAATTTTTTAAATATTTTATTAAGTCGCCATTTTGTTCTGCCATCTTGAATTCGTACCAATGCACAATACTTGATTTTTGCGCAAAATTTTAGGATAATTGGATGGGCAATTTTTTAGTAATAATTTTTTTAACATTTCACAAGGCAGCCATTTTGTTTTGCCATATTGTATTTTTACCCATATGACCTCTAATTTTTGACCAAAACAAACGGGTAAGTAGTTTTTAAGCTATACCACGAATAGACAGACCGACGGAACGGAATCGAGAAAACCTGTTTCTCGTCATCTGGAACCCTGAAACGTAAAGACCTAAAAAAATCTAGGAGGGTGATTTTTACACAATTGCAATATTTTCCTTTTACGAGGGAAGTAAAAAGGTCACTTCAAACTGCTGGCAATTAAAATGAACATACTCTAGGTCGGTACACGTATTATTTTCACCTTATCTTAACAATAAAAAGAACAGCTTTAAATTGACACGAATTGCCATTCTGTCAGAGATTTGTCATACCGGTTAAATTTCTGATATAAAATATATGTGATACACTACTTTTAGCTTTTTATTTTTTACTTTGCTGAAGACGGGTGTAGATTTTTTCCCAAAACGTACACAAAGGTAAATAGTTTTTAATATCGTTCTCGGGTATCTTCACAGCAGAACCAGAACTAAAGACCACAGATTAAAATTTTAAGGTAAATAAATATGTCCTTCCAATTTTTGGAAATTGATGGAAAAAATATCGTGGTCGATTTTTTGGTTAACCAGTCGTAAAAAAAACTATTGTTCCTTATTCTTGCATTACACCGATGGCGTTGGAACGTGGAAAAGTGCCACTTTCCGCACCGAAAAACCCCATTTCAATTATAAAACTGTCGAAATTTCGTGTAAATAGAAATCAGTTTGAATCGCGAGTACTATTTAACTAACATTTTATCGGATGCCTCGAACCAAAAAAAAACCCGGAAACAGCGATAAATTATTAATTGCTAAAAACAAAAGCTCATCACCATCAATGAACCAAAATACATAGAAACTTTTGTTTGAGCTAAAAATTGCTCTGTACGCCTCAATAATCCGATAAACATCCAAACAATTTTTTATTTAGGGAAAAACCTATATTACAGCGAAGTTTATTACGTTCAAAAATTGCATTACTTTTGCATTTAAATTGCGACGTCGAAAACTGATTTTTCATCAAGTTTCACTGTTTAATTATCGTTGGTTTCCGACGCCAAAATAATGACTTTTATTGGTTAATTAAAATGTTCTCCAGCGCGTAATTAAGACCGCTATCGGTAATTATTGATTTGTTATTAAATCGGGAACAATGCGATTTAATTTTAAAATCTTATGCAGGTAGCTGTAGGTTTTAGTGGATATATTTTATTTTTATTTTTTATATATTATATAAATTCTACATTCCTTCATTTATATCGTTCTTCTCTAAATCCTTTACCTTTTCTTCTTCTGTGCTGAGAGTTTTTAAATGTCTTTTAGTATAACCCACATCAATGTTCGTTCGACAATTTCACATTTCCACAGTTTTAAGGAGTATTACGAAAACAAAAACTTTGAGTTCATAGGTGTCACAGAGAGTTGGTTACGTTCAGATATCTCTAATGAGGCAATTAATTTACAAACCTATAATTTAGAAAAAAATGACAGGCAGGACCGTCGAGAGGGAGGTGTGGCTGTTTATACCAAGGACGATCTCAAATATGATGTTATTCTGACCGAAAAGTTTGATTTTTTAGAAAGTATCTGGATAAAGATTTTTTTAAAAAAATACGAAATTATTATTGGCACTATTTATAGACCTCCAAATTCTGAAATTGCCTCTTTTTTAAATACATTCGAGGACACGTTAGTTAATATTTCCTCATCATATGAAAACATTTTTTGCATAGGCGATTTTAACACGGATATCTTAAATTATGAAAGCCCTTTGACAAGGCAGCTTTTGCAAACTGTGGAACCCTTTAATTTAGAACAAATTATTTTAAAACCGACTAGAATTACCAATAGAACTCAGTCTTTAATTGATCTTATTTTCACGAATTGCGATAAAGTTGTGAATAAAGGTGTTGTTGATTGCCAGTTTTCTGACCATTGCTCAGTTTTCTGTCAGATTAACTATTCTTGCGACCCTAAACCACCTAATAAAACACTATATAGATCACTAAGAAACATTGATATAAATTTGTTTCAAAGGGACCTGGAGGCAATAACATTTAATGAGATATATAATATTGAAAATATTGACGAAAAGATAAACTTTTTAAATAATAGCATATTGGCCTTATTTAATAAGCATGCACCTATTAAGCACCTTACTGAACGCAATAAACCTCTCCAGTCATGGATCACAGAAAATATTAAATGCATGCAGAAATTAAGAGATAAGGCCTTTCGTGATTTTAAATCTAGTAAACTGCCTAGCAAATGGGATTATTATAAACAGTTAAGGAATTTAACAAATAAATCACTTACATTAGAGAAAAAAGCTTATTATAGGCATACCTTTCAAAATAGTTCCATAAAAGAAAAGTGGAAAGAGCTTAATAAACTGAGGCCAGTAAACACAAAGGAAATTCCGCAGGTTTTTAAAGATACAAATAAATTTAATTCATTTTTTATAAATTAAACCAAAACACATAATTCGGTAAATAACGATCTACTAAATTTTTACTTAAATAACACTAAAAATGATCTGATTTCCTTGTTAACTTTTAATACTGTAACGGACAATGATATTCTTCAAATTATAATGAAAATTAAAAGTAAAGCTGCGGGCACAGATGATATTAATATAATTTTAATCTCCCTGTGCTGCCCTCATATTATTGGTTTTATAACACACATTGTTAATGAATGTATTCTTCATGAGTATTTTCCTGACATTTGGAAAAAAGCTATTGTCACACCCCTTCCCAAAGTTAGTTCTCCGAAGGATTCAACACAATTTCGTTCAATAAGCATAGTTCCAACGTTTTCAAAAATTTTAGAAAGAGTGCTGGAAACTCAAATACGCATACATGTTAATCTAAATAATATTTTACCAACGAAACAATCCGGATTTCGCCCTAAACATAGTTGCGCGACGGCAATGGCGGATGTTACTGACGATATCTTTTCCGCTCGAGGCAATAACGAAATCACAGCATTAATTTTACTGGATTTTAGTAAAGCATTCGATTTTTTAAATCATAAAATATTAATTTCTATGTTACACTATATAGGGTTTTCGGTAAATGCGTCAAACATTATTAAATCATTTCTCTCCAATAGATTTCAACGTGTAAAAATTGATCAAAATTATTCAGATTTTCTTAAAGTTGATTCTGGGGTTCCTCAAGGCAGCATTTTAGGACCTCTCTTATTTAGTATCTATACTTGCACTTTCCATGAACACTTTAAATACTGTCAGTACCATCTGTACGCCGACGATACCCAGCTGTATTTATCTTTTAAACCTTCTGACTATAATCAAGCCATTATTAAAATTAACTTCGATTTAGACCAATTGCTTAAAATATCCTCTAAACACATGCTAAATTTGAATCCGTCTAAGTCGGTTGTTCTCTTATTTGGTAATAAAAATATTCTTAATGAAATAAAGCCAGATATGGCTATAAGCATAGAAAATCAACGTTTAAATGTAGTTGAAAGCGCAAAAAGTTTAGGTCTTGTTATAGATTCACATCTTCGATTTAGTTCTCATATTTCTCACATTCTTAAAAATACATACTGTTCTCTGAAATCATTGTTTCCGCACAGACACTACCTTGATCAATCCACTAAAAAGGAGCTCTGTGATTTATTAATATTATCACATTTTAATCATTGCGATCATATATATGGTCCATGTTTGGATAGTTATGACTTACGAAGAATTCAAAAAGTGCAGAACAGCTGTATTCGATTTATCTTTGGTATTAAGAGGAAAGACAGGGTAACCCACAAACTTAAAGAAATTTCATGGCTAAATATGTATAACCGACGTAAGCTCCATGCCCTTTGCTTTTATTATAAATTACTTAAATTTAAATCGCCTCCTTATCTGTATAACAGAATCACTTTTCGCACGGACGTACATCATTTGAATTTACGCAGGAATACCTTAACGATTCCGCGCCATAAAACTGATATATTTAAGAGATGCTTCTCCTATAACATTGCTTTAAATATAAATTCGTTGCCTCCAGATTTATTACAAATTTCTACGTCATTACAAAGTTTTAAAAGAAACATCACTACTCAGTTACTTAATTCTCAATAGCATTTAAATTACTCTCAGCCTTACTCTTCCTTCTTGTTCTTCTTTCCTTTTCTTTCTCCCTTCTTTCCTTTCATGTCTTCATTTTTTAATATTGTAGCATTTATTGTTGTATTTTTATTAACTAGCTACTCGCCAAAATGTCTTAATATTAGTTTGTAGCCGCATTGGTAGAACAGAATCTGGACTTCAGAAGTCTGAAATGCGTGCTTTTATTTGCCTTACCTTTGTGATTTTTAATTTTGTTTTTATATATGTATACATGTGGTAAATAATAAACGTTATTATTATTATTATTATTATTAATAATCAACTATACGGACGGGTGAGAAAAATTAATATATTATATTATAAATAACCTGCATAGGTTTTTCAGAAACTAATATGTTGTATTAACATACTATAAAGATTCCTCGATTATACGATACGAAATAGGTAAATATTTAACCAATATCCTTCTCAGGACGATCTAATTCTTATATCAAAACCTATACATTTCGTAGAAAGGCTTACAGATTTTGCTTTAGATCCCAGTGACATTTTAGTCGGTTTTGACGTTGAATCTCTGTATCCCTGCCAACAAGCATTTTGCAAGACTTTTTTTTAGCCGACTGCCCCTACACTGGAGGTTAATGTATATAAACAATATAGTTAGGGCTATATGTTTGTTACCACCTAAAGGTCAACAACTTATTTTGGAACAAAGAACTGCACTATATAAGATGGCGCCAAGTGACGCACAGTCGATCATCTCGAAGCTAAACAGATTAAACAGAAATGAGCTTATAGAAATCATTGTTAATAAAAAAGTGCCCGACAGTATTGCGGACAGTAGTTTTCTAAAGTATATACAAGAAAAAAACTGTGAAAAGTGCAGTGAAATTAGTGATAATACCGAAGTTTTTGCTGATGCATCGACCTCAGGGGAGGTTGGTTGTCATTTGTATGCATGTATTCGCCGACGAGCCGAGTTGGAAGCCAAACAAAGCGAGTTCCAAACCATTAATAAACCTGTCTCTCAACTCGAGAGCAGGATAAAAGATCAGGAAGAAATTATCCATTTACTTAAATGTTCTAATAAACAGCAAAATGGATCCTCCCAGCAGAGTTCCAAACCACTACCAACTTTGCAGCAAGGTTCCAAACCACTGACGACGTCAGTCGGTAATGTCGGTAGCACTGCCCGGCAAAATACACTACGATCACCTTCATTTAAATCGCAGAACACAGATACGGCCGCCACTGTGCCTTTACATGTAAACAAGCAAACAGAGGCTTTAAATACGCTATTCTCGAGTTCACAGGTTAGGAAAGGCATTAAAAACGCAATGACCCTGTCAAATCCGAACACAGCAAAACAATCAGTTGTAAACGCAAACATGCACATTACCAGCAGAAATAAGAAAAATAAACCCTTGATTGGCACCGCTCAATCAGCAGGTGACCAAAATGTAATAAAGACTATACCTAAATACGGATACCTCCATCCGACAACTACTGTCAACGAGTTAGAAAGCCACTTAAAATCCAATAAGCCTGATGTCGACTTCAAGTGTGAATTATGGAACAAAAAAGATAACAGCGCATCGTTTAAAATATCATTCCCAATTAAAGAGGTTGACAAAGTCTATGACCCAAATATTTGGCCGGAAGGAATTGCTGTGCGCCGTTTTAAATTCCTACGGAAGAATTTTCAACATTCCCCGGAAGGTCACACAAGGATCTAGCAAGGCAGCCTGCAGATAAATTGTTTGTCAATAAACAACTAAACACTCGCGCAACCGATTTTAAAAAATGTACTAAAATACTTTATTTAAATGTACAGTGTCTGACTAATAAGATAGATCAACTACTTTTATTTCTGGAAGCGGACCAATACGACATCCTTTGTTTCTCAGAACATTGGGCAAATAAAGAGAACATTCAGCATATTAATATCGTTGGTTATAAATTAATGGACTTTTTTTGTAGATCAGTCCGGATTCATGGTGGTACCTCCATATTTGTAAAACGACATATTCAAACAATACCATTAAGCCTAGAAAGCTTCTGTGTGGAATTTGACGCCGAGTTTTGCGGGATCTTGATACCAGACTCGCGCACTTCTATTGTTTGCTTATATAGAATTTTAATACGATAGCCCTCTTGGAACATTTAACAATATTGTCTGATAAAATAATTGTCTTGGGAGATTTCAATATTGACTTTGGAATGTCTTCCCCAAATGGTAGCTTGACTGAATTAATTTGCTTAATATACTCATATGGCCTGCAGGTATGTATTAACGAACCCACAAGTGTGAGTCCAACCTCAGAAGCCTGTATTGACAATATATTGACTAATTTGAATGAATCTTATTTTAATGCAGAGGTCATAAACCCCTGCCTTTCTGATCATCTGGGACAGGTAAGTTACATGGACCAGGGTTTCAATCAAACGGAAACGACTAACGTCAAAGTTCGAAACTTAAGCGATAAAAACCTTTGTAAATTTAAACAGGCTCTGCAAGAGGCAAACTGGCATCCTTTTGCCGACCCCAGTGCAAACTCAAACACTTTGACACAATGTATTTTGAACAATTTTACTGGTATAATAAATAAACACTTGCCTTTTAAAACTTTCAAAAATAGTACTATGCAACCGGTAAAATGGTTTAATGATGATTTACGGAGAATGCGAGATACTTTATCAGCTCTTAAAACAGTCAGTGACGTATCTAAGTCTCTCCAGGACTACGATGTGTTTAAATCATTTCAAAAAATATACCGACAAGAAATCAGTAATGCCAAAACCGTAGCGTACAGGGAGTATTTAACTAATTCAAGTAGCAAATCAAGAGATTCATGGAAGTTGATAAAACATGAATGAAATACCTCGCGAAAAGTGCAAGAGTGTAAAATTGATGTTAATCAGTTTAATACCTTTTTTGTACTATACCTAGTACAATTATTAACTCGTTAGCAACGTCCAGAGTATCGCATTTTGATTTTTTAGGCAGGGTACCTCGCCCAAGATCTTCATTTTTTTTTGTCACCAGTCCTTAAGGCCGACGTTGCTACAGCTATCAGGAACTTAAAAAATTCTAATTGTTTCGATATATATGACATTAACACCAAAATGATTAAAAGTTGTCTGGAAGTCATTGTGCCATATTTGACTATACTTACAAATAATTGCTTTGAGGAAGGGAATTTTCCTGATGTACTTAAAGTGGCAAAGGTCATACCGATTTTCAAAAAAGGTGACCCCAATCACCCCGACAATTATCGACCAATTTCGATACTGCCTCTATTTGGAAAAATAATTGAAGCAATTTTGAAGACTAAACTTGTTTCATATTTTGAAAATTTCAACTTGTTGGATTCTGGACAGTTTGGTTTTAGGGGTGGTCGCTCCACTATTGACGGAATTCTGGAGGTGGTGAGGGCCATCATCGAGGGTTTGCAGGAGGGTCGGCAACACGCTGCTCCGTGGTGCGATCTCAGCCGAGCCTTTAATTGTGTATCTCATCCTATTTTACTTGCTAAACTTAGTTATTATGGAATAAACGGAATACCCCTCCTTCTCCTAAAATCTTATCTACATAATCGCATACAAGCGGTGGCTTTGAACCAAAAACAGTGAGATTTTCAGGGTCTGAGGACAGGGGTTCCCCAAGGGTCTATTCTGGGGCCCCTGCTATTTATAGTCTATATAAATGACTTTAGTCAAAGTCTTTCTCCTAATAAGTGTGTTCTATATGCAGATGATGCGACACTTTTAATTTCAGCCCCCAAACACAATAGCGCACTCGTCCAAAATATTGAATCCTCCCTAGTAAAACCTCAGCGTTGGTTTTCGAGCAATAACCTTAAATTAAACAAAGAAAAAACCCAGATCATTTCATTTAGTTTCAATTGTACACTTGTTAAAGGGGCCTATGTTAAACTGTTGGGTGTCCTTTTAGATGACGGTTTAAAATGGCATCCACATATAGACAATTTTTGTTTGAAACTAAGTAGTCAGATTTATTTGCTTAAGCAATTAAAAAATTTATTTGATATAGAAATATTGCTAATGGTATATTTCGCAAATATCCACTCCTTATTGCACAAAAGCGAGCAATTAGGACCGTTGAAGCGGCTGGTTCACAAACCTCGTGCAGACCGCTCTTTAAAAAATATAATATCATGACACTACCTTGCATCTACATATATCAAACTCTTCTTGAAATTAAAGAGCATTTCGAGAAGTATACTTGTCTCTCTTATAACCATAATTACCAAACTAGATCGTCTGAGTCATTGCTGGTTCCGAGGCATCGCCTTGCGAGTGCATCACGAAACCCTGTGAATATATCTATTTATAATAAACTCGACAACACCGTCAAGTGTTTAAATTATTCTCAATTTAAAATAAAAATTAAAAAAATACTACTAAAGCATTTTTTTATTCAGTCAATGAATATATGGAGGCGCCAACCTTGAGTGGAGTTGACATTAATTGTTTGTTTATAATATACATATATATTTTACTCTTTTCTTAGTTTGTAAACAATGTTATACGTTTGTATCTTTACTTAGCTTATATGCTTTTTTTATATGACTTGCAACAAACATATTTTGTAACGTTGTCAAATAAATGTATCTATCTATCTATCTATCTACTACATAGCCTTGCAACTTGATAATAAAAAAACTGTATAAAAAAGTTATTTTCAAAGTCCTTTTTTATTTAAAATGCCAAGTAGAAAGAGTTAAAAAAAAACAAATTTTGCTTTTGACTCTAAATGTTGTTCCAAAAATTGAAATGGAATTTATTTGTATTATCTTGTGTTAAGGCCAGTCCTTATAAAATGTTTTTCTGACGGTAAAAGTCTAGTCTGCTATCGGGGTCCTCGATAGATTAATTGATAGACGTCCCGGTAAAACTGAGGTTGCGGGTTCGAATCCCACTCGAGGGCAGGCTGTTTGCACTTTTCACTGCCTTTAATTTCAAAAATTTACTAAATATATAGTAATATATTTAAAAGAAAAACATTTTAGGTAGTGCAATGTAATAACGAAAAACATTAGAAATCAAGCAAATAAAACACAAACCTATTCCAAAAAAATTAATTTACTGAAATTACTTGCAAAAAGCCGTATAATTTTGCTCTGAGCTTTACTAGATCGATTTGTTTCTTACGCGAAATAATATATTTGAATTAGAGTGGAATTAGGTAGTTTGCCTAGATTTGTATGAGTTTGATGAAATTGTACAGGGTGTTCCAGCGAGGACTGAACAGGGACCTATTTTCGACCTTCCTTGTATTTTGGAAAAATTCAAAATAGCCAATCGATGTATTGTTTCTTGTAGAATCCAAAAATGTCATCGAAAAAATATTTGAACCAGAAACAAAAGAGTTACGCTATGCATCAGGTGTTTTTTAAATGGAATGTATCGTTTTTTATACGATTTTTGGAAAGAGTGATTTTTTTTATGTCCGTTCTGATTAAAAGATTTGATTTTGCGATAGCTGTTTATATTACATTTTAATGTTTTACAAACTAAAATTTTAGCTTCACCTGTTTAAAATATACGATAGGTTGGTATAGGTGATCAAGGTAAAATGACGTTTGAATGCTTTGTCAATAAAAATTGACATTATTTTAATTATTGTCGAAGTCTTCACCTAAAAAATATATATTTGGCTCTGATCGAAATGAAATACTCTTTGGACGAGAGACTACAGATTGTTATGCTATTTTACAAGTGCCAAGAAAATGCAAGAGAAGCAAGAAGAAGATTTATTGCAAATTTTCATAGAAATATATCCATCAATACAATTCTAAGGATAAAAAACCTATTTGAGGAAAATAAAACTTTACATGATAGAAAAAGAAATTCAATAAAAAATAATTATTAAATAATAAAATAAAACTACTAATAACATAAGTTTTCAATGTGACCGCCGTTTTTCTCGAAACAACATCGATAACCCCTTTGTAGCCTTTCTAAACTTGCTGTTACAATATGATTTTCCTGGTTAAGGCGGTTTATTTCATCGACAATTTTTCCCATGATCTGTTGAATATTTTCGTTTCGTTGTCTGTATACGACGTTCTTCAAATGGCCCCAAAGAAATGTATCCAAAACTGAGAGGTCGGGGCTGTTGGGCGGCCAAGCATATGTTCCATTTCGCCCTATCCATTCGTTATGGCGCTGATTTAAAAATTGAACCACATCATGCACGGCATGAGGAGGCGCCCCATCATGTTGCAAACAAAAACTCATAATATCTGTGCCCATTTAAAGTCCCGTTAAAAAATATTGGTCCCAAAATGTTATTGTTTTTTATCCCACACCAAACATGAATAGAATTCTTCCCTTGAAATTTAATAGTCTGGAACTTTTTTGGATTTTCAACGGCCCAGTGGTGACTATTATGTCTGTTGAATACTCCCGATGTTGTGAAAGTAGCTTCGTCGGTCCACACAATATTTTTGAATAAATCAGGGTTTTCGTTTTCTTGCCGAATTACCATTTGAGAAACAAATTGGAAGCGAAGTTCTTTTTATGCCGGTGTTAGGTGCTGAAGTGGAAGGATACGAAAAGGCCTAAATTTATAAATTTTCAGAGTCCTGTGAACAGTCCCTCGGGTAACTCTTCTGCGCCTTACACCGCCACCGTACTGAACTTCCCGAACTGCATCCGAAATAGATTTGGTTGGATTAACTCGAGAATAATTTATAATGGCCTGGTCTCGATTTCTTCTTCTTTGTATATTTCTTTTTCTATCATGTAAAGTTTTATTTTCCTCAAATAGGTTTTTTATCCTTAGAATTGTATTGATGGATATATTTCTATGAAAATTTGCAATAAATCTTCTTCTTGCTTCTCTTGCATTTTCTTGGCACTTGTAAAATAGCATAACAATCTGTAGTCTCTCGTCCAAAGAGTATTTCATTTCGATCAGAGTCAAATATATATTTTTTAGGTGAAGACTTCGACAATAATTAAAATAATGTCAATTTTTATTGACAAAGCATTCAAACGTCATTTTACCTTGATCACCTATACCAACCTATCGTATATTTTAAACAGGTGAAGCTAAAATTTTAGTTTGTAAAACATTAAAATGTAATATAAACAGCTATCGCAAAATCAAATCTTTTAATCAGAACGGACATAAAAAAATCACTCTTTCCAAAAATCTATAAAAAACGATACATTCCATTTAAAAAACATCTGATGCATAGCGTAACTCTTTTGTTTCTGGTTCAAATATTTTTTCGATGATATTTTTGGATTCTACAAGAAAAAATACATCGATTGGCTATTTTGAATTTTTCCAAAATACAAGGAAGGTCGAAAATAGGTCCCTATTCAGTCCTCGCTGGAACACCCTGTATATAATAATTTTCAAAATTTGTTGGTTTTCGAGATTATTTTTCTAAATAACGCTCCTTATATTTATAAAAATTTTGATCATATGCGATATTCTCATCATGTCATCTAGCGTTTTTTACTACCGAATTAATATAATGTAATGATACCTCGTAGCATCAGTGACAAAATAATCTCTACATATTCGGCAATGTTAAAATGGGTTGAGACCATAAGTCAATCAAGACTAATTCTGACATTTTTGTATTCTAGATGTTAAAACTGAAGGCTAATTTTGACAATTTTGCAAAATTCCTGAAATATTTTAAAATTGTGAGAATCTCGCAAAAAGAGATGCAAAAACAGATAAACCATCTGTTTCTTAACCAGAATACTCTACATCTTTTTTTTTAGTTTAATTGGATATATTTTAAACTTTTTTAATGTATATATGCTAAGTGACATACACTCACTGAATAATATTTTGATTTGGGTATTACGTTTATTTCCAATATGAAACTAATAAGGTTTTTTCGTAAATTAAAATGTTCTTCAGCGCGTAATTAAGGCTACGATAGGTAATTAATTATTTATTATTAAATGGGGAAAAAGGTGAATCAACAATTAATTATTCTGACAGGTGAGAATAATAAAATTGTAAGTATATTGAAAACAAACCGCTGTTTAATTTAACCGCAGGCTAGTAATAAAATAAATATCTAAAATTGAAGTTAATTTATTATAATCGCATACAGGGTCGGAATCAGGAAGGTGTTGGTCATTTATATATGCTTCATCTGTCACAGTTAAGAAGACGTTTTATGTACAGTCTGGCAACTGAATGAACCTGGATAGAAAGAATGCGGGCAAAAAACTTCCTTCCCTTTTTCCATATAAGTGGTCCGTTCAAAATATATATTTTTACTGCATCACGAATTCAAATAACAATAGTAAAAATATATTGATCGGTATCGATAGTATATCATCCAAGATTTCCCAACTCCGGCCCGTTCAATAAGCAGTCATTGTCAGTTCCAGGCTTGTTTTGAATTATGAACGGGCCGGGGTCTGATGTCCGATTTTCTGATCAGTGGTGTCACCGAAATAAGAAAAATTAATTACTAATTAATATTTATAATACCGACTTAAGTTTTATTTGTGTATGTGGGTATTGCCTGTTTTTTTTTATTTTCTTGTGTGCATAACTAGTAATAATCATGGCCATTTGGAGAACTTGGGAAAATACTTGCAATAATGTGGAACTTGTAGAACTTGTGGTTGAAGACTTTTTTCCCAAAGATATGGAAGAGCACACTCAAAAGGTGATAAAAAATTAAAATATTTACGCCCATTTCAAAAATTGTTTGAAATATGTTATGGGGGGAGAAGTTTTTTCTCCGTTCCAATTGACGTTAAATAAAAAAAACTTGTTAAACTCTGTTTTATTAATAAGGATTAATTAGTTGTTTTGTTAATTTTACTTGTTGGTTAATTATTTCCGATTGTTTAGTTATTTTATATTGAATGATAGACTCGACTCGCTTCTTGGTGCATTTCTTTAGTTTCAATTAATGAATATAGTGAGTGAGTATATACATGCAAATTTCATACCTATTTAAATCTTAATACGTATCTTTATTTGATGACATATTTCTAGGTTTTAATTATTTCTTGAAGCTTATATATTTCTTACAATAATTAAATTTCTTTTTGAATTATGGAAAGAAATATCTTTTTAAAGAGAAAACCTCTTGCTGGCCAGTCCAGAGAAATTATCGCCAATGTTTATAGAGTTTGCGATGAGGAAGCGAGAAGTAATAATTTTAAATTATCTTTAAAAAAGAAAATTGATCGCGTCGCTCTATATACTGGGGTTTCTCAAGACACCGTGAGCAAAATTCACAAAGAAGATGAAAAGAGGCAAAAGTGAGATGCACTCATCACCACCCAACAAGAAAACCCGTTTGTCTCTCAAAAAGGATTTTGATGATTTTCATTAGGCAAACAATAAACAAGTTTTATTTAAAACTAAAAACTGCGCCTACACTCAGAAAGCTTCTCCTTAAATTGCAAGAAACAATGGATTTCCCTTATAGTCGCAAAACATTAAGGATAAAAATGAAAGATGCTGTTGGACAGATCCGTTTTTACACTGGCGCTATAAATATACAAGGGCAATTCGAAATTATAGAGAGGAGGGTCGTAACATAGTTTACATTGATGAGACATGGGTCGATTACGATTTTGGGAAATGTTGGCAAAGCAATGACGCATTTGGAATAGGAAGCAATATTAGGACAAGTGGTGAGTGTTTGGAATTGATTATATTTAATTTATTTATTATGTGATAACGATCATAATAGTTTATTACTTGTGTTTATATACTGGGTGTTCAATTAAAAATGGCTCTCGTCGATATCACGAAAAGTATTTTCCATTTCTGTTATACCCCTAGCGGCAATTCTTTGAATTTGAAAATATTTTCCAATGATTTGTCGTGGCCGCTTTCACCAAGAAAGTACAAAAAATTATCGCTACAGAACGTAACAGCATAGAAAATAATTTCCTTTCTGTAATATCGCCGATGGCCATTATTGTTGGAACACCCTGTACAAAGTGGTAAAAGTTTTCTAACAAAATTTATATATATTTTCAATCAAATTTTTACTTTCCTTTGTCAAAAAATATATATACGTGAGAACTCGAAAATATAACAAAAATAATTTATTTGAAATGGAATACCATGTATACTTTTCAATTTCAAAGACATCGGTTTCTCTTTCCTCTAAATATACCCGGTGATATATTTATCTTTGAAGATGACTGAGTGAACCGATAAACACCTTGTCATAAATATCAGTGTGCTAGAGAGAGATCTGATTTTTACACCAATTAATAGAGCAAAAAAATAGTCGTTTTTTCCCAAAAATACTAACCAGAATCCGAGTGCGCCATGATACACAAGATAGTTCATAGTAATATTCTTTTATGTTTTCCACTTGCGACTAGGTATCAACTTAGGTTATAAACAATTTAATGCAAAAAAATCCTATTTTTTTCGTTTTTGGCTTTTAAAATCGAAACTAATAAAGTAATCTTGATGGTACAACGACATGAATAGTAGAGCATGAACTTACAAATAATATAATGTCATCGCCGACTTGATCGGATCATTAGAACAGGAGAAAAATCTGAAAAATTAGGCTTTTTCCAAAAATGCATGTCCTTATTTTTTGAAGATGTGGTGGAAGCCTTTGATGAAATAATAGTCATTGTTGTCAGGCTTTGTGGAACTAATAGTTTTTGAACAATTGCGCCTTGAACCAAAATGTTATGGGCTCATTCCCCTAACACTCGAATTTTGTACCGAATTTTAGATACATTAGTTAATTACATTTTTAGCAAAATATTATCAGGTTATTGTCATGCAATCCTTAATTTTTGACAAAAATTTAAACTTAATATGGCAAGTAGATTTTTAGCTATGACTCAAATTAACAAAGAGACAAACAGACAGACAGATCAAAAGAAACTCTATTTTTTTGGGACCTAGGGACGCTAGAATAGGAAGATACGTAAAATATTGATTTCTTTCTAAGTTATGTTGTAGTTGACCGCCATTTTGTTCTGCTCTCTTGAAATCGTACCAAAATTTTACGAGTTCATCTCTATACAACAATAATTTCTAGAGCAAAATTTGAAATCAATCTATATAATGGTCTTTTCGGGCCGAATTGTGAAATTATTTATTAAGCCGCCATTTTATTTCGCCATTCAAACCAACATTTACCAGCTAATTTCTAGGGATGCAGCAAGCCTCCTTTTTTCTAAATGCCGGGTACCGGGTACCCGGTAAAACAAAAGGACCAGGTACCGGGTACCCGACCGCCGGGTCCAACGGCCGGGTCTAGTAGCCTATTCAAACATATTGCATAATTGGATATCTCGATACCGCCACACATTACTAGTAGTTCAACGTGCGTGGCCGATTCTGTTCGGCGGACGACGCGACGACACTACTTCGGGGAATCCCCATGCATGCTGAAAATCTCCCATTTGCTTTATTGATTTCATTTTTAGGCCGCCTGTTTGTTTATATTCGAGCATATTTGAGTGACTAGTGAGAAAAGTAATTTTTAGTGAAAGTGTTAGGAAGTTAAGAATATATGATTTACTTTCAAAAAATTGATTATGTCTTCAAGTAAAGTGTGGGAATATTTTGGCCTTGATGATAACGATGAATCGAAAGCAATATGTACTCTTTGTAAAGCTAAAATTCAACGAGGACTAGGAAAAAAATCATATACATCTTCGTTATGGAAACATCTTAAAAGTTCGCATAAAGAAGCCTACAATGGAATTAAGGAATGTACTTCAAGCGGTCCTGATTTACCAAGCATTATAACTACAAAACCAATAACTAAGCAATCTTCTATTTCTGATTTTATGTTAAAAAAATGGGATATCAATGACAAAAGATCGATGGAAGTTCACAACGCAATTGGCGAAATGATTGCTTTGGATAATCAACCATTTACTATTGTACAAGATACAGGTTAGTGAATATTTTTTGTGATAATTAATTATTTTAATTATTTACTACCTACTTGTAAGTTGGGCTCTTCTAATTTTAGTGATTTGTAATTAAATTATTTGTATTATAAAGGGAAGAAAATAATAAAATAATAATCAAAATTTTAATTTATTACAATTTTAACTAAAACAGTGTTGTTGTTAGTTGTTGTTATTATTATATTTTATTTCTCTTCCAATTCTTTTAGGATTCCGCAAACTCGTAGAAACTTTACAACCACGATATGAGATTCCAAGTAGATTTTACATTACTAAGACTGTAATACCAAACTTGTATCAAACGTACAAAGTGAAAGATGTAAAATGCTTTCTGGAGTAAAGTCAGTTTCATTCACTTCAGATATGTGGACCTCAAATGTTAATAATAAGAGTTTTTTAAGTTTAACTGTTCACTGGATTACCAGTACATTTGAAAATAAACATGTCGTTTTAAATGTAAAAAGCTTTGATGGAAGCCACACAGCTGAAAATATTTCTAACTTGCTGAAAGAATTATTATTGGAAAATAATATTTCTTTTGAAAACATTCATTTGTTTTTGCGAGACAGTGGAGCTAATATAAAGAAAGCTGCAAAAGATATGAAGTTAAATAATGAATCATGCTTCATACACACATTACAATTGGTTGTTCTTGATTCACTTAAATGTCTAAAGAGTGTGACAGATACTGTTGCGCATTGCAGAAACATTGTTACTCATTTTAATCACTCGTCGCCGTCGAGAGAAAAATTAACATCAATTCAAAAAGACTTAAATATGCCTTTAAAAAAATTAATACAAGACGTTCCAACTAGGTGGAACTCCACCTACTACTTATTGAAAAGATTATATGAAGAAAAGCGTGCACTAAATATTTTTTTTACTGAGTATCCAAACTCTGTTTCTCCTCTTAGTGCTCTTACCCAGACCGAATGGGAAATAATAGAAAATCTTTTACTGCTTCTGAAGCCATTTGAAGAAACAACACGTCACTTTAGTTCCACAATGACAATTATTTCAGAAGTTATTCCAGCAGTTCGAGTACTCAACCATTACTTTTCGCAAATAGAAGTAAAGGAAATTAACGCGATGAAAGAAATTCTCATTAAAAATTTAAATATCATATTTCAAGGAATTGAAAATAACCAAAATTACTCGTTTGCAACGCTATTGGATCCCAGGTTCAAAACTAATTTCTTTACAGAAACTGATAGCGATAAAGTAAAAAAACAATTCGTAAAGTACATGAATACTCTTGAAGGCAATCAAAGGTCGCCTGAAATTCAAAATATTAATGAAAGCTTAGATGCTGACTCAGAAGACTCAGAAGCAGAAGATGATGTTCCCTTGAATGAACTTCAGTCGAGATCCACAAAAAAGATTAAATTATCTGTCTGGGATGTAATTTCTCAAATCGCTTCTTCATCTAAAAAATTAGAAAACGAATCTAGCTCTGTCAAGGCAAATTTCAAAATTGAAATTGAGGACTACTTGAAGTTATCATTACTGGATAGAAATGAATCACCGTTTGTTTGGTGGGCTAAAAGAACACAGAGCGCACCTATCAGAAACTGTAAAAAAATTTCTATGTGCTCCCGCATCATATTTAGCGAACGGCTCTTTTCCGAAGCAGGAAATGTTTTTGAATCCAAGCGGAACAGATTAGGATCCGAAAATAGGGAAATACTCATTTATTTACACCATAATATTCCGCTTCTTAACTAAGACTGTTAATAATCGTGTTAAGTTTTTTACTTTTGATAGAATGTTAAGTTTATTTTGAATATTGTAAGTTTTGTTTTAATGTTTTATTAAAATATGTGTATTATATTATGTTAGATATAAATAAATATTATTCGTATTATAATTTTTCAGATAATTTTCATTTATATTTATTTTGGACCCGGCGACCGGGTATTGCGATACCTGGCCAAAGCCGGGTACTCTATTTTTAAGCCGGGTCCGCCGGGTACCGGGTCCAAGCTCCATCCCTACTAATTTCCACATAATCTTAGTATTTATTAGTAATAATATTTCACTAGACCGCCATTTTGTTTCGCCTTAATGGATTTTCACCAAAATGCTACCATTTTATCCTCTTATGATCTATGGTTTTTGACCATATTTTAAAGATAGTGGATAAATAGTTTTGAGCTATGCCGCATACAGATAGACAGACCGACAGACAGAGCGATGGAAATGGGAGAACATGTTTTCCGAGGTCTAGAGACCGAAAAATGTAAGAATCTGCAAAAATCTCGGTGGGTGATTTTTTTTATGATTACAATCTTCCCTTTTACGAGGGAAGTTCAAAAGTAATATTTATTGATATTATCATTATTATTATTATTATTATTATTATTGTCATCAATATTATTGAATAATAATCTGATTAAAATAACTTCGCACGCCTATGACTCGGGAAGATTTTTGACGAGATTCTCCCCTGCCCCTTCAGGCGTTGATAAGGTTCATTCGCTTGTCACACTGTAGTAAATAAGAGAATATAAGAGTATAAAATGTGCAAGTAGACGTATCGGACAGTAATCTTTTGTAAGTTTTACAGGACTTTGTAACTGTAATAAAATTACCCTCCAATATTTTTAAGAAATTCAACTTTCAGAGTGAATAAATTAACAGACTAATAAAATGTTTAAAAACTCAGTACCTATTAAAAATCCACTAATAAAACTGGCTTTTGCTCAAAGGATAAGTGTGATATAGAAGTGAACTGGTAGAAATCTTGGTGCATATTAAAAATATCGGAATAGTGTCACTTCAGTAGTTTACTAGTAAACAGGATTGTTCAAAATAGTGTGGCGGATATAACCTACGATTTTAAATCAAACATCCTATTTCTTAATTCATTTCTACCTATTCAAACCTAGTAGTTTCTCTAATATTTCAAATTAAAAAACTATTTTTTCGCCAGTAACGCCATTGTTTTTAAAGGTGGAACACTCATGTTCTAGAGATAAAAAAAAGGTATATGTAAAGAAATTTGAGTTAGATGCTACAGGCTGTTCAACATAAATTTATAAATTTCGACTATTAGAAATTAAAAAAATTTCGACTTTTTTAAATGGCATACGCTGTATATATATATTTTCTGATAAATTTTGGAAAATTCTTCAACTTTCATTAAGTATATCCAATTAATAGTTTTATTTTAAATTTTTCAATATTTACCCTTGTTTTTAATACACTCAGGCTATTTTTAAACGTGTTCAGATTATTTGTTGCGTTTAGGTTGACAAATAAAATTTATTTTGGCTTTTTCGCAACCGAATAAAAATATTTAACGTTAAATTAATTGAAGCAAATATTTAATATAATTACATAACTCACATAGTAGGGGTGTCCCATTTTCGTAGGTTTTACGGGGTTTCCAGCTTATGAGTAGAGATAGAGAGATGCGGTTTTCGCGACACCGTGCTACTTTTCGATGAAACTAAAGAGGCCGCAAACAGATTTGCCCTAACCATTTTAGTTTCCGTGCTACAGGGTGATTTTGAAAATTTGTCATTTTCGGACACCCCCTGTAACTCAGCTATCGTAAAATATATTTAAAATGTTTCAACTGGTATTTATAGATTTTTTCACGTAGAATTCAGTGGCATACTCAGATTTTTGCTGAGAGTCATAGTTTTTGACATATTGGCATAACCTACTATTTTTTAAATGGGAGACCCTATATATTATTTTTTCATCTTATTCTTCGTGTCGAGAGCTTTTCAAAAACATACCATAAGTCATATTTATTTTCATAAATAACATGAAAAAATGCATTTTTCTTTAAACGGATTTATGGCATAGCAGATCAATCGAATTAAGAGAAGGTGGCTGCGGTAGCCATGGCAACGCCAACAAAAATATGATCAGGCAGCCATTACTGCTGTCATTTTTGGCATTATTGCGTTTAAATTTTTCTTGACGTCTATTATAATTATTGTTTTTAATATGGCCCAGAATCAAAAATTTGAATATTTTGAGAAATATGATATGAACGCGTGTTTTATATTGTCTAATGAAGATGCAGATCAGGCGGCAGAGCTTTATCTGAACAGGTTAGTTCTTTTTTATCTTCCTGCATTTTGACTTTATTGGTTCGCTTTATTTTATCTTAGATATCCCGAGAGAAGACAACCAGAAAAAAGAATTTTTCAAAAAATTAAAAATAATCTTTGCCAATATGGATCTTTTAACAAGCCTCGATCGCGAACTTACAATAAAGACAACGAAGAATCTGAGGTCAACGTTTTAGCCCTCGTTCAGACAGCTCCTGAAACATCTTGCAGGAAAATAGACGAAGAGGCGGGTGTACCGAAAACCAAAGTGCAGAAAATTTTGAAAAAGCACAAATTCAAACCCTATAAATACAAACTTGTGCATCATCTGCATCCTGGTGATGCAGAGCGCAGATTGGAGTTCTGCAATTGGTTTATAAATATGAAGGCAGAAGATATCGATTTTGAAAAAAAGATTATTTGGTCAGACGAGGCACATTTTACTAGTTCAGGGATTTTAAATAGACACAACACGCGATTTTGGAGTCAAGAAAACAACCATGTTATTTTTCCTAGGGAGCGTCAGGGCGGATTTGGATTCAATGTCTCCTGTTTTATTTTCAACCGAAAAATAGTTTACCAAATATATGAAGGAAATCTGAATTCGATTGGTTACGTGCGAATCCTAGAAGACGCATTAGGAATTTTGGATGATGTTCCCTTGGCTCAACTAAATAGGATTTATTTCCAGCAAGACGGAGCTCCAGCCCACAATGCCAGAATAAGTCAAAACTGGCTTAACGACCATTTTCCTGGAAGATGGATAGGAACACACGGACCTGTTCGATGGCCACCACGATCCCCTGACCTCTCAGTTTTAGATTTCTTTTTGTGGGGTTATTTAGAAAACAAGGTTTATGTAAGGCGATACGAAAACTTAGAACAACTAAGAATGGCCACCGAAAACGCTTTTGCAGAGTTACAAAGACAGTCATTTACAATAGAAAATGCATTAAAAAGAATTTTTAAAGTTTGTCACACTTGTAGGACACATAATGGTCTACAATTTGAACAATATTTGTAGTTTTAATGAAATTATAATTATTACCTTTTACCTACTTCCTAATTTTTTCTGATGCTGTTACTTTGTTATTTCGTTAATAAATATTTGTTAACTTTTTCCATGGCTCCACAGCCACCTTCTCTTATTTCGATTGATCTGCTATGCCATAAATCCGTTTAAAGAAAAATGCATTTTTTCATGTTATTTATGAAAATAAATATGACTTATGGTATGTTTTTGAAAAGCTCTCGACACGAAGAATAAGATGAAAAAATAATATATAGGGTGTCCCATTTAAAAAATAGTAGGTTATGCCAATATGTCAAAAACTATGACTCTCAGCAAAAATCTGAGTACGCCACTGAATTCTACGTAAAAAAATCTATAAATACCAGTTGAAACATTTTAAATATATTTTACGATAGCTGAGTTACAGGGGGTGTCCGAAAATGACAAATTTTCAAAATCACCCTGTAGCACGGAAACTAAAATGGTTAGGGCAAATCTGTTTGCGGCCTCTTTAGTTTCATCGAAAAGTAGCACGGTGTCGCGAAAACCGCATCTCTCTATCTCTACTCATAAGCTGGAAACCCCGTAAAACCTACGAAAATGGGACACCCTGTACAAATACTTTCATCCTATCGGAACTCATCAGTGCGCCATTTAAAAATAACGTTATAGATGGCTGCAAATTATCATTTTTTTCATATCTAGGTTAAATTTTAAAATTTTGAAATCAATTCTTTTCTATTATTTAATTTAATGTTTATCTCTTACGATCGGCGCACTGATGAGTCCCGATAGGATGAAAGTATTTGTACAACTACTATGTGTCTATAAAAAAGGTAAATGATATAATTTCTTCCGCTTGCTTAAGTAATATTGTTTATATTATGTATCGAAACATTCCGTAGACAGACTAGTCTACATGTTGAGGTATGTAATTGTATTAAATATTTGCTTCAATTAATTTAAAGTTAAATATTTTTATTCAGTTGCGAAAAAGCCAAAAACATTTTTTGTTACTCAGGCTATTGTAAAAACATAAACAAATAGTAAGTTATTAATAATTTAAAATGTATAACTCAATGTTTAATTATTATGAAGTAATAAATACTCAAAAATATGCACGTCACGACAAGAGAAATACCCGGAAAATACGATGGTTAAAAAGCACGTATTTGATATGTTGTTAGAGTGATAACGTATAGGTAAACATCCAGCGGCTCAGCTGTACATAAAATAACTTCTCGTCGTTCATTTTACATTTGGAAGTATTCATCATACAGTATTGAAAGTGTCGGATCTCTGTTTCATGTTGGACATTTGTCGCAACGTTGAATGGCCACGAGCTATTTAACTCTGGATGACCGACTTTGAAAGCTTTGACGGCAAAATGCGTGATTTGCCGTTAATTTTCTGTCCTGGTTCTATAGCGTGCTTTCATCAAACCGACTTTTTTTTATTTATGTTATTTGCACATTTCAAACTGTTGTGATGACAAAATGTTCTAATTTCTCTTATATCTTACTTATATTTTTAACCGACTTCAAAAAAGTTTAATATTTTTTTATATACGTACAGTTGCGATCACAAAAATCCGGGCATCTATTTGTCAATTCATGTCAGTTTTAATGTAATTTGGTAAATCAGGTTGATACTTTTGATACAAGTAGAGCGCATATTATCTTTGTACCTTATAATAAAATAACAGCTTTATATAATTAAACAATATATTTTATTATGAAACATATACAACAATAGAAGTAAATTATAACAATTTGGTTGCTGCTCCGATATTTTCAATTACAGAGACACAATGTTGGACACTGAAGTAACCAAAGTCGTAGCGTACTTTGGGGTTAGACCATTCCAAGCTTCCTGGATTCTTTCCCATAACTCAACTTCATTTTGTGGTCGAAAGTTTTTAATACCATTGATTCTTCTAACCAAAAGACCCCAAACATTTTCTATGGGATTAATATCAGGGCTCCTCGAAGGCCATGACAAAACTCTGAGGTGGTATTCATCTTCATATACATGGTTTACCGATGGTAGCATCACAGTCTCCAGAATATAGGTATTTGCATTGAATCTGCCTCTAATAATCGAACAACATCCCATTCTTCTAGCGCTGATCCAGCCACAAATATGTATAGAAAACTAATAGGAAGTTTAACGGCCATTCGGACAAATAATTCTGCCTTTGATAATCTAATTCATGTATAGGGTCCAAATCTCATGGACCATTATTTCATCATCTCTACCGACACAATTGACGACGTTTCGCCCTTTTGGGGCTCATCAGGCCAATCCAGCCATATGGTAGAGATGATGAAAAATATTCAACGGCAGTTTGACTATATACGATGAAAAGTTAAGGCAGTAAGAAATTAACCCAAAGAGTAAAGAAGCGTAATCTATGGGTATAAGTGTGAGGCTTGTTATTTGAACCTCTAGTAGTAATGTAAAAGTTAAAAACACAAGCGCGATATGCGAAGGCTTTCAATTTTCCGTTTGCCGTGCGATACCAACTATTGTTGGCGAAACGACGGCGCCAAAGGATGAACATCCATGATAACGGCTTTTTAGACCAAAGTTTCAATAAGAACAAAAAAGTTTTTTTTTGTTTTTATAGAAAACCTTCCGCTGTTTTCTACCTTCTGAATATACCATTCTTTAAGTTGAGAGCTGTGTCCTATAGACTCGAACAGGACCATTGTTAGATGACTGAAACATTTTCTCGTCGGAAAACACTACTTTGTTCCAGAATTCCAGATCTTTTGTATGATATTCTAGGGCAAATCCCATCCATTGCCCCTTAAAAAATAGGTTTTTTGGCAGCAGAATAATTTTTTAAATTCAATAATTTCTTAATTCTACGGTGCGCGGTTATAATGGATCCCGCAAAAGCAGTTTCCCTTTTGGCAAGTACAACGGATTCAAGCGGGTTGTTTGGCAAATATGCAATAAGGAGATAATCCTCATTACGATAGTGCAAATATTTGACTGCCCACTACCTGCTCTTCTATCCAGGGTATGCCTTGCTTGCCGTCTTGCTTTAATATCACGAACTATACTTCATCATAGCCAGGTCCTAGTTACCTGTTTTTATAAGTACAGTTGGCGTCAGATAAATCCGTACGGGGTCAAATTCGTATAACTTCATTTTATGATATTTTAGTAATACGGACTTTTATTTTTATCTGTTGCCTAGGTCATAACCATACGGATTGAGAGGTTTTAAAGGTGTTTTTTTACCTGATTGAAAGATTTACTTTATATCAGGTTAGTTTCAAAGATATATATTAAATTCACTAATACCACAAAATAAGTTTACCTTTGGAACTTTACGGAAATAAAATTTTTTTTATAATAACCTATAACAAACAAAACAATAATAAACACATTAAAAACCTACGAACATATTAAAACTAAAGTAGTGGTAAACGTGGTAGTAAAATTACTATAAACTAAGAGAAACAGAGTAGCAGATTTGTAAAAAGGATTAATATTTAATTATTGCACCGTTAGAACTGAAAACTAAAGCTCGCCTTCTGGGCATAGACGAAATTAAATTATGGGTATAATCTGGAGTAATCTCATCCCAAATATCTTCTTCCACAGTTCAATTTCTTTTTCCGATCGAAAATTTGTATCACACATTTTTTTGAACATATATCCCCAGACGCCTTTTATGGGATTCAAATCCGGACTTATAGAACACCATGGTAGATATCCAATAATGTTTATAGCTAATCAATCCTTGACTAACTGACCCGTATAAACAGGGCAGTTGTCGTATTGGCATATAAAATTATTTCTTTCAAATAATACATTTGCCGATGGAAGCAGCACATGTTCTAAAATGTTTAAATATTCTTGGATATTTAAGGTACCACCAATGTTTCAGCATACACCTGGGCGCTTATCCAAACCCAAACGCTGACTGAAAAGCGGCCACTAGTTAGCTGGTATTGGGTGTAATATGGGTACCGAGAATGTGGCGGTCGGTAGACACGAATCGGCCCATTATACGCAAACTGAAATACTTTTTCATCAGAAAATATTACCTTTTTCCAAAAATCTTCATTTTGCAGCAAATATTCCAAAGCAACCCCGCCCCTTTGCTCTTTATCACTCGGTTTTAAGTAAGGTTTTGAGGCAGCTGCTCTATTTCTTAAGTTGGAACATTGTATTACATGACGCTAAGCTGTCCTATTTTAACCTGGAAACTATGTCCTATATACCTCGGATACAGCCGTTTCAAATGGATTTTGTCTTAGAAAGTCTACTTAATGAGCATCATTTTCATCCGTTGAAATTTTGTCAATTAAACCTGTCCCTGCTGATCTTTACAAGGTAAGTTCTTCCCGCCATTTTTTTACAATACCCTGAACAATGCTCTTAGCTATACTCCAGCCTTTTTCTATTAGTGCAATTATTGTAATTTTTGTAGCAATACTTAAATGTGCCATATTTTGTGCTATTATTGTGTACTTAACAAAGAAGACTAACATCAAAAATCAATAAACGTACATAACATCAAATAACGTCAACAATTAATGAAGTCAGCTTGTGATGTTATAACTGTCAAATTTAAAAGGTAATTCAGGTAAATAATTACAATTTGCAATGAAGCAATTAAGCTGTATGGATTTATCTGTCGCCAACAGTACATTTACATCAGGGAAAATGATGTTCCCGGACTTTTGTGATGGGAACTGTACTTCCATGATGTTTTAACTAATTTAATATTCGGGACGTTACCGGTGGGGTTTCATAGCAAACATTTTGAAAAAAGGTTAAAAATGTCGGAATGGCTCTATTTTCAACTGTTTTCTCGATGTTACATTGAACAATACAGTGAGGACATAAAGTCCGTCGCCCCCCCCCCCCCCGTATAACTTAAAAACTGCTCAAAAATGACAGCTGAGAGCAGTTTCGATGTTTTTTATGTAAGTGGGGTCCAGTGACACATGGTTCTAAAGAGATTCTTAACTCAACCCCCGATTTTGAAAACATTTAATTGAGAAGTTCTCAAATGATGACCAACAACAATATTTCGTTATGGAATCATTATTATAATTTTGAGAGGTTATCAATACTTCATACTAAATGAAGCACGAAAATGAAAGGTAAATATTTTATTAAAACTGTATAGCAATTAATAAAAAACTGAAAAAACGAATAAGCTACGGGAGGGTTATAAGGCCCACTTAATGTTGTTTTCTATTTTATTCCTTAACCAGACATTCCTTGCCGATTATTAGAAATAAGACTATGTTCTTAAACGTTAGTAAAAAAAAATTGATTTTATTACAAAACTAAAAACAGAAAAACGAGATTTAAAAAAAATTCACTGGGCATTATTTTCAGATTGGGCGAAAAATAAAACCCAAATTCAAAAATATCTTAATTTTTTCTTAAAACTGTGCTCTTACATATTAGTGAACAAATCTGATTTTATTATAAAACTAAAAATAGAAAAACGAGATTTAAAAAAAAAATTTCACTGGGCCTGATTTTCAGATTGGGCGAAAAATAAAGCCCATATTCAAACATATCCTAATTTTCCTTAACACTGTGCTCTTATATACTAGTGAACAAATCTAATTTTATTATAAAACTAAAAAAATGGTACTGGGCCTTATTTTCAGACTTATCGCACTTCGCGCACTTAAAACCATCTTCATCACCTGAAATCAAACCAGCACATTCTTCATGTATCTACACCTGACAACCGGATCCGACACAGGAAGGCATGTCTAGTTGCCTATTTGAATCACAGAGATAACAATACCAAGACTCAGCCCCACCTTTTGTAATTGGTTGAATAACAGATTTCCCTTTGATCCTGGTGGAATTTGCTGATCCTCTTTGAATGCCTTCTTTGTTGAATAAATCCTAAGTTACACGCTGCGATTTGTAATTAATAGCTTTTTTCTTATTTGGATTTTCCTTTCCGGAAGATCTGGTGTTTTTAACCTTTAACTGGTCTGTTTTATTTATTTCCACCTTTAACTGTATATTAGTGCCAGTACACCTGGTTAGACGGTATAGTCAGCAGAGTGCGCGTTTTGTGTGTTTTATAACTTACGATAAATTAGCGTTCGGGTTTCTGACCCAGGGTCACCAGTTACGTTGAATATTCCAGAAATGGCTTCTAAAAAAACAGTCAAATTTGGTGATCCAGATTTTGAGAAGACTTTAGAAACTTGGAATCAAGAAATAGAGAGTGATTTTAGTGATGCCGAAAACGATTTGGTCGAAAGTGATCACAATACAGACTCTGAAATTGAGATTTCTGAATCCGATTCCATCACGGGGGAACAGGAAAATGAAAACGAGGAAAGTGAAAACGAAGATTCAGGTAGGTGATTTCTTTTGTTGCAAAAAAAAAACAAATGTATTCATTTTTTTTATCTTTTTAGGTACTCATGCTAGAGCCTACTACGGAAAGAACCGTTTTAAATGGGCCAAAGATGCACCAGTTGTTAGGCGTACACCTCATCATAATATAATATCTCATCTTCCCGGTTTAAAAGGAGACTTACGAGTAAAATGCCAAAATATGTTACCGCATGAAATATGGAAGCTATTTATAACTGAAGAGATGTTGCAGGAGATATTAACTCATACCAATAATAAGTTATCTACCGTTAGGTCTCGTTATGGGGACCAAACTAGGCCTGAACTTCAGGACTTGATTATTACCGAACTAGAAGCCTTCTTTGGACTCTTGTACGCGTCCTCAATTTTTAAATCAAATCACGAAGACCTAAGTTCCCCTTTTGCAACTGATGGATATGGAAGGGATAATTTTAGAGCCACAATGTCACTAAAAAGAATGTTGGTTATTCTTACAGTCTTGAGGTTCGATGATGTGACTACTAGAAATGAGAGAAAGCAACAAGATCCTTTAGCTCCGATATCATCAATTTTCAATCAATTTACCGAGAATTGTCAAAAAAACTATACTGTTGTTGAGTACGTATGCACTGACGAGATGTTGGTTGGATTCCGTGGGCACTGTAAATTTAGAATGTATATGAAAAGTAAACCTCGAAAATACGGTTTAAAGATACAGGCCTTGACAGATGCACGAACAAATTATTTTTGCAATGGTTACGTTTACACTGGAAAAGGAAGTGATGGAAAAACGTTGTCGGTAGAAGAACTTCGTCGATTTTCTATTCCAGCTCAATCGGTTTTGCGATTGTGCAAACCAATAGAGAATACAAATAGGAATATCACGGCGGATAATTGGTTTACTTCCATAGAGCTTGTCCAAGAGCTTCGAAAAAGAGGTTTGACATACGTTGGAACTATAAAGAAAAACAAGAGAGAAATACCCCCGTCATTTTTGCCTTATGGATTTACAAAAGAAATCTCTCTTGTGTGCTTCGTACCAAAGAAGAACAGAGCAGTGTTATTGGTATCTAGTATGCATCATTCAGAATCAACCTCCAAAGAAACAGGGAAACCAGAAATTATTGATTTTTATAATTGTACCAAAGGTGGGGTAGATGAATTAGACAAAAAATGTGCTAATTATAATACCAGTCGACGAACTAGGCGTTGGCCAATGGCAATTTTTTATGCCGTACTGGACATAGCTTCTGTCAATTCATACATAGTGTTTCAATCATTTTCAAAGAATGCATCTGTTTTTAGATTTGATTTTGTAAAGCAACTTGCCAAAGGATTGTGCAGTGCGCGTCTGAACCAAAGATTGGTAAATAATTTTTTGCCTCGGGAATTACGATTAGTTATTTCAAAAGTTCTGCAAAAGCCCATTCCTAGTCCCGGTGAACAAGAAGGCCCAAATGAGCGAGTAAGTGCCAGTAAAAGGAAACGTTGTGCTTTTTGTCCTTCTAAAAAGGATAAAAAAACAAGTACAAATTGTGGGTCTTGCCATAAACCAGTTTGTGCCAGTTGTATGGTACAAATGTGCCAAAACTGCAAAGCGAACTTGTAAAAAAATGCATCTAGAGATAGGTTGTAGTTCTTATTATTATTTAAGTCAAAATATTTTTCTATTTTTTATACTAAAACACGATGTATTATTTTTCATAATACCCACGTATTTTTTCGAAATATGTTTTTTTTTGTCTATAATTTAGTACATAATAAGAATGTTTGTCTTTTGTTTACGTTTTAATATAAAACACTAATTAGTGTTTATGTGTTTGATTACAGATAAGCTGAAATATGTATGTTTGATTAGTACTTAAATATATAACAATAAAAAAAATTAAAAAAAATAGAATTGTGTTCGCTACCGATAAGAAACCTGTAGCGGGTCAATGTGACCCAGGGTCACCGGTTGTGTCAGAATTTTTCACCTCACCAGTTAAAGGTTAAAATATCCTTAAAAGTTTTTTCTTGCAAGCGGAACAAATCTGACAATACCGCATTCTCCTGTTGTTTCTCCGTGAAATTTGCTTTTGAGATTTCTTTTTTTTTTGTTAAATACCTGATGGTCCTGGTCTGGGTTCGAAGGTTTTTGTGACATTGTCACATTTTTCAATATCACCAATCATATTCCGGCGTATCTCTGAAAGCGGTACGCCGTCATCAGAAGACCAATCTGTTTCACCGATTCTTCTAGACAATGTTGATGGTGCAAAGGCTTCTTCAGGTATAGCGCTGGGGTTAAATGAGTATATACTGGTACTCCTAAATCCACTGGTTATGTTTGCCACCGTCATGCATTTTTCCCAAACTGGTGTAAAAACCGCTGCGAACCTATCTTTGTATATATATAACCTGGATTTTGATACCAATATTTTAAAAGTTCGTCGTCCCAGAAGTGTTCAAAAGATCTAAACACGGCTTTGTCTAAGGGCTAATGGGTAGTATTGCTTGGGAGACAAAGCAATACTACATCATATTCCTCTGCCTTATTTGCAATTGTAATGTCGAGATGGCATGCGGCTCCTTCGAATATGAGTAAAACTTTTCCAGCTGGCTTATACTTTGCTCAAGCCATTTGCAAAACAATTCCGATGTCATGCTTCCTTTTGGACTCATCGAAACCGATGAACCAATCGGCAAGTTATCAGAAAACGTAGACTTTTGCCGGACACCCTTAAACAAAATCATAGGCGGTATTGTGTTTCCTAGAGCGTTAACAAATGCAACAATCGTGACGTTCTCAGCGTGTTCTTGAGATACAAGATGAACTCCTTTCGATCCTTTCATTGCTAAAACTGATTGCTGGTGATGCAGCTGGTCAAACGGCAGCCTTTCTCGTCCATATTAAATATTTTTTTGGGTTTATATTTAAAATCAAAGTCTTTCAGTAAAGAGTCTAGTTTCGCAAAGTAATCTTTCACTATATATTGGTTCAATTTTTGAGACCTTGCTGGATTCATTGATTGCGCTTTTCGTTTATTGATACAAGGGTGCCGTTTTAGAAACGCAGAGTACCAATCTTTGCCAACAATTTCTTTTCCCCTTTTCTGGTTTAGGTCAATTCGATTCGAAATTTAATGAAATTTAAAACACTTCTCCGTAGAGCTTTTGGAGTAAGAGGTAGTCCTACATTTGCTAATCGAATTATTCGGTTTTCTAGATCCAATTCTTGATCTACAGTTAAAACTGGCTTTCGTCCAAGGTTACTCGAAGTTAGGTTACTCTTCAAATGGTTTCTTAATGTACGGCGAGGAATCTCGGTTCGTTGCTCTACCTCTCTTTGGGAGTGCCCTCGTTTTAAAAGTCTTAAAGCCTCTTCCATCATCTCGCTATCCCAATTAGCACGTATTCCTCCCTTTATTTCCAGTCGTGAATATGTTAAACGTAAATTATAATTACTAGAAAATAAAAGCATAACCTCCCATTCGACCAAGTAAAATGTCACGCCTGTTAGAGGCATTTCTTAATAAAATTAACAAAAATAATAAATTCTACAGCGTAATCAAAAAATTATGGACCTACCTTTAAATATAAATTACAAATATCCTTCACTTATTTTTCACTACTCGATAAAAGCGGGATAAAAGTCAGGAACACGCGTACATGTGGACAAAATTCAATCCCGCCTAGGAGGGAAATTTAAGCGTGGGCCTTATTTTCCGCCGGATCTTATTACCATCCCGTACCTTATTAAAAAATTGAAACAACCGGAAAAAGAAAAACGTCAAATTTTAAAAGATTATGGAGGATTTCAGGGTTTATTCCTGTACGCACGTCGATAATATGTTCACGCAGTTCATTTAGATAATCCGAAGCCATTTTGAAAACTTGGGATTTCACATAACCCCATAGAAAATAATCAAGGGGCATAATATCTGGCGAGGGAGCTGGCCACTCTGTCGGACCTCGGCGACCAATCCATCTATCCGGATAGGTTGCCCCTCTATGTTTAAAAATAAGGGTGATACCCCTGAAATGTGCCAAAAATGGGATACCCTGTACACAATACACTATGTGCTGCGTAGGTGTATATATATTTTGTACGTTTTTGTAGCAGTGGTAAAATTGCTTAATCAATTATTTTTGAAAACTATAGAGATTTCAACACAACTGTCATAATTGTTATTGAACCCTATCTTCAATTTGCGCTGAAAAACATTTTAACTAATCAAAATTATTTATCACTGAAATCGAGTGAGATATAAACAGTGCAACTTAATGAAAAAATCAGTTTTCACAGCCGTAATTTAAATGTAAAAATAACCCATTTTTTTTTAACGCGATGTTGTTCATTGTAATATTGGCCCCGAGAATTAAAAACTATTTCGGTGATTATCAGATTACTGACGGGAGCAGAGCAATTTTCGGCTGTTACAAAACTTTTTATGTTTTCGAGTTCATTGATGGTGATGAGATTTTATTTTTAGCAATTAATAATTTATCGGGTTAGTTACTGAATTTGTTCTAGACATGCTAGATAAATTATTGGATTTGTGATTCAAATAGGTTTTGTTTCAACAAAACGTCACAGACGTGTGGTCAAAACTATTTTTAGGCGGAATAACCGTGTAGTTCTGTATACACTAAAAGCACAATATTTTATGTCAAAAGTCAACGAGTGAGTGACCAGCAATAAGTTAACATTTAGCAAGTTTTACTTGCGTAATGGGACTTTACAAAACTTCAAATAGACAGAGCACTCTATCTACTGATTATTGTTTAAAAAATATACAGTGTGTCCCAGATTCGCTTCTCTATATAGGGATCTCGGCTCCTATTATACCTACAACAAAGGTTACATGAGCAAAGTTTTAGAGGAAACTTATTGCATTCGATATCTGGCTTCAGATTTACGATCGATCAATAAGTTTGGGAAATATCGGCGAAAAACTGAAAATAGCGGATTTCGTTTTTCGCCATTACATCCAGAACGGTAAATTTGACAGCTGTCAAAATGTGACATTATTCGGACACATTTTTAAGACCAATAAGATGGCGTATATGACACGTCTTTATTGTTTTTTGTTAACCCCCCTCAACTTTCATTTTTCTTATGACCGCCATATTGGATTTTTCGATTTTTAGAAAGAGCCTAAAAATTTCCAGTCTAGTGATATCTCACAAGTGCATTAAAGATTTTAGTGTCATCAAAATATCACAATTCGTAAATTAGGTTTCAATGTTTTTAAAGGAGGCCATGATTTATTTGTCACAAGATTACATTAATAAGTAAGTAATGTATTGAACGCATTGAATTTTCAATACAACATGAACGTAAATAACGACTTAAAAAATCTAAATGAGCTTTAACTACTTTGTAAGTGAGTAACATTAATTTACAAATCTGCAAAATGACGTCCATTTGCATAGAGACATTTTTGACAATTGGTGACTGTTTTTCGTACAACCCTGGTAAGTGTATTTCGGTTAATATTTCTAAATGTGTCCAGAACTCTTTGTCTCAGGATTTCTATGGTCACGGGGGGATCAAATTCATAGATTTCATTCTTTGTGTGACCCCAGAGGCGACACGTCAGGGGATCTAGGAGGCCAAGATATTGGACCATTTAAAGAAATTATTCTTTCGTCAAACTGCTTCAAGAAGCAGTCTTAAGAAGTTCCTGACTTGAATGGTATTGTGAGCCGGACATCCGTCTTGTTGAAACCAAGTTCTTCTTAATTCATCTTCCGTTAGAATAGCTCGTAAGGCTGGTACAACCTGGTTTCGCAAAAACTCTAGGTACCTCTGCCCGTTTAGATTGTAGTCAAACAAAAATGGTCCAATAAGTCGATTTCCTGAAATGATTAATAATTTATAAATAGGTGCCCAACAGTCAACGGCGGCAGGGTCGGCCGGGTGGTACTAGAAACTATAAATTATAAAGGAAAAATTATCTTTATTAAAAAGTAAATATTTTCTTTCCAAAAATAATTATCGAAACATCTCGTAATGAATGAGCTTTTATACAGTTGAAACCTATTCAGTTTTATTATGAAAAAGAAAAACATATTTGGTTAGCGGGAAGTAATAGCCATAATAAATTATTTTGTTGCTATTGCATATTAATTTCGGAAATACTAAATCAATTTATTTCAGTGATATAATAATCTTAAAGAAGTACACTGTGCCTTAATAAAACATAAAATATCAAAAGAACAAACCCCTTGCGCTTTAAAATTTAAGTTATTCGGAAATACAGTTGAACGCCTTTCTATAAATCATAATGAAAATCGAAAAATAATTCGACATTTTATTAATATGGTTTTTTTTGATAATCGCAAGAACTAGGCTCCCCGGGTAATAATAAATCATTAAATTCAGTCAATCAAAATAATTTTAGAGAATTAGTTAAATCTGCAGAAAATTTAGATAAAGTGTTAATAAATTTATAGAACCCAATTCTATTTTTATAGGTTCCTCGAAACTACAATACAAAATGTAATACAATATCAAAAACGTAAGTTTATTGACTAGAGTAGAAAGTTTTACTTTTTTTTAATTAGATTATAATCTTTTAGTATCATTAAAGAACTAAACGAAAAAAAAAAGATTATTATTTGACCATCATTTGGTGCCTATTTAAAAAAGATTGGTTAGATTAACTTACCAATGATCCCACACCAAACGTTACTTCCAAATCTGATCTGTAGACGTCTCTCTGCCACTTTTTGTACAGCCCAATGATGACGGCTGTGCCTATTAAAGACTACACAATTCGTGAACCTGCTCTCATCGGACCACAAGACATGATTTACAAAATCAGTATAGTATAGCACTCACAGAACTGTAGTCGTCTTGGAAAATCAGTTTCCTTAAGTCCTTGTACTATTATGGGCTTGTATGGATGGTACTTATTCTTTTTTAAAACTCTCTGTACTGTTGATTTTGGCATATCAGTTTCCTGTTCTACAGTTCTTACCGATGCACTAGGGTTTTCGTTGATAGCTTGTAAAATGTTTCTCTCTCGATTTTCATTGTTATTATTGTATCCGCTTCTAGGTTGTTAGAAGGCACTATGGTTAATTAAAATAACTACGATTTTCCTGAATTGGGTTTTATGAGGCTGCCGTCGCGGTCGTTCGGGGTACATCTCCAAATACCTTGCTGAGGTAACGTCGGCGTTTCTGTATGATTGAAAGTACAGAGCTAACATGTCAACTTTTTCTTCATTTGAATACGGAATGCCGGCCATTTTCTATAGGTTTTGACAATTTATGTGTCAGATTTATGATTACTTATTAAAACACAGCTTTGACACTTTCAACTATTTAACATAACGTCAAAGTCAAAATCCAATTTTGTTACAGATAAATCATGGCCTCCTTAGAAAAACATCGAGAGCTAACATTACTTTAAATTATGGCCTCCTTAGAAAAAACTGAAACCTAACCTTACGAAGTGTATTATTTCAATGATACTAAAATCTTTTATGCACTTGTGAGATATCACTAGACTGGAAATTTTAGGCTCTTTCCAAAAAACGAAAAATCCAATATGGTGGCCATAAGTAAAATGAAAGTTGAGGCGGGTTGCGGGTTAACAAAAAACAATGAAGACGTGTTGTATACGCCATCTTATTTGTCTTCAAAATGTGTCCGAATAATGACACATTTGGCAGCATTCAAATTTACCGTTCTGGATATACTGGCCAAAAACGAAATTCGCCATTTTCGGTTTTTCCCCGATATTTCCAAAACAATTGATCGATCGTAAATCTGAAGCCGGATATCGAATGCAATAAGTTTCCTCTAAAACTTTCTTCATTTAACCATTGCTCTAGGTATAATAGGAGCCAAGATCCCTGTATAGAGAAGCGAATCTGAGACACACCTGTATAGTTAGACAAACTAGAAAACGCTCTTTGGTTTGTAACGCACTGAAAAGTAAATATATTAGTCTTATTCCATAAACTTGTCACTTATTAATATTCAATGACTATGCCAAAAAGAGTGTCGCGTTTTGTCGAAAATAATTCAAAGTACAAAGTGTCCAGTTTTGGTGTGTTTTCGAATGCCAGAGCGCTTAGTATTGAAGATAGAATAGTGCTTTTTGTAGCTTACTGTCCTATTTTTTATGAAAACTTAGGTGACAATAATAGAATTTCTCTAGGCCTCAACCTGTTTGAAATACAGGATGATATTGAAAACGTGGCATTTTCGGGCACCCCTCGTATATCAGCTATCTAATAACTTATTGAAAAGATAAAAAGGGATTCTTATAGAATTTTTTATGGAACACAGTATATATTGCAGGTGTGTTGTTTTCTAGATATAACTCAAATTCATATTTTTTTAATGGAACACAGTATATATTATTCTGCCATCTTATTCCCCTCTTTGAGAGCTTCTAAAAGTTGTATAGTTTGGTCTATATTATATAGTAAATAATTAATTTAATAATTTATTTATATCAATAATTCATTTCCTCCAATAAATAACAATAAAATAAAGCGGTTATACATCTTTATCACGCAGATATTTTGCTTAAACTGTTCTCCGTTTGTTGTTCAAGACACTTTTGGCATGCTGTCACAATCATTCGTAAAGTATTCAAAAGCACCGTCTTCCTTGCAATCGCCTGAGTGCCTGGTGGATAGCTTCTCTTCTAAGTCCATCGATCTGTCGCCTTTTGTAAATTTGGTTTTCTATATATACCCAAAGAAAAAAATCTAACAAAGCAATATCAGGATGTCTTGGTGACCACTGACCACCTGACATGTTCATATGTACCAATCTACTTATTTGATTTGTAAAAAGAGCTTCAAGATATTCTCTTACTATTTAAGAATTATGCTTGGAGCGCAATCTTGCCGGAAATAGATATAATTTAGATTGGCGCCATCCAGTATCTCCAATAAAGCGTTATGAATTATATCCAGGTATCTATTTGCTGTTAATTATTGTCAAAAATAATACTAATAATAGGATACACTAAATCCAAAGCGATCCTGGCGTTCCCTAGGATATATAACTTGTTGGTTTTCTTAAGAATTTTTTTAGTTAAGAATACCAGCGCTAGTGAAATAAGCCTCGTCGGACCTCTAGAGTTAGAGAAAAATAACCTCTAGAGTTAAAGGAAAACAATAAACTCCCATTTGTAGATATTCTAGTTACAAAATTGCATAACGGACATTTCGAATACACCGTGTCTAGAAAACCAACACATACTAACAGATATTCAAATGCAAGATCACCTCATCACCCAGCACAAACTAAAGCTGTGGCCAATACCCTAATATCCAGATCCGTGAGATTAACCGAAAAATAGACGAGACAAAAAGATCTTAATATAATATCTAGTGCTTTAAAGAAAAATGGCTACACAAATCGCACCATAGAGAAAGCTATTAATGCACAGGGTTCTCGAACAACGAACAACAAAAATTATGAATCGGGAAAGTAACAAGCGCAACAGACAGAATCGGAAGAATTCTTAGGAAGCACGATATACAAATAATACACAAGCCACAAACAACTATAGGTAAACTACTTGGAAACCCAAAAGATAAAATCAAACTGAAAAACCACGGAGATGTACGTGGGGCAAACAAACAGGCGAATATCGTCAAGAGTGGAAGAGAATAAACTCAGCATCAAAAACAAATAAACAACCACAGCTCTATTTCTACCTCATCAGGAAATCGATCACACAATAAATGTTGATGGGTGTAGGGAGATTGCCAATATAGAATATTATAAGAGCAGAATAATTCGAGAAGAGAGAAGAAAAAACAAGGTGTTTGAATAAAAGGGACTTTAAAACCACCAACAGTAAGGAAGACAATAATCGACAAATCTAAAATCACAAAAAATTAAGCGCAATTAGCGCAACAACAACAGCACCTTGTGAATGAAACCTTCGGCCCCCGGTAGGGGTATAAAAGGAAGCCCCAAAGTCACAGTGAAAATGCCAAATGTGATTTTGGCGAAACGTCAGCAAAATTGTTCTTTTCACAACAAACAATACAAAACCCTTAAAAAGTGTCCAAATAAAATTTCTTTCAAGTTAGTTTATTCCTTTATATAGGAGGGAGGTCATTGTATAACTCTATGCCCTCATAAATTACTGATTTTTCACAAAATTTGTAGAGTGTATTCGGAGATTAAAATTTAGATGCCGACTTATAACATACTTATAATTCTCCACTATAAATCTATCTCTATTAACAAATACTAGGCAAACGGTTTCTAAAATATACAGACAAGTAAGAGTTGCTTGATAAGAGACCGGGTACCTATATAAAGTGTCGCGAGCTTACAGATTAATTATAGTTCCTTTTTCTATAACACAACAGTTCGGGATTTTTGTTTTTTTTTTATTAATTTTACATTGTTGTTTCTTTAGAGCTAATTGCACAGGTACATTTATTAATTATTCCAAAGTCCAGAAGTCAGAATTTCCTATAATGGACTCACTTAACTTGTAAAAACCAATACTTTACCGAAGGCAGTATAATATGTGGGTACATTGCATACAAAGATTATGTGGCATTACTATTACATTTGAGAAAATGTATCATAAATTATTGAGAAGATCAAATCCATATTTAATGCTAAAATTTCCTCCTGAGGTTCAATGGCCTCGAAATGTATCATAGTGGATTTACAATACATATTTTCTAATAATACATCTAATACTTTTATCAAGTATATTTATTTTACTAGACTGTTACTTTAAACAGGCGCTTTACTCACAGAAAATATATTGGATCATATTTTTCATGATTTAATAATAACTCATTTATATTTACGAAATCTGTTCTTAATTCCGTACTGGATAACATTTTAATTAGCAAATAAAACTCATCGTTTTGAAGTGGGAAACGAGTCATAATTAAAGAGTGAGCCTTGATGAAAACATCATTTTCAACAATATAAATGTAAAAGTGACACAGTTTTTGAACGTGGTAGTTTGTTGCAGTTTATACCTTCCGAATCAAAAATGGTGTTTATGTTTATCAAATTGTCGAGTGACTAAAAACACTTTTTAGATGTTTTTTAGTATATATTTTACCGGTCTATCTAAAACAAAAAGTGTTATTCAAAGACCATGTATTAGAGCCATTTAATAATAAATAATAATAATAAACACGTTTATTATTCCAAAAAAAATTACAAATTAAGTCAAATAAATATAATTTATACAAAAAAAATATATACATAAGAAAGTACACGTAGATAAGACAGAAAGTGAGGCAGTTATTTTAGAAATATGCAAAGTAGAGAGGGGATGGACGGGAAATAATTGTTTGTTTAGCGAGATTCGCTGTTATTGTAGTTGTTGGCCGTGCAATTTATTTTTCATTGATTTTTTAAAGCCTTTAACTGACAATGTCGTACTGGTTATTTTGTATTTGTTGATTAGTAGTAATTTGATAAGAATCACTTTTTTTAAACTGTTCTTTGTTGTGTGAGGATACTGAGCAGATACTGTCGGCGTAAATTTAAATTAGGCACATCCGTACGGTATTGATGTTTATCTAGGAGATATGGAGGGCGGTGAATTTTTAAAATCTTGTAAAAAAAGCAGGCGGAGTGCTAGATACGACGGTGTTGTATATTAAGTCGACTCAACTCGGGCAACTTATGTGAAACCCTTTGTCTTCATCTAATGCCATAAATAAAACGTATGTATGAATTTTGTACCTTTTGAACCCGATTTTTAGTCTTTAAATCAACAAAACATAAACTTTGTCTGCAAAATTAAATTGTGACAAAATGAGGGTTTTTAAGTGTGTTCAGATTATTTGTTGCGTTTAGATTGACAAACAAAAATGTGTTTTGGCTTTTTCGCAAATGAATAAAAATATTTAACTTTAAATTAATTGAAGCAAATATTTAATATAATTACACACCTCAAGATGCAGGCTAGTCTGTCTACGGAATGTTTCGGTACATAATATAAACAATATTATTTAAGCAAGCATTAGAAATTATATCATTTACCTTAAGTTTTTATAGACACATAATAGTTGTACAAATACTTTCATCCTATCGGGACTCATCAGTGCGCCGATCGTAAGAGAGAAACATTAAGTTAAATAATAGAAAAGAATTGGTTTCAAAATTTTAAAATTTGTCAATTTGTTTGACATATAACCTAGATATTAAAAATAATTACAGGTTGCAGCCATCTATATTGTTATTTTTAAGTGTGTATAGATTATTTGTTGCGTTTAGATTGACAAACAAAAATGTTTTTTGGCTTTTTCGCAACTGAATGAAAATATTTAACTTTAAATTAATTGAAGCAAATATTTAATATAATTACGTATTATTATTAATATTATAGTTATATTAAATATGTCAAAGAAATTGACAAATTTTAAAATTTTGAAATCAATTCTTTTCTATTATTTAACTTAATGTTTCTCTCTTACGATCGGCGCACTGATGAGTTCCGATAGGATGAAAGTATTTGTACCACTACTATGTGTCTATAAAAACTTAAGGTAAATGATATAATTTCTTATGCTTGCTTAAATAATATTGTTTATATTATGTACCGAAACATTCCGTATACAGACTAGCCTACAAATTGAGGTATGTAATTATATTAAATATTTGCTTCAATTAATTTAAAGTTAAATATTTTTGTTCAGTTGCGAAAAAGCCAAAAAACATTTTTGTTTGTAAAAATGAGAGTGTCGGACAACAAGTCCTTGGTTTTTTGATTAAGTACATGTCGATGAGAGTACAAAGGTTTTAATACTGAGAATGCCTTTTGAAGGCAAGCAGTTACGTGATCATTAAATTTAAGTTTATTGTCCATGATAATCCCGAGACTTTTAGACGAGTTTTTAAAAGCAATAGGGTTGGTGAGGTAGATTCAAGACGTAAGCGCTCGTTAAATATACAAAGAATCGTGGATTTTTGAGATTTATTTACATAACCTATGATCAACTAATTTTGCTCCATATTTATAATATGCATATAGTAATTTACATCAAAATTTCTGCAATTATTACTTTGCTCGTAAAAGCGAAATATCGTAATCGTGAAAAAATTCTCCCAGGTTGCCACAGATCTTCACGTTTTAGGGTCCCTAGATGCCAAAAAAACATATTTTTCTCAATTCCGTCGGTCTGTCTCTATACGCATAGCTTAAAAACTAAAAAATCAACTTTATCCAATTTACCTGAAATTTCGCTCAAAAATCAAGTAGCATAGCTGCGAGTCTGCATAAGTATATTCTAAGGTCAGATCAAGTGGTAAATAAAGCATGGTTTGAAGAAAGACTTAGGGGAATAAGGGATTCAACTGTTATGGGAGCTGAGTAGACAATACAAGTGTGAACCTTATGTAAACAATTTTAAAACGTATAAGAGGAAATATAAAAAGGCAATTAAAATTCCAATCCGGTTAAAACTATGTGGAGCATAATAAAAGGGAACAAATATAGATTAAATAAAAATGAGACCGACACTGTTATCACAGCAAATGAATTCAATTACTAATTTAGCAATATTGCCAAAAAATATAAATAAAAACATACCAAAGACAAACATTGAGCCTTTAAATAACGTAGAACATTTAAAAATTACCACTGCTGTTAATTTTTGGGGTAGTCAGTTTTAATAAAATGAGCGTTATAAGTAATTTAAAAAACAAAATAAGCCGTGATGTTTTCGGACTTAAGATTATTAAAAGGATTAAAAATGTAATAATATATCCACTAACAAACTTGATATACATCTATTTAAACCAATTTCATTTTTGCCTTTCAATTCTAAACTTATTGAAAACTGCATGGATCTACAAATAATACAGTTTTTTTAAACAAATTCTTGTTTCTCCCAGTGTCAGTTCGGTTTCCAAAGGGGACGTAACACAACCATGGGTATTTTGCACTTGGTTCGTTAGGCCAAAGCTGAGCTTGCTTTAGAGGGATCAATATTGGGACCTATTTTATTCCTAATATATACAGGGTGTCCCACGACGAATTGCGGCGATCGATTTCTCAGAAACTAGGGTTTAGAAAAATTTGAAATTTTGGCAGCTAACCAAAGTCGATGGGGGCAATTCGCGCAAAATACTTTTAAGAGGGCGACACTTACGGAACATCTTGTATATAATCGAATTTTCGGATTCCTCGAAAAATTGTAGGTATATTTCATCTTAATATCCTATACCTAAGTTCAACTGTTTTTGAGATATTTTGAATTTTATGTAAAAAATGACGTTTGCAGGTCTAGACATAACTATAAATATCTGTTTATCGAAGTCTCTATTATTTATTTGCGGTTTGGTTCCTTGTCCAAAAGGGTACACTTTAGTGGCCTGTGCTGATATTTTTATAATAAATAAATATAGGGTAATCAAAAACCGACATTAAAAATATACTCTAAAACATCGTTAAAAGTTACATTTTTAAAACGGAAACCCCCAGTTTTTATAATTTTGTCATATTTATAATTTTGTATAAAGTTGTCTATTCCAAAATTTTGTAACATTTAACATTTTTTATTCTAATAATAAATAAATATAGGGTAATCAAAAACCGACATTAAAAATATACTCTAAAACATCGTTAAAAGTTACATTTTTAAAACGGAAACCCCCAGTTTTTATAATTTTGTCATATTTAACACTTAAAATAAGGGTGACTTTGTATAAAGTTGTCTATTCCAAAATTTTGTAGTTTTTGAGTTATTGACGATTTAACATTTTTTATTCTAATAATACCAGACGGCTTCTAAGTTTTCTTGTTAGTTGGCCATGATGGGGAGGCCTGGCGAGAACAAAACCAATTGGTTACTATAGAAACGTAATATTTGTTGTCGTCTGACAATTACCTGCTAAAATATTATTTATTTATTATAGTAATTATACTTATTATTAAACTAATAACCATGCCGGGGTGATTAAATTACACACACGAGGATTATTTGAATTTGTTTATTATCTATGGGGAATCTAACAGAGTTTTAACAAGAACATGTCAGATATTTGATGATAGATATTCAGATAAACAGAAACCGTCACCGAACCGCGGTAAACCAATGTTAGAAAACTATAAAAATGTTGAAACCGTGAAGACAAAAATTAATTAAAGAAAGCCAATTCCCATTATAGCCTAGTCTACACAAGAGCACAACTTATTTTTTCAATAAATGTTGAAAATGTCCACCTTGTACTTCCAAACATTTTTCGCATCTCCCAATAAATCCCTCGTGGGTGGCCGCTCTAATTTAAGCTGGAGATAAAATTTCGAACGCGTCACTTACCCTTGCCATATAGTCCTCTTTCGTTGTTATTGGATTAAAATAAACGATTCCTTTTATGGTTCCCCATATAAAATAGTCTAAACTGTCAGATCGGGGGAACGAGGAGGCCACAGGAAAAGTCCATTTTACAAGCTACGTAAAACGTGGCTTGTAAAAAGTTAGTAACTGCAACGGTTCTATGTGGTGGGGCGCCATCGTGTTGATAGAAAATTTGACTATGTTCTGCCAAAGGTAAATTACTTAAATATTCGTTGTCCAACTCTTCAAGAATATTCAGATATCTTTCTCCTACAAAAGTTTATAGATATAATTTTACGGAAAGAAATGCTTTGATAATATTCTTCGAATTATTGATTTAAGAAGAAACAAAATACATCAAAATTCAATTAATTTAATCTGAAGAGTGCTCAATAAAAAAAAGAAGTGTCATTTAGATGTTGAACCAATGATATTAAATAAGGTTGGAAGTTATGTTTTAACAGAATCCTATGCACTGAGTTCCTCGAGATTCCTGATCGTCTTGCCACGTTTCTTAGGGATGTCATTGGATATGCTGCAAAATATCCCAGAATTGCAATCTCGACATTTTCATTATCAATAATGGGCTTCCTCTTATTATTTTTTGCCTTGACGTTTCCAAAATTTTTATAGTTTTCCAACATTTGTTTAACGCTGTTGGGTGACGGTTTCTGTTTATCTGGATATCTATCATCAAATATCTGACATGTTCTTGTTAAAACTCTGTTAGATTCCCCATAGATAATAAACAAAATCAAATAATCCTTGTGTGTGTAATTTAATCGCCCCGGCATGATTATTAGTTTAATAATAAGTATAATTACTATAATAAATAAATAATATTTTGGAAGGTAATTGTCAGACGACAACAAATATTACGTTTCTATAGTAACCAATTGGTTTTGTTCTCGCCAGGCCTCCCCATCATGGCCAACTAACAAGAAAACTTAGAAGCCGTCTGGTATTATTAGAATAAAAAATGTTAAATCGTCAATAACTCAAAAACTACAAAATTTTGGAATAGACAACTTTAACGATGTTTTAAAGTATATTTATAATGTCAGTTTTTGATCACCCTATATTTATTTATTATAAAAATATCAGCACAGGCCACTAAAGTGTGCCCTTTCGGAAAAGGAACCCAGCCGCAAATAAAAAATAGAGACTTCGATAAGCAGATATTTATAGTTATGTCTAGACCTGCAAACGTCATTTTTTACATAAAATTCAAAATATCTCAAAAACAGTTCAATTTAGGTATAGGATATTATATAAGAAATATACCTAGAATTTTTTGAGGAATCCAAAAATTCGATAATATACAGGTTGTTTTATTTAAAAAAAGAAAGTTGACGTCTACTTCTGGTAGAACCGGAAGAGCCGCCATTTTGAAAATATTTTGCGCGAATTGCCCCCATCGATTTTAGTTAGCTGCCGAAATTTCAAATTTTTCCAAAGCCTACTTTCTAAGAAATCGATCGCCGCAGTTCGGCGTGGGACACGCTGTATAAGTGATCTACCACTGGGAGAAACCATTGCATGCTTTACCCTGTTTGCCCATGATATCACCATAACTGTGGTTGCGAGTACCCTTGAGGAAGTTGTGCGCAATCTTGTGATGGCCCAGTCGAGGACTGAGGGATGGTTTGGTGCAAACGAGCTATTACTAAATATGGATAAAACGAAAATGATTGTTCATTAGATACACGGCGATCATGAATAATGAACAGAAGTCTGTAAGATTTCTCGGTGTATACTTAGATCCAGATCTCAAGTGGGATGTTCACATTGATTGTGTTGCTAAGAGGCTATGTAGTAGTTTATTTACATTAAGAAATCTCTCAGAGTGTGTATTTTATGTCATATTGAGAATTTCATATTTTGCTTTGTTTTATTTATTCATGATATATGCGGTGTTAGTTTGGGGTCTTGCTCTTGGAACAGATAGAACTTTTGGGATGCAGAGAAGGGCAGTCAGGGCACTGGCTGGACTTGGCTATAGGGAGGATTGTAGATCAGCATTCAAAACAGCTGAAGGTAAAGTCAAAAACTTTACCTTCAGTCTTTGTTCTTCAAAACATGCTTTGAGTAAAAATAAATATAGAAAAATGCCAAGCACATAGTGAGGTTCCACCGAGAACCACGATACCAGGCAAACATCCAACATTATTCTAGGCTACCCACATTTGGAACGGTGTCGGGATGACCCCGGGTGCTTGTCTATAAAATTGTATAATAAATTATCAGCAGATACGAAAAATCTGCCCCTAAAATTCTATAAAAATAAATCGAGGATAGTGCCTTCTCCAGTGTCGAGGATTATTTAAATAGCTAAGTGTACTGGTAGAAACTATTTTAATGTGTATTCTAATATATTTTATAACCTTTTTTTGTTTTGTTGACATATGTAAATACCATGTTTTATATTGACACCATTTAAATGAATTTGAATTAGAAGTATTACGTAGAAATTAAATGGTAACATTTTCGTACGAATCCAACATGTCACAACAGAATGGCAATTTAGTGAAATGTAAAAAAAATGATTACTAAAAACTACTTATGCAATTCACCTGAAATTTTGTACAAGAATCAATTATTACCTAGAAATTAAGCGATTCAATCTTGGCACCAATCCAAGATGACGAAACAAAATAACAGCTTAATAAATTATTTAAAAAAATCAGCTTGTAAAAAGCTACTTATTAGATTGATTTCAAATTTGGAACAAGAGTTAAGTCTTATATAGAGATGAAGTGGTAAAATTGTGAAATGAATTCAAAATGGCGGAACAAAATGACGGCCAAACAGAATGTTTGTAATCGTGAAAAGATACCTCTCCAGAGTGTTACATAGGTTCAAGTTTTAGCGTTTCTAGATGTCAAAAACCATGTTTTCTCAATTCCTTCGATCTATATGTCTGTCAGTTTGTGGCACAGTAAAAAAACTACTCACTTGATTGACTTCAAATTTTAGTCTTTTGGGGATGACCTGGTAACATGTTGGTAAATATTCAATATGCCGATCTGGTGAAATGTTAAAACAATTATCACTAAACAACTAATTATTCAAGGTACCTCAGATTTAAAACAAAAAACAAGTGTTACATAAAAAAAAAACTGGTAACATTTTAGTATGAATCCAAGATGGTGGCTTAATCTATATATTTAAAACACTAAGCCACATTTCCAGCAAGTTCGTGAGAAAGTTGTACTGCTTCAATTTACAAGATTTTTTTTTGAAATCATCGTGTGGGTACCGAGACCTTTCAACACTATTTTTTGTATTGTTTTATTGCCTATTTTTTCTATAAAATCAATATGTTTTTCTTCAATAAATTTTCTGGACAATATGGTGAATTCGCCGTATATTTCTATAATTCCACTGGTAACTTATCTAACGGAAAAGGCAGAACAAGGTCTGCCGACCCAAATAGTAAAATACTAAAAGTATCAGCCTGAAAATCTAATTTCAAGTTTCGCTTAAGCATTAAGAATGATATAGGAAAACTGTGGTACGAATTCAAAAACTTTTTCACAAAAATTAGATGCGATATACGAATAAACTGGTACCAACTCAACATGTCGGAACAAAAAGGTCTTAAAAGATCAACTTATCCCTAATACAATGAAAAATTAAAACAACCAGGGAAGTCCCGGGTAAAGCAAATTAACCGGTTTTTACTTTATAAGATAAATTATCTATTTAAAAAATTGCATTGAGTTCTAATTTAAGAAGATATTCAGGTAATCTAAAGTGTAACTGCGTCGCCGTTCCTACGTCTTATTATCCAACGAAAAAAAATTTTTTTGAGTAAAAGTCTGTTGATTTTTCGTTAAAATTATTGAAAAGTATTAATTTTACTCTGCTTTAAAAAAGTTTATCTTTCTATTTGTCGAAAACCTGTCGATGCTATATTTATGCGCAGCAGCCGAAGACACTTCTTAACCAGATTACTAAGTGTTAAAGCAAATATGGCGATACGTTATTAGAAATACAAGGTTCGGCAATAGGTATCAACGATTTTTAATAGGCCATCATAAGGAAGAAATAATATATTTATACATTCATTGAAACATTTCTGGTTTGCAAAGATAACTTTCTTAAGATGACCCCCATGTTCTTCTATATACTTCTGCAAACTGTAATTACACGTTCTTGTTTATCGAATCTATCTATTCACAAATCATTTCTTTGAGTTGAGGAAGTATATGGGGAAGATCAGAAAATACTTTACATTTTAGATATCCCCACAGAACTGGCGACCTTGTGGGCTATGCAATGTCGCCAAACCTTGAGATTAGGCGATTCGGAAACATGCATTGTTAAGCAGCGGTGGCTCGTCTTGATGTCTGAGCTGTTGCGCCATCCTGTTGTCCCCTTCTTTGGGGTTCCCGAGTTACAAATGTTAATTACAATGTGTAACGGTGTGGCCGTTTTCTTCAAAGAAGTATGATCCGATTACACCAAACGCGAAAAGTCGACACCACACTGTTACCTCTTGAAGTGGTAGAGAAAATGTTGTTTGTTAACGTACCCACTGAGGTGAAAGTGAGCTTCGTCAGACATGATCAGTTTGTCAAGAATTTCTTCATTGTTGTTCAATATTCTCAAAAAATGCCGACAGAAATTGAGACAATCAAGATACTTTACCAATAAGGGTCAGCCTCTGGACTATCTGTATCTTAAATTTCAAACCCTGATGTAAGATTCGTCGCAAACTTCGCTCTGTAACGTGCAGTGCCGCTGATTGCCGAATTGCAGAAGATTATGGACTCTGTTCAACAGCTGTCCTAACTCTTTTAATATTTTCTTGTGTACGAACTGTACGAGTACGACCGATAAATTTGAAATTACACTTCCTCTTTCGTTGAAATTTCTTACCCGTCTCAAAGTCGAATTTCTTGTTGGAACTTTAGCACGCACTAGCGAATTAAATTAACGTCGAAAATTTCTCTGCGTTTGCACAATGGACTGAGTCAGGATAAACGATTTTGCAGCAAAAATACGTTGGTTATTTGGCCAATTTGCTATTGTAACACAAAATTCTCAATAACAAGCTTTAGTTTTATCGGTATTTGACGTACGTGATATAAGCAGTTTTTTCATGGCAACCTTTGCAAAACCGTTCAATCCTATTGCCAGACTTTATATGTCTACAATATAATATATGTTTCTAATTCAAGATGGTGTTTAGCCGGTTAGGGACATAAATCAAACCTCAGTTTTTTAAAAATTGGCCGACGTTTCGACGATTTATTTGTCGTCTTCTTCAAGGCTGAGAGAGATAATTTTTTTTATTACAGTATGGCCGCTCATAGGATACAAACAAAAGTAATAAAAATATAACAAGGCTAACAAACAACACTAACTGAATATTTTTAAATTAATCTAAAAAAACAATGTTTGTTTTAGTCTTAGGAAATATAATTATTCGATACTGAAGAATTATTATTTTTTATTTTTAAATACATTTTTTCTTAAATATAAAACATATACATATCGAAAACAAAAAAATACGAACAAAAAGGTAACCACAACAAAAAAAGACAAATTAAATAACAATAATAAAAGGAAACCTAGGGTTCATAAGTATTGTTATTTGTGACATTTCACTTACCTAATTCCTTAGAATTAGAGGCTCATGTAAACAATACAACTAATATAATTAGACTTCTCCATAGAACACAAATGATGGTTACCACTACAATACATTAAAACACAAGGTGGCAAACAAGTAAAAGAACAAAGGATATTTAGCAGGTCCCGGAGCTTTAAAACATTCAAAAAGGATTATTCAGAAAGACAAAAAAATGCAAATAAGCAACTCCGGAACCCACTGCAGCAAAACGACAACTAATGGTTTGGTTTATAAATTAATATTTCTTATCAGTCGGTACAAATAAAAAAGGGACAATTATTAGGGCAATGGTTTGTTTACTAGGGCATGTCAAGAAGTACTTTCTCTATAACGATTCAAAATATGGTTATATTGCACACTTAAGCCTTGAGTATCAGTTCTGTGATTCACCGAATTATTTAATTGTATGTGTATCATTTCACTGATTAATATAATTTTTTTTCTGCCTAGTACGGTGATACCTTGAAAATTAAAATTGCGGCCTGCGGAAAAGTGATGTTCCGATAATGCAGTTTTTTCTTTTTTGTTGATGTTTATCACCTTACAGTCGTATTTGTGCTGGTATAACCTAGTCTTTAAATATTGCCTCGTAATGCCTATGTAACATTTATCACAATTATGACATGGAATTTTATAAACCAAATTTGAGCTCAATTCAAGTGGTATTGGGTCCCTTAGTTTTGAAAACAGCACATTTGTTAAAATTTACAATTTTGATCTTTTTCCCGAATATTACGTTGAATCCGTTCCGACAATGAATTAATGTATGCAAATTTAAAGTATTTTAGTTGTCCCTTTGTCGCTCTTTACTTGGCTAGTGATTTTATAGTTGTTAATAACTCTGTTTACTAACGTTGTAGGGTAGTTATTATTTTTTAATATGCTCTTAATTTTCTCAATGTTAGAACTATGATACTGTGGGCTACTTAGTTTAACAGTGGCATGCATAGTAACATGGCATGCGATGAGAGGTAGTTGACCACTCTACTCGACGAGGTTGGTTTTGTATACCAGTTTGTTAGTAAAGTTCCATCGAGCTTGCGTTGAACAATAACGTCAAGGAATGGTATATATTTGTCACTTTCAATTTCCATTGTAAATTTTAATTTATGGTGAAAGCTATTAAAATACTGTAACAGGTAATTTACTTTATTAGATGGGCAAGAGAGGATTGTATCATCGACATATAATTTTAATAAGGGTAAGTCAAAATGTAATTTATTTGATATCTCCATAAACAACTCATTCATAACCAAACTGGCTAATACCGGGCTGGCAGGATTACCCATCGCTGAATCGTATAATTGTAGTTAAAATTGGTTATCAAGTGAAAAATAACTGCCATCAAACAAAAATTCAATAATATTTAAAAACATACTTTTCGGAATTTCCGTGTACGGCGCTATGTGACTCCATTTTCTTTTTAAAATATTTATAACTAATTCTTTGGGGATATTTGTAAATAACGACATAACATCTAAACACAATAAAACGTGATTAGGTGGTAATTTTACACTTTTTGTGAACTCTACGAAATCAAAAGAATTTTTAATATTAAAATTAAAGGTTGTCGTTATCTGGCTTAAGATGTTATGCACAAACACGGCTAGATTATAAGAAGGAGCGTCAACACAACTCACCACTGGCCTTAAGCTCAAATTCGGCTTATGGGTCTTACGCAAACCATACAACTTTGGAGATATGCTATGATTAATGCGTAACTTCTTGTTGGATGACTCATTAATTTAATTGTTATCAAACAAATTTTTGACAATTTTATTTGCTTGACTTTGAAATTTAGACGTTGGATCTGATTTCAAAAGTTTATATGTATTAATATCCTTCAACAAATGCCGCATACCTGTCAAATATTCCCTAACCCGCTAAACACCATCTTGAATTTAAATTGAGAGACGCTACTTTCACACGCCATATGTTTCTAATATTCAACAACATACTTCATGTTAAACTAGACAACGTATACCTTTAATTCTAATCGTGTTTTTAAGACACTCTGTAAAACAAGTTTACTGAAAGATTCTGAAAATTAAATAACAAAATCACCGTCCTAATTAAAAATATAAAAAAGTTCAAATTTGTAATCTGTAACCCTTTACAAACTTCACAGGGTTTTTTAAACGCCGTTATGCCCAAACATTTACAAGATAATTGCGAATTTAAAGAACTGTCAGAAGCAGTAGAAATGGGGTAAAAATAAGCATTTTATTTTTTTGCTTTACAGCTGAATATATGTTTCGACGGACCTTTAACTGTGTTTCACGAAGACAAACACATCAAAACCTATTTTTTAAGGTATAAAGAGCTTTCGTGTTTTATTCCGTACAAATATATTGATTTATATGAATGGATTATAATTGTAGATGACCTTTCTAACGTAACAAAATATAGATTGTTATTTCTTTTGCAAATAGTGTAATCACATCAGATACTGCAGCTTCTATATTAACCTACATTTTAGCTTTTGTTTATGATGCAAAATCACCTTCAACGAACCTTACTTAAAACTCATTAATAATCAATAATTATTGAGAAGTAGCTGATACTATTATTTACTCTTGCATAGAGAAATATATAAACAAAATCCCATTCCCATAACTTTAAACTTTCAGATGAAAGATAATATATTCTTGAATAGAAGGTAAAGCATATTTGTGAATTGGGTAGGGCTACAATTTACTATTTTTTTGTCAAATGAAATACCCTATATCTTATTGCATATTTCAATCATCCATTAAAAGTTCGTCCAAATTAATTAAGTATTACATATGTTTAAGCTATATGGTTTTTAAAATATTTTAATTTTTTTGAAAATATCGATATTATTTCACAGTGAATGTCGCCGAACATAACAACGCAAATAACAAAATTGAAGCCAAAGATACGTCAAGTAAACAGTGTCCTTTGAACATTCAATATAATGCGTTATGCTTAGAAAAACTTTTCCGAAATTCAATAGTCATTAACTTCATTATTATAAATAAAACTCCGCGTGTGCCTTCACAGAAGTTTACATTTACTTCCCTATCAAAGTGAATTAGAGTTTCCTTTACCTAAATTTATTAGTGTTTCAGTAATTTGTGTTTTCCTTAGTAAGTGTAGCGGTCTGTATTATTACATTTTTGGATTCTATGGTCAATTCTAAGTGTTTTTTAATAAGGGTGCTATATGTCTATCTTCAACTGTTTTGATTTATTGATGTTTGACATTTTGCTTCTTTGAGCCGTCATAGCACCTGAACGGTTGGACCTAGAGCAAAATAATTTTCACATTTTTATCTTAGTTTTTGATAAGCTATCTTATGATGCCAGTCAAACCAAAAAACGGAAATTATTTTGCTACTTATCTAATTGAATATATTCATATGAAATAAAAAAATTGTCTGGCTGGCATCATAAGATAGCTTATCAAAAACTAAGATAAGAATGTGAAAGTTATTTTGCTCTAGGTCCAACCGTTCAGGTGCTGTGACGGCTCAAAGAAGCAAAAATGTCAATTTTCAAACATCAATAAATCAAAAACTGTTAGATAAACATATAGTACCCTTATTAAAAAACACTTAGAATTGACCATAGAATCTAAAAATGTAATAATATATATGGTGTTCGGTATAAAAAACGCAACATCCTTGGCGTAAGTCTTCTGTTTCTCATTCAATTGTGTTTTTGTTATGATTTTCGAATCCTCCGAGCTAAAATACATCGATTGGCTATTTAGAATTTCTTGAGAAATACGGGGGAAGTCAAAAAAAATCCGTCTTTCCTGCTCATTGGAAGACCCTGTACATAGGGTACATCCAAGTAAATTTAAATCAAATACAAAACTTTGCTTAAATGAAAATTTGTCTCAAATATTAAAATGTATTCCTAACACCATTCTTATTTTTATGAAATCAACAAAACAAAGTCAAAATTTACATTCCTAGAATGATTTTTTGCTACTATTTCTGTCAAAAAAGTTCTGTCAGCAATCATTGCCTGGAGAAAAACCGCCTATAATAAAAAAAATCCATATTCACAACGCAGCATTTGTTGTTAGTTTCATACGACCGTCTCTAATGCCAGAAAATAAAAAAAATCGTTGTTTTTATTCCTCTTGTCGCTACAAGTAGTTAATTCTAGTTAACGCCTTCTTAAATCAACTCTAACATTATTATTTATGTCTCATTCTGTTACAGAAAGTATTAACCCATCTCAGTAGAAACTTCTTTAGCACTGATTGGCCGCTTCAAGTTAAAGGAGGGTAGAATAACGGGAATTCTCAAGACAGGCTCTTAAGAGCTAAAACATTTATTTCGATTAACAGAACAAAGTAAAGTTTGACAAAAGTCACTGTTTCCGCTTATTGCAAGTGTGAAAATTAGTTAAAAGTAGTTTGAATTAAAGTGTTTTTCAGACTTTAACTGCTTTCATGTTCCACTTAAATACAAATAAATCTTTATATATAACTATTGCGAAAAAGTTATTTAAAAAAGGCGTAAACGATCTATCCTAAAAAGGTTAAATTTGAGTTTGATTGAATCAAGAGTTGTTCATCATATAGTGCAAATATTACGTACCTCTAAACCTCTATACAAACCAACATTTATTTATCAACGGTTTACGTAACTTTTACAGACATGTTACCTCTACTATATGTATCAAAAGTTTGACAAGTCTATGATTTTTAGGAGTAAAGGAAAATAGATAACCATATTTCGAAACAATGTGGCAAGATACTTTCATGTATAACAAATTAACTAAAGATCCAACGACCTCGATACAAACTGTATATAATGATTTGATTAAAAGCTTAAAAACGAACAAAGAAATTACTGAACAAGAATATAAACAACTTATAATTTATAATTCATCTTCCCCGAAACTATATTGTTTACCTAAAATTCACAAAACAAATGTCCCTTTTCGGCCAATAATTAGCTCTATTAATTCTACAACCTATTATATATCAAAATATTTAGCAGAAATTTTAACAAAAGCTTTGGGAGATGAAACTAATTACAACATCAAAGACACATTTTCCTTTGTTAATATTACAAATAATTTTCAGTTACCTAAAAACTATGTATTAGTCTCGTTAGATGTTGTGTCTTTATTTACTGATATTCCCTGTAATCTAGTAATTGACATCTTAAACACTAAATGGGAAACAATTAAGAAATTCACCACATTTTCAAAAAATAATTTCATAAATTTAATTAAATTTATCTTTAACAACACTTACTTTAGTTTTAATAATAGGTTCTATAAACAAATTTTTGGCACCCCTATGGGCGCACCCATAAGCCCTATTCTTGCAACAACAGTTTTAGATAATTTAATTAGTAATGTTATCCCCAATTTGCCATTTCAGATACCTTTTATATATAAATACGTGGACGATGTAATTTGTTCGGTACCGGAGGACAGTACAGAACTTATTTTGCAATATTTTAACTCATCTCATAAAACTATTCAGTTTACTATTGAAAAAGAAAACCAACATAGTGTACCATTTTTGGACACTAAGCTAATTAGGAACCCAGAAAATAAAATTATTTTGGATTGGTATCAGAAACCAACAGCATCCACTAGATTTTTAATATATTTCTCTAACCATACAATGCATATTTCTGATGATTCATTTTTACAAGACAAATTAAAAAAACAATTACAGATATTTTTAAATAATGGGTATCCGAAACATATTCTAAAAAAACTGATTTATAATTCAAATACATATGATGGCCCTACAGAAGAGGTTCAACCGCTTGAGCTTAAATATAGAAAACTACCATTTATAAGTGGCCTAACTAATAATATCGCAAAATTATTCAAAAATTTTCCACACCTAAAAATAGCAAAATATAATACAATAAAAAACTTTAAACTATTCTCTAGGGTCAAAGATCAAACACCCTTATTATTTAATAGTAACGTTGTGTATCAGTTGTCCTGCTTGGAATGTGATGGACAGTATATCGGGCAAACATCTCACTGGCTTAGGCAAAGAATAACCGGCCACAAAAGTGATTGCCGTTTAGGGAAAATCTCTTGTGCATTGGCTAAACACAATCAAAAAACAGGCCACATTTTTGACTTTTCCAATGTTAAAATTTTAGAGATTGAATCGAATTACAAAAAAAGGTTATTCTTGGAAATGTAGCACATAAAAAAGAACAAGGATTGCATTAATTATAAATCAGATACCAATCAGCTGAGCAATATTTATTGCAATCTTTTAAATTTTATGTAACAATACTTTTTAGCTGCACACCGTAGAATAGTTCACCTCGTACAATTTATTAGCATCTAGATAAGGCTTGTGTAGCTAATGTGTTTTGTTCTCCTTTTTTGCAATTCAACTGCTGGGACATGAATATTATCATTAAAAACGCCACATTATTTGAGCTGTTGTAAAGTAGAAACGTTAAAATTTAAAAATTATTGACTCTACCATCTTGTAAGTAATTTTTAAGTATGTATTGACTATGTATATCTAGACAAAATTTTATTCTTTTGATTGTCATTTTAATGTTATAATTCTAATTGGACCTATTCTTTATAATTTTTGTAGTTGCTCCTGATGAAGCTAATAAACATTGGCGAAATATTGAGCACTTAAGATAAAAAGAGTTTCTTCTTTATATGTTACATATAAAGTGTCTTCAAACATGTTATTGCCATTTTGTTCTATCACATTGGATTCCTACCAATATGTTACCAGTTTCTTTCTACCTATTCGACACTTGACTTTTGGGCGTAATTTAAAATAAATTTAATAAGTAGTTTTTACTTTGACACATTCCGCTATTTTCTTACGTAATGTTGAATTCGTACCAGATTATCCCATTTTCACATTTAATTTTTCAGGGAGTTATTTGTACAAAATTTTTTTACGTAAAAATTTTATTTGATCCACACGTTGTTGTTTCGCCATCTTAAATTCGTACCACAACTTTACCAGTTTATCTCTACATCTCAAAAAACTCAAAATACATTTATTTCAGCGTTTTATAAAAATATGGTCAATACAAGAAATCTATTCCTTATAATTTTGTACGCAATTTAGTAATTAAAAAAAATAGACCAATATTATCTGGTAGAGGAGATCGCACATTTAAGACTCACAAGAAGCTTGCTTTTGTGCCATCTCACCTTCGCACAGAGAAACACAGAAATTAAAGTTTAATTTTAATTTCTTAAATTTAAACTGTTATATAATACTTTAATTTGTTAAATTTTAGCTGTTTATATATAATACTAAAAACTATTTTACATTATATAATATAGTCCTAAGAGCAACATATTTTGTTATGGCAGCCCTGACATGGAGGAGGAAACAGCAAAAAGGAATCTTTGCGAGAAAGACAATTAAATAATTTAGGTGCAAAATAAAGTAAACTTCTCTCAGTATGGGATTTATAAAATTTAGGTGTATACAGTGCTCTATTTGTAGGAGATCTGGTACTATAGTTATGTGTTTGTAATTGGGGCAGGGATGGATTTTTAAATAAATATATTAAACATGGGTGAGCATAAAGCAACTTTATATTTGGAATATTTGTTCCCTTGAATAATAGATCCCCAGGCTACAATGCAATATCTCAATAAAGACTCTACCAATGCATAATATAGAACAAGTAATAGTAATAATCTCCTTAAAATATCCCTAAGTTGGTAAAATTTAAAAAACAGTTTTCGAAGTTTTTTAATGACGTAAATAAGATGTTCAGTCCATTTTAGATTTTTATCAAGATAAACGCCGATATATTTTATGTTTTCTACTCTAAAAATTGACGGGCAATCAGTGCCCTAAATTTGATTTATACAATACGAGGAATGTATTTTAATGCTATTTTTTGTTAGTTGATCATTTATTTTTATAATGTAGATGTAGCATGGAATCATTTTATTGAATCTGTTGTTTTTTGCCTGGATGTATGTTTTCTTTATCGGTCTTTTCCAGTTCCTAAAAATAGAAAGGTTATCCATGGATATTGCAATTGTGAACTAGCTGATATAAAGAATCAACTTCATAATCTTGGTTTTCTTAAGAGAATTGCACCGACTGAACAAATAGTAGTTATGTACAAAAGTATTAAAAAGTTTTATAAACAAAAAATCTGCCAAAAAAGATTTTTTTGGTAAAAAAATAAAAAATTCAAAAATAAATCTAAGGAAATTTGGAGGATCATTAAGACCAATTTAAATAAAAACATTATAAATAACAAAAACATAAAACTAGCTATTGAAAATAATATTATTACTGAACCGTCTTATGCCGCGAACGAGTTTGCAAATTATTTTAGTACGATGGCTTCAAAAAAGCTAGAAAATAAATATCATGGAGTGGATGCATCTGGTACAGTTCCGGAATTACTACCTAACTCGATGGTATTATTAGATGTGACTGAACGTGAAGTTTTAAATATCATTGATACCATCATAAACAAAAACTCGCGTGGTAGTGATGACCAAAACATTGGTTTGATCAAGGCAGCTAAACAATACATTTGTAACCCACTGGCAATATTAATTAATCTTAGTCTTGACCATGGCATTTTTCCGAGGATATTAAAGACAGCAATTGTAACTCCAATATTAAAAAGAGGCTGTAGTGAAAACATTGAAAATTACAGGCAAATTTCGATACGTAGCTCTTTTTCAAAAATTTTCGAAAAAATAATACATTCCAGAATTACTGCCTTTTTATCGAAATACAACATTATTATCAGATGTCAGCATGGATTTTTGTCCAGCAAATCAACTCAGTCTGCATTTAGGAGTTTCTTAAATTTTGTATATTCGAAACTGGATCAGCACGAATATGTTGTAGCTATATTCTTTGATTTGTCCATAGCTTTCGATACAATTAACAACATGCTTATATCAAAACTGTTCAATATGGGCATTCGTGGTAATCTGTTGCTATGGATTGAATCGTACCTATCGGATAGGGATATGAAAGTAAAGTGAGGTAATACCTTGTTGGTACCTAAGGAAATAAAACTTGGAGTATCACAGGGTTCAGTGTTGGGTAAGGCGAATATGTGTTAATATGGAGGCTTGGTGTCGGGAGAATCAGTTAATCGTAAACCCAGACAAGACCGTATTTGTTAATTTATTTAGTCGGAACCCTCTCTCCTTAATATTTCAAAAAGACGCAAAAATAAAATTCTCTGAAGGTACAAAGTTTTTAGGCACATATATTGACTCAACCTTATCTTTTGAAAAACACATTGACCATATCTGCTCCAAATTAAATTCGACATATTTTGCTATCTTAAATCTTAAAAATTCACTTGACGAGGCGGGTATGTTAACAGCATATTACGCAATGGTTTTCAGCCATATATCTAATAATATAGTATGCTGGGGTCACAAGGGTTGTGATCGCATATTCGTGTCTCAAAAGAGGATATTAAGATTAATATTTAATCTTAAACCACTGGAGAGCTGCAGAACAGTGTTCAGAGAAAAGAAAATATTAACTGTCCCTTGTTTATATATACTGAAATGCCTGTTGTGTGTTCAAGATAATGCTTCTGAATATGAAAGGCTAGGCGAAGCTAATTCGCATTTTACTAGAAATACTGAGATACTTAAGATGCCTAAACATAAAAAACTTTTTTCAGAGGATCCCCTTTATACAACTGCGTGTATTTATACAATAAACTGTGAGAAAGATTCAAACGGTATCAAGGTAAAATTTTTAAAAATGTAAAAGAATTTCTCCTGGACAAGGCTTTTTATTCTACAGCGGTGTTTATAAATTACAAGGAGTGAAATCGAAGGAGTATTTGGCAAATTTATATTTATTTTATTAAGATTTTTGTTGTCTTTTGGTGATTGTCCCTGATGATTGTCAGGCTTGGTAGAATGTTTATTGTTTATTGTTTTTTGTTTTATTTATATCTATTTATTTATTTGTTTATATGCTATTTAAACTCTATTTATTTTGATATTGATTAGTTTGGTTATATTATTTTATTGTATTTCTTCATTGACTATAATTTATTTTATTGTAAATTTCTTGACGATCCTATGTACGAAATGTATGATTTTCTGGTAATATGTCTTATTCTATTCTATTCTATTCTATTCTATTGTTGTACAGAAAGTTATAACATTGGTTTTATTAGCATTTAAAGATAACAAACTAGCATATAGGTATTGTTTAACAGTGCGCAGTTTAATTTCCGCCTACTTTACCGACAAATAAACACCCTTCCACGTATTAGCTGAAAAGGTATAGGTCCTTTATGTAAATAAGAAACATAACTGGGCGAAGTACAGTACCCTGAGGAACACTAACTGAGCTTTACAAAGAGCTTCTCCAAATTTTACCTGTAGTTCTCTTTTAAGAGATAATTTTTAAATAAATTTAGGGGTGTACCCCTTATTCCAGTATTTTCAAGTCTTTCAATAAGACTTTGATGACACATCAGTATCAAAAGTAACTTCGTTTCAAAGTAAATGTTATACTCTGAAACTTATATAAGTATTATCATTCTCCAGTTTATGAGATTGCATTGAATTTACAACAATTATTTTCTGTTCTTTTTGCCAAGTGTACGTCAATAAGATACCGACTGTTATTTTTCATCTGCACAATTAATTAATGCATACAAGAAATTGTAAGGCCTAAACATTAAACAAAAGTAAACCTTTTATTAGCTGAGTTGCAGTTCTATTTTTTAATATCAATCCATAGTAGCGTTTTAAGTGTTGCATATTTAATAAGAAGTTTCAACAGTGTAGTGAACAAACAACCAAATTGGAATTGAGTAAGAATATATTATCTACAACTTGTCAACGAGTTGTATTTTAACTACTTGTATTTATTAAGCATTAAACAATTACTTTATTTTAAAATAAAGGTGTTAATGAGAGGATCAATCTGGTTAATTTTTGACCATTTACATTTCGTCGACATTATAATACATTTACATAAAGTTAAATATATTTTAGATTGGCTTTGTTTAATGCTCTGTTTTATTACAGCACAAGCTACATTAGGTTATACAAAGAATTATTACCCACGATTTTAAACTTTATCGAGAAATTAAGACTGACAGTGACTGTGATATTCTACAAAAAACACTAAATGCCGCGATACAATGGTGTGATAAGAATTCGTTTTAAATTGAATGTGAATAAATGTTCTTGTATGTCTTTTTCCCTTCATCGAGATGTATTTCCCAGAAGAAGAGCGTGACACCATGTAATGGGAATAATTGTCAGAAGAACAAAGAATTTTGAAGATGAAGTTTATTTTTTGCTTTACTTTATTTGATTCACTAATTCCACCAATGTTTGACTATTCATTTATCATTTGATCTCCCAATTGAAAGTGTACAGAGAAAGTCTCTAAAGTATATGTATTCAAGAGGTTTAACGTATCTCCAAAAAGAGGATGATGATGGCCACGTTTTAAGAGTTTTTGAAAGGATGTCTTTGCAGGCCCGACGCATTAGATCAGGGGTGTTCAAACTTGAACTGCTGGCGATCTAACTCAATATTTTTAGACTACTTACGATCGACTCTGAGAGGCTGCAAGTATGTGTGATGCAGGGTTGTCATACATACACGATACATACACCCTACCTACCCAGGTAGGGTGTACCGTAGCATATATAGATATTAGCTTTCCGCACAATATACATTATTTTAGTCAAGGTTTGAGTTAGGTTTAGTTAGGTTCATCTCTACAATATCAATGAAAAAACTCATAGTTATTCAAAATTGCGAGTTTATTGGTTGTTACAAAACAAAAGAGTTACATATGGTGTTAAATTTAACTAAGGAGTGACTTTGAATGTTGAAGCGTGGCACTGCATGTCCTCCGCATACTTTTCATAAGATGGTACGTAACCACTGAGTGCTAATCGCAAGCATGATGACATATGATCGTTAGTTAGTCGATTGTGATATTTTGATTTAATTATCTTCATTTTAGAAAATGCAGACTCGCACAAGTAAGTTGACCCAAACATTGCTGTCAGTTGAAGGGCGATATGCCTTAGATTCGGATATTTATCTTCAGATATAAAACACCAGGAATTTGTATCAAATGCTGTAGCTTTGAGATGTATATCTGATATAATCTGCACCAACTCATTTTCAACAGAACATGAGTTCATATTAAACTGACTTGCTATTTCAGTAGCTAATTCCTCAATGTTTTTATATGAAAAAGGATAACTCATAAATGATGCTACATTTGCAAATTTACTACAATTATAAAAAGGCATTTCGAATTGTCCCAAAATATTTGATAATTCAGCATCATACGTATCATAATTCAACTGAGGAATCCTTGCTTTCAAACACGGAAAATGTTTCAGATCCTTTCTTTTCAGTTTCATAAGTTGCAATTTACTTTTGAATGCGTTTAGTGCGCTAATCATCTCAATAACAGTTTTTTCTTTATCTTGAAGCTGCAAGTTAATGGTGTTTAAGTGCATTGGGATGTCAGTCAAAAATGCCAATGCTGACTGTCATCACCTCTTTCGTCTAGAAAAGCTGTTATTTCGGGCAATAATTCTTGAAACCTTTCTAGAAATTTTCCGCGACTCAACCGCCCGACGTCCGTGTGAAGAACTAAATCAGTGTGTTCAGCTGACTCCCTATCTTCCAACTGCAACTTAAAGAGCCGCCGTTGCAAGCTACGTGCACGGATGGAATTCACAATTTTTGTTGCAATGCCCATAATTTCCTCCGTGTTTAAAACTTTTGAACACAAAACTTGTTGATGTATAATGCAATGGATTGAAAAAAATGAAGGGAAATCTTCATTAGCTCCACACAATGCCACAAAACCGTTTTTGTTTACAGTCATTGCTGGTGCTCCATCGGTTGTAATGCACACTAATTTATATATTGGTAGCTTGTAGTTTTTTTACAAAATTGAAGAAAACGTCATATATATCTTCGCCACGGGTCTTCACCTTCAGAGGAATGATTGTCAAAAATTCTTCTTTAGCCAACATGTCATTGAACACCATCCGAATAAAAATACACAGCTGTCATGTGTGTCTGTCATATCGGTGGATTCGTCGAACTGTAAAGAAAAGTATGTATATTCCATGATATCATTTTATAGTTTATCTACCATATCCTGACTGATGACTTCAATACGCCTGTCGTGTGACAGTCGGACGAGTTAACTGAAGTTCCCTAATAGCAGACATGATTTCTGTTTTATTTTTAAAATCTCCAAATAAAGTCTCACCCGCTTCAATAAATGCTTTCTTCACAACCGATTCATCTTCGAATGGTTTCTTGTGTTTCGCCAATATATAAGATATTTTAAATGCGATCGTAGCAGTTTTTGATCGTTTGGCTGGGCTTGTGAGCATGGTTTGTTCTGTTTTCAAACAAGATATCAAATCACCTACTTTTCGTTTTCTTAATTCACTCTGTGGCGGAAAATCCTTTTTATAGTTTTTATGAACCGTTTTATGATGCCTAAGTTACCACGCTTAGGTATTGCAACTGACGCACGACAAATAAGACAAATGTACTTATCCTTCACCATACAAAACAAAAATTCTTCCTCCCAATCGTTATTAAAATGATACGGTTTTAGATTTCTTCGCTGCATTCATTTTGTACTATTTAATAATAAAGTTTGTATCGTCGTAGTAGTGCCTTCAAGCTGCTATTCAGAATGACTCCAATTCCTACAGCCGCAACATTTAGATCAGCGTGAACGAAAGTCTCGAATGTTCCCGTCAAACGTGCCGCCCGAAATTTCTAGAAAAGCGGCAAGAATAAAAAACGCGGCTTTTCTTTGACAAGTACCGCGCCTTCCTTTGATAATGCCGCCTTTTGCCGCTAGCAGAGTGTTATTTTATTGCGTAATAAATTTTTGTAATTTAGTTAAGTACCTACTTATTAAAAAAAAATTTCTTCTCGAGATCTACCCAAAAAGCACTCGCGATCGACCGTTTGAGCACCCCTGCATTAGATTGTGTCTGTTTACATTGTTTAAAATATTGAAAAGTGACAATGAAGACCCGGACTTACTAGGTCAGCGTTCATTTGCTGTTAACCAAAATAACCCTAGATATAAAAAAGTATTTTATCTGGATTATCCTAGGACTAATATCTACAAAAGGTCGCCTGTATATCAGATGTGTTTCAGTAAGTTCAAAAAAGAGATTGATGTAAGATTAAGTAATATAAACCATTCATAAATGGTGTTTTTTTGTTACGTGATTACTAGAAGTAGAGTTAGACTTTCTTGCAATTTTAGGCAAGTTATTTGTTTGTGACCTGTTTCATTTAACGTATTTATGGGACTGTTTGTAATACATTTTAAATTGATTATAATACTTTATAACTTACTTTAGGCCCTTTGTAGTCAAAATAATTATTGTAATTGTAGTTATAAGTTACTTAAGTGTCTGTAATTTGCAAAAGCTGTAGACACTTCTTATGAAATGAAAAAATAAATAAATAATCGAGATTAATGAAGATATATCAGATTACAAAAAGAAGTTTTTGTAAAAAGGTGATTACGTTTTTATAAAAACTAAGGCCTATGATTAATACCGGCTGTAATTAGTCGTTTTTAATAAAATAATAATTAATTAAGTGGTCCTTCGCGAATAACAGAAAATATATCAAAAGAATTTGTTTTCTAACTCTTAGAGGTCGAAATTGTTGATAATAAATTACTTTCCGCCTCCCTTGTCCTAAAATACTTGTATCATAATTATTAATAAGAACATACCTTATTTAGTTATGAGTTAGTACAACGTAAATTATAATTATTATTTTGTCTAAATAATTGCAATTATTTCTTTGAAAATTATAAATAAACTTTATTGGGAATATGCGGAAGTATATGTTTGCCTTTATGTAAATGAAAATAATTTTAGAACGTTGAAGATTTTTTATTGCGTTAGTAGACGTTTTGATTGCAGTGAAAATCTAAAAAAGGAAAATTAATTAAATAGAAACTTTAAACCCACATATTTTAACATACATTTTAATAATTTAATTTAAGCGATTTCTTCTAGCATTGATGCGTCTTCCAAGCATACTTGATATACAGTTTTCTGTTTTTCCTTGATCGATTTGTAGGCATTCTTCTAACAGAGCGTCGACTAATTCATTCAAATTTTGTAATTCAGGTCGAGCCTTAAGTCTTCGTTCCAACATGTCCCATACATGTTCGATGGTCGGATTCATCAAATCAAATTATTCGTCGAACGTTATTTTGTTCAATAAAATTATTAACAATGCGGGCACGGTAAGGGATTGCATTGTCGTCAACAAAAACAAAGCTGGGTCTTCATTCGTTTCACATCGGTAGAACAACTGGTTGAAGAACCCGCTGAAACTCTTACAGAAATTACTAGGTCTGATGTACATTCGATGAATACACCAGCCCAGACTGTAACAAATTCTCCTCCGAATGGTAAAAAATCCCAGCCCAAACCATTATTCCCCCACCTCCGTAAGGATGAACCTCCTGTACTAGACCAGATCGAACGCGTCCTCCAGTGTCTCTCCAAATCCTCAATCACTTTGTATCACTTATGCAAGCACACTCTGGTTTCATCCGTGGACATGACATTGTTCCATTCTTCATTCATTCTTTCTCGTCACTAGGCTAAGCGATTTCGGCTGTGTTCCATAGTAAGAGGGACAGAGCGGCAAGGTCTTCTTGTCCTTAAATTGATCGCATGTAAGCGGTTATGATAGTTCTATAACTGACCTGAACTCCTTCTTAAATCACGGGCTATTACCGAAGCTGGTCTAGTCATATTTCTTCGTGCTGTTAATGTAACGAAACGGTCCTGCATTCTGGTGGTAGATCGCGGTCTTCCAGGGCGAGGTCTTTCAGACACAGAACCTGCTTCTTGAAATCGTTTATTTAATCTACTGATCACACTTTGTGAAACATGAACTGCACTTGCAACATCTGCTTGACTCATGCCAGCTTGTAGCATACCAATGGCTCTATTAGCAATGTCTATCGTTAAGTGCCTTCGTTCCATTTCGCACATTATAAAAACACTTCTCTCAGTGTTAATATCAATGACATCTGTGATGACATTTCAAGTCGGGATACTTCAAATTTAAAAGCATTCTAGAGTTCCCGTTTTTATGGGCATAATAGAAATACGGGTAAAACATCATCACCATACTAATATTTTAAAGAATCAGGCTTCAAAGCTCCGATATACAGTTTAAAAGTTGCAGGCAGTTTATGCTACAGGGTGTTTCAAAAATTCTGTAAAAAACATATGTCTTGACTTCAAGCTGTATCTCATTCAGTAGTCAATTTTATTTTGTATTATTATCATGAAATCATTTTTGAATTAATATATATATTTTTTCATTGTCCCTAACTTTTTTCCATGTGTGTATTAATAAAGAACACTTTCTGTTTAGCTCTGTATGATTTAAAAATGTTAAGGCTACAATAAATATCGGCTTAGCGGTTTAAAATATACGAGGCAAAAAAAAAGAATCAAATTTTCCTTGGAACGTTTCATCTGCGTGTATATAATGTTTTACCCTTTATTAAGGTTTTCTATATCTAAGGTTACTTATTTCTTTATTCATCTGCGTGTTCTTTTTACCGTGTATATCGATATCGTGCATTAAATTGCTTATATCATCATTATTAATAAGTACACACTATAAATAATGACTTATATATTTACTTTTTATGTCGTATATTTAAACATAATATTTCTTGTAAATAATATAAATATTTCATTCAAAAATGTGAAAGCCATTCATTCATCTTTAGCCTAATTAGCTATCAGTAAACTAAATTGCTCTAAAAATATGAATTACACTTCCGATGAATAATTTATCATGTCGGCGATTTTATTTATATTTTCCGTTTATTCTAAAACTTAGCGCGAAATCAATGTTAATTTTATAAATCACTATCAACGTCAAGCATTATTATTAAAACATTTTATATAAAACATGAAGCGTTATTTTCTGACACCTTTAAACAATTTGTAAATATTTTATAGCATAGGCTATTTTTTAGTTAGTTGCAACGTTATAGAAGTGTAATATAAAAATCGACTAAACTATACAATCTATATATTTTGACAACAAATAAAACATACGTATTTCAGAGCCGCTTTATTTTTACATAGCTTTGAAAATTTCAGGTATTACACATACTAGTAAAATGTAAAAATACAATATACAGGGTGGTCCATCGCAGCTCCCTTCTTCTGTAGCTCACTTATCATCTGACTCATGAATTTTAACTTTTGCACAACTCATATGTATATTAGGGCCCATTTTTTAAAAATATTTTTGATTATACAGGGTGACCCAAAAAGTGTGACGTCACAATGACATATTTTTTAACTTAGATGACCTAAATTTTTTTGCGTATTTAGATGGCTTCCATAGTCCTAAAATTTTATTGGATTCGATCGGTAAATAACCGCTTAAAAAAATTAAATATGAAAAAAAGTGAATTTACACCACTGGTTAAAAAAAATTATAAAAATTCAAATATTGCCTCGACATAAGAATCAAACTGGGAGTTCATTAAATAAGGTTTGACAATCTCACTGACCAAATTTAAACGATCTAAATTATACAGGGTCTACAAAATTAAGTGTCAAAATTACCAAACTTTAAAGTGCATTTTCTTTCTTATTTTAAACGTCAACCCTATACTTTTTTCATTGCAATCGATGCGTAATTGAAAAATAAACCTTTTTTGTAAATACATCTTTATTAAAATTTCAAACGTATTAAAAGATATTCGCCAAAAACTGGTAAAGCGATCTATTTTAGCAGCCATTTTATTTAAAAGTAATCCAAGGTGGCTTAGATTATTAAAATGAATAACGTAGAATTCAATCAAAATGATAGGAGAGTCTTTTTGACAAATTTAAAAAATTATTTAGTTTACAAACGGGTTAATATTGTTCTTGATCATAATTATTACAAAGTATTGCGTTATTTTGTTCCAGTAGTGTAGTTTGTTTATTGTGGTTATAGTTGTTTGCAGTTTGTTTCAAGAAGTTATTTTTTTAAGTAGTTTGTTAAGTTGTTCACGTTTTGTACAATGAATTATACCAAAGAAGAGCTAGTGGATATGATTTTTGTATTGGGAGAATCTCAAAAAAATAGTTTTTTGGCTAGTCGGATATACGCGGAGCGATATCCGGGACGAAGACATCCCGATAAGAGAAGCCTGCAAAACTTATTAGATAGATTTATTCAGACGGGAGATGTCGAATACTCAAAACCTAGTAGAAATAGGCCAGTTCAAACTGATGAAAAGGAACCGGATGTGCTACTTCATATCACAGAAACCCCTTCAATTAGCCAAAGAGTAGTCGCCGATATAGCGAATGTTAGCAAAACCACCGTTCAATGTGTTTTAAAAAAAATCATTTTCATGCCTACCATATTCAGCTTCACCAAGAGCTTTATGAAGAAGATTATGAGCATCGGATAGCGTTTTGTAACTGGGCACAATCCAAAATCAGAGCAAATTTTGAATTCTTCGATAAAGTGCTCTTCTCAGACGAGGCTACCTTCCATAAAAATGGATTTGTGAATCGCCACAATTTTCATTACTAATCCGATCATAAACCAAGACATTTTCGGCAGATCGATCGACCGCACAGATGGTCTATTAATGTGTGTGGGGGGAGTCATAGGAGATTTTATTATCGGTCTTTATTTTTTCGATGGGCATTTAAAAAGGGACATGTATAAATGATCGGTGGATCGGAAGAGGAGGGCCAATTAGATGGCCACCCCGTTCACCCGACCTCACTAAACTTGATTTCTTCTTATGGGGCTATATTAAAGAAATCGTTTACCAGGAGCCCCCAACATGACCTGAGAACATGAAGCTGCGAATTCAAGACGCATTTCGCCAGGTAACACCCAATATTTTAAGGAGAGTGGCAGCAGCTTTTCATACTCGTCTTCGTTTGTGTTTGGAAGAAAACGGAAGACACATTGAACATAAGTTCTAGTGAAAAAATTAGATTAAATATAGTTGAATTTAGTATAGTCTAAGTTTCAAATGTGATACTTAAATAGTCAATTTTTAATTTTAATGTCAAGATGAATGATAAATTATAATAAAATTCAATATAAAAAGATATAAATAAAAAAATAAATTAAAAATAAAAATTTGCGATGTCAAAATTGTCTCTTGTCATATTGATTGAATTCTACGTCATTCATTTTAATAATCTAAGCCACCTTGGATTACTTTTCATTAAAATGGTTGCTAAAATAGGATGCTTTACCAGTTTTTGGCGAATATAGTTAGAAATTTTAATAAAGATGTATTTACAAAAAAATTTTATTTTTCAATTACGCATCGATTGCAATGAAAAAAGAATAGGGTTGACGTTTAAAATAAGAATGAAAATGCACTTTGAAGTTTGGTAATTTTGACACTTAATTTTGTAGACCCTGTATAATTTAGATCGTTTAAATTTGGTCAGCGAGATTGTCAAACCTTATTTAATGAAGTCCCAGTTTGGTTCTTATGTCGAGGCAATATTTGAATTTTTATAATTTTTTTTAACCAGTGGTGTAAATTCACTTTTTTTCACATTTAATTTTTTTAAGCCGTTATTTACCGATCGAATCCAATAAAATTTTAGGATGTTCTAAACAACTATAGAAGCCATCGAAATATGCAACAAAATATAGGTCATCTAATTTAAAAAATATGTCATTGTGACGTCACACTTTTTTGGGTCACCCTGTATAATCAAAAATATTTTTAGAAAATGCGCCCTAATATACGTATGAGTTGTGCTAAATTTCATATTCATGAGTCAAATGATAAGTGAGCTACAGAAGAAGGGAGCTGAGATAGACCTCCCTGTATTATCCAAATCCAAAATTTTAGCAAAGCGCATCATCAATGCTACATACGAATAAGTACATCGAGTAACAAAATCCTTTAATTAAAAAGATGGTGAAAAAGGCCAAAATGCTGAAAAGAAAAGAAAAAGGTTGAATCAAACTATAGGCTGAGTCGTCAGTGAACGGGCAAAAAGATACATCGACCAAAAACCAATGCACCTAAAAAAATTTTTTTTTTTTTTTGTCGAACACATGTTAAAACTATAAGAGATATGTATTAGCTTCAATGTGATTTCAATAGGAAAATATGTATAGTTGGGCGCTAAATACGATTTTTTATGAAAAAATCTAATCTCGAATTATAAAATAGAAGTAGATTTGTCTATTTTCTACCATTTTTCGACCACTTTTGGACGCAAATGTCGTCGCATATAATTTTTTTTTCCAAAAAATGGCTCTTTACCGCCTCGCGTTGATCCTTTGTCAACGTAATTCCAAAATTTTAAATGGTAAATCGTACTCATGTCTTTGTATTTCTGCAGCGCGTGAACCCTTTTGAACCCATTTTTAACCGAAATGTAATTTAAATTGCCTATACATAACATATTTTTTTGAGGTCGGACGTGCAGGAAGTTTTTTCTAACAGGTATGTACCTTTTCATCTTACTTTGAACTTGATAGACCTTGTCGCTAGTGATTCACTTTTTGCGTGCCGTTCTCCCTTAAGAAGTAGCCATATTTTATGTAGGCATGATAAAACAGAGAAATGGGCGAATTTCTTTAACAAAAGGCAAAAAATTACATTCAACGGGGTTGCCAAATTTACATAGAATTAAAGCAACTATATTGAAAATTGACAAATTATCTTGCATATAACCAAAATAGAAATTAAAATCTAGAATAAATTGTAAACTTGTAAAAAAAGAAAAACGCCCAATAGAAATTGATTATAAATTTGATTGGAAACACCGGTGTGAGGTCATAGCGAGAGAAAAACAGTATTCAAAGATAAGCAGTTAAAGACTGACTTGGCAACCTTGGTTAAAGGGGCCTGATAACTTTGAATAAATACATTAAAAATAAAGATAGAAAAAGTGCAGAAAAACCTGTGTAATATCAAAAAACTATACCAATTGTAAGTTGCAACATAAATGATTCGATGTAGTACAAAAATAAGACTTATTTTTGATTCACGCACACAAACGTCAGAACGTCAGAACAAGGATACCATGATCCTTTATCTGGGCAGAAACAACAGAACCACCTTTCTCGCTAAGAAGACATTACCTTAGCGACAAATTATTATAAAAACTTATTTCTAAATCCAGTAACTTAGTAGAGAAAAATATACTCTAACAAAACTTTAAGACCTTTACTCCTACTGGAAAGTCAAAAAAAAGGCTTCTATTAGTACAAAGTTATTCCTAACAACTCCATAACAAACAATATTTACAAATCTAAAATATTACCATATTTTCAACTTCAATACAACTTTCTAAAAGATATCCCAAAAAATAACATTAAATCGCATAAAACTAAAGATGCCTTAATTAAAAAAAAACTTATTCTGGAAGATGTAGCCACTCTTTGGTAGAACTCAGAACATATCTTTACAGATGGTTCTGTAATAAATAATAATACAGATTATGCGATCTTTCGTAAAAATAAAAAATGTTTTAAACAGTATAAATTATTAAATAGTACTTCCATTTACTCTGCCGAATTGTGGGTGATTCGGGAAGCTCTTATTGTATAGATTTTAACTATAGTAATAATTTTGTTATGTTTACAGAAAGCAAAAGCTCTTTAGAAACTATCATTAATTGTAAACACAAATTTCCTGCCAATTACATAACAAAAGATATTTTAAATCACTAAAAGATCTAAAAAAAATGTAACATTGGGCTGGATTGGAATCTCAGCTAACGAGGTTATAGATAGGCTGTCCAGGGAGGTAACAAAAATTCTAGCCTTTGCTAATAATTTTTATAACCCTTTCATAGATATTTTTAGAACAGCAAAAAACACATGCAAGATATCTGGCAGGAACAATTTAACTACTCAGATAAGGGCTACTATTATAAGAATCTCCAAAAAATTACGTACCATGTTTTTTTTTGGGGAAGCTAATACAAATTTCATTGGGATTATCTACCGCATTAGAAATTAACATGCACATTGTCAAAAATATATGAAATAAAATGGATTAAGTAAGGACGAAATTATGAACCTTGTGAAATAGGTCACCTGGAGCATTATATCTACTAGGACGTTCTAGACGTAACGTGTAAGTATTTACATATATTGTAAACTAACCTGAGTAATCATGTACCGGGTGTCCGGATTTGGTTGCAAAAGAAGGGTATCTCGCTTATTTTTAAAGATAGAACCTTGCGGTTTTCACGAACCTGAGCTAATTTTTTGTGAAACTCATGAAGTCGTATAACGTCAAACTCGATTTGGCACAAACGTATTTACAATAAAATAGTTTTTCGTACAAAATTTTCATAGCCTTCTTCGTTTATGAGATACAGGGCGTAATAGAAAATTTTGCATTTTGGGACCCCCTCCTATCTCGGTTATCCTTTAACTTAACGCAAAGGGAAAAATTGCTTGCACGAGCGACAAATAGTGTTTTAAAAAAACTTCGCAGCAGCTGAATTTTTTTTCACGATTGCAAACATTTTATTTGACCATTGGAGAAGTAGTTTCTTAGTAATATTTTCTTACATTAGGCCACTATATTCGACTTTTACCATATGACCCTTAATGTTTGACAACAAATTTGAAGGCTTTCAGATATATAGTTTAGTAGCTATGCCGCGAAGACACAGACACACCAACGAAATGTGAAGATCCGTTAAAACCTCAGAAGGTAATCTTTTCACGATTACAACACTTCCCTTTTCCAGGGTAGTAATAAGATATACTATTTAATAGACAAACAGCGCAAAAAAGAAAATAAGACAATTAATATTTATATCATATTCAATAATCTAACAAAACATAGTTACATTTTTTAATAACCCACTCTTTTTCGTGAAATCGATAAAAAAACATTTTACAACGTAGCCTTTTATTCTGATAAAAAGCCAGGAATGGTATCAATCAACTTTTTCTCTGGGGTGTTCAAACTGACACAAAGTGTAATGTTTGCTGTTAAAAAGTTCTATCGGAATATTTAAACAGTACCTAGAAAAACAAAGAACTGCGTCCAGCTGACATTAATGGCGTATTTTTTTCCACTTCCCTGGAATACAGCTATAAAGTTTTAAAAAATAATGAAAAATGTACGGCATAAATCACTCGTTCGTGGAATTGTTTTGACTAAAATGTAAAATTCCATCAATACATGCCAAAATCATTAAAATGTATAAAAAATAACAATAAATTGACGATTATATTATCGAGTGTTGGACGATCACTATTAGACCAGTAAAATGATTTATAATACATTTTTTTATAAAAAAATTAAAACGACTTTAAAAAAATGCACTAAAAAGAGAAAAATAATATTTTATTTCATATGGAGAAATATATTTATGTACAGAGTTGTTTTGATGTCTAATACCACGAGTATAATGTCCTACTCTCTTTCTTAGTGTATTTTTTTTTAATTTTTATTTCGTTTCAGTTTCATCGTAAAGGTCAAGTCACTGGGTCCACTGCCTATTATGTAACATCATTGTATAAAAACATATATTATTCTACAATATACAATGGTAACATACGTAATTTTTCTTCCTGACAAAATAGTGAATACACTAATGAACGCATATATTGTTCAATGAAAGAGCGCGTAAACTGTTTAAAATTGCGGCATTCCGTCATTTTTAATATCTTTCCAACACGCTTGCTATGGGACTACTCAAGTAATATTCTTCAAATTCTCTGAAAATGTCATTCAAATTAACCAAACCATTTTAAATAGAACATCCTATATTTTAACTTATTTTTAGATTCTGCCTAAAGATATATGTAAAAAAAAAGTTAGATGCTACAGGGTGTACAAAATGAATGTAATCTTTAATGTAGCTCCACAAAAACAAGTCTTAAGGTGTTAAGTCACATGATCGAGGGGGCCACTGAATGAATTCATCCTTACCGATGCATTTTTGTTTGTAAAGATCGTTTAAAAGTTACCGAACTTCCAATCGCTTTGTTTACTTTTCGCCTACGTGGGTTTCTTACGAGGTTTGTTGCTTTAGTGTCTCATTTTATTAGAAGTTCTCAACCATACACATTTTTAAAACGGATTAAATAAAGACAGAAATAAGGAAGTGACGAATAGGGTAAATTATCACTATTCGGCTACTTAAATGGAACTACACAATTCCGTACTATCTACGTAATAGTCAAAGTCACAGCTACATGTTATTCACGAAATAGTTACCCTAAAATTGTTCCCCATTTTATAAGTAATAAATAAATGAACATCTTTCTAAATAGAGAGCTTTGGCAGCTTAATAATACTAATGGTTTATTCGGTATAATTAATTAGACTTTTCCTCCAACATTCACATTCGAATTAATCTAAACGATTAGGCACTTCCAGCCGGTGTTTAATTATGTACATTTATGCCATATATTAATTTTTTACGTTTTATCGGTATTCTAGATTGATTTGATGTGAATAATTTACCATATCGAGTAAAAGGTTCCATTAGAAAGCTCGCCTATTTTACCTATTTTGTTACGTTTTATAGAGATACCTAGATAACCATTTTTTTTTTCATTAGTGCAGAAGTAAATAGCGTAATTGTATTCACTTAATTTTTAAGTAAATTTACGTAATTGGCATGACCAGAAGGATTAGATGAGTTATAAAATATAAAATTCAATGGATTTCTTAATATTTTCAGTCAAATTTATTTTTCTGTTTATAATAGCCACTTCTTTAAAACCACATAACTTTATTAAATACACATTACAATATAACACAACTCTGTACGTTAACATATCTATTATAATACTTTAAAGACTAATTCCAATTCGTCAACGTCCCTCTTCTTTATATGCATTACGAATTTGCTATACTTTTCCATGCCTCGACTAAACTCGATACAAGATGACATTTGTTTACTTCTAGCCCAGGTGCATAAACGTTTGACAAATGATTTGAGAAGTTTTCTCACTACCTCCACACTGCCCCCTTACTTGCTACTTTCTGTTTCTTGCAAAAGAGATCCAATTTCAAGTCCTTCTAGCTGATCTGCACGTAATCCTGCTGTTAGCCACTCTTGATCTGCCTTAATCGTAAATCCTTTGATTTCTCTGTGTACATATGCCTTTAGTTCCTCTATCTTAATACGGGTGTCCCAGGATGAACTGCGGCGGTCGATTTCTTAGAAAGTAGGCTTTAGAAAAATTTGAAATTTTGGCAGCTAACTAAACAATACGCGCAAAATATTTTCAAGATGGCGGCACTTCCGGTTATACCGGAAGTAGACGTCAACTTTCTTATTTTAAATGGAACACCCTGTATATAATCGAATTTTTGGATTCCTCGAAAAATTCTAGGTATATTTCATGTATAATATCCTATACCCAAGTTCAACTGTTTTTGAGATATTTTGAATTTTATGTAAAAAATGACGTTTGTAGCTCTAGACATAACTATAAATATCTGCTTATCGAAGTCTCTATTATTTATTTGCGCTTGGCTTCCTTGTCTAAAAGCGTACACTTTAGTGGCCTGTGCTGATATTTTTATAATAAATAAATATAGGCTGATCAAAAACTGACATTATAAATATACTTTAAAAAATCGTTAAAAGTTACTTTTTTCAAATGAAAACCCACAATTTTTATAATTTAATCTTATTTCACACTTAAAATAAAGGTGACTTTGTATAAAGTTGCCTATTCGAAAAATTTGTAGTTTTTGAGTTATTGACGATCTAACATTTTTTATTCTAATAATACCAGACGGCTTCTAAGTTTTCTTGTTAGTTGGCCATGACGGGGAGGCCTGGCGAGAACAAAACCAATTGGTTACTATAGAAACGTAATATTTGTTGTCGTTTGACAATTACCTACTAAAATATTATTTATTTATTATAGTAATTATAATTATTAAACTAATAATCATGCCTGGGCGATTAAATTACACACACGAGGATTATTTGAATTTGTTTATTATCTATGGGGAATCTAACAGAGTTTTAGCAAGAACATGCCAGATATTTGCTGATAGATATCCAGATAAACAGAAACCGTCACCGAACAGCGTTAAACAAACGTTGGAAAACTATAAAAATGTTGAAACCGTGAAGATAAAAATTAATTAAAGAAAGCCTATTCCCATTATAGTCTAGTCTACACAAGAGCACAACTTATTTTTTCAATAAATGTTAAAAATGTCCACCTTGTACTTCCAAACATTTTTCGCATCTCCGAATAAATCCCTCGTGGGTGGCCGCTCTAATTGAAGCTGGAGATAAACTTTCGAACGCGTCCCTTACCCTTGCCATACAGTCCTCTTTCGTTGTTACTGGATTAAAATAAACGATTCCTTTTATCGTTCCCCATATAAAATAGTCTAAGACTGTCAGATCTGGGGAACGAGGAGGCCACAGAAAAGGTCCATTGTTGGCAATCCACTTGTCGTAAAACGTAGCTTGTAAAAAGTTAGTAACAGCAACGGTTCTATGTGGTGGGGCGCCATCGTGTTGGTAGAAAATTTGACTATGTTCTGCCAAAGGTAAATTACTTAAATATTCGTTGTCCAACTCTTCAAGAATATTCAGATATATTTCTCCTATAAAAGTTTAAAGACATAATTTTACGGAAAGAAATGCTTTGATAATATTAATCGATTTATTGATTTATAAAGAAACAAAATTTATCAAAATTCAATTAATTTAATCTGAAGAGTGCTCAATAAAAAAAGGATTAGTATTTTATGACTTTCTAAAGTACCCTGTATAAATACCTTGTAAATATCTGACTAAAGATACCTTTCCTATAAAACTTGGGACGATATATTTTTTTAGATATGATGTGTTACGGCATGTGGACCAGTATTTGTATGAAGTGGGAAGTGGAAATTTGTATAAACCTGTATAAATAACTTAATTTAATTTATTTATGTAATAATATTTACTAAATGATTTATCTAATTTTGGATTGACGCTAAATTGATAAAAAAATAAAAAAATATTACCTAAATGGATTATTTTTCATTAAAAAAGTCCTTGTGTTTAGGCAATGTATAACTTACCATTCAAATTTTCTTCGTAAAAATTCAATTTTATTATTCCATTGTTCCTTACTGCACAAAATACATTAAATTGCCAGGATTCTTGAAAGTTCCGCGATCTTACTGCATAAGGATTCGAATCACTCCAAAAATGGGAAATGTGTCTATTGAAAAGGCCATTTTTAGTAAATTTTGCTTCAACGGTCCAAATTATATTGTCCAAAAATCTAGGGTTATCTTGTACCATTGTTAAAATAAACTCTCAAAACTGTACTCTTTTTGGCAAATCAGTGTCTTTTAGATGTGGAACCATTGATATTAAATAAGGTTGGAAGTTATGTTTTAACAGAATCCTATGCACTGAGTTCCTCGAGATTCCTGATTGTCTTGCCACGTTTCTCAGGCATTTTATTGGATATGCTGCAAAATATCCCAGAATTGCAATCTCGACATTTTGATTATCAACAATGGGCTTTCTCTTATTAATTTTTGCCTTGATGTTTCCAAAATTTTTATAGTTTTCCAACATTTGTTTAACGCTTTTCGGTGACGGTTTCTGTTTATCTGGATATCTATCAGCAAATATATGGCATGTTCTTGTTAAAACTGTGTTAGATTCCTCATAGATAATACACAAATTCAAATAATCCTCGTGTGTGTAATTTAATCGCCCCGGCATGATTATTAGTTTAATAATTATTATAATTACTATAATAAATAAATAATATTTTACTAGGTAATTGTCAAACTACAATAAATATTACGTTTCTATAGTAACCAATTGGTTTTAGTTCTCGCCGGGCCTCCCTATCATGGCCAACTAACAAGAAAACTTAGAAGCTGTCTGGCATTATTAGAATAAAAAATGTTAAATCGTCAATAACTCAAAAACTACAAATTTTTGGAATAGAGGAACTTTATACAAAGTCACCCTTATTTTAAGTGTTAAATAAGATAAAATTATAAAAATTGGGGGTTTCCGTTTTAAAAAAGTAACCTTTAGCGATTTTTTAAAGTATATTTATAATGTCAGTTTTTGATCACCCTATAATTTATTTATTATAAAAATATCAGCACTGGCCACTAAAGTGGATCCTTTTGGACAAAGAAGTCACCCGAAAATAAACAATAGAGACTTCGATAAGCAGATATTTATAGTTATGTCTAGACCTGCAAACGTCATTTTTTACATAAAATTCAAAATATCTCAAAAACAGTTCAACTTAGGTATAGGATATTATACATGAAATATACCTAGAATTTTTCGAGGAATCCAAAAATTCGATAATATATAGGGTGTTCTATTTAAAAAAAAAAAGTGCCGCTATCTTGAAAATATTTTGCGCGAATTGCCCCCATCGACTTTAGTTAGCTGCCAAAATTTCAAATTTTTCCAAAGCCTACTTTCTGAGAAATCGATCTACGCAGTTAGTCGTGGCGCACCCTGTATAGACGTCTGATAAAAGCATCAGCAGTTTATGTTGTCTGCCGCGTCCATGTTTAATTTGGAAATCGTACTGGTAGGACTTTTTTAATCTAGTGATGGGGCTGTATTGACCTGGTCTCCTTGGTTACATGAAAACTAAATCTCTGGAAGAAGATTTGGATATTACCACATGGCATTCTTTTTGCATGTCCAATTTTGTGGCAACGGAAACATTCGATTTGTCTATTTTTGAATTTTCGGATCAACTTTCTTTTATCTAAAATCAGTTATATAGCAACCAAGTAGTTTTGTATCTTCTAGAAGCTTCTCTTACCTGAAATTAGTTACATGGAAACTTTGCTTTGCTTGCCACTCCAAACTCTTTTCTGAACATAAAAATGCCAAAATATATTTGCGGAAATATCTTATTTCCATATTTCGAGGAAATTTTTTACACTTAGAATAGGTACTTGAAATCAGTTAAATAAAAAAATTGCTTGGATTAGCATCTTGAACATTTTTCTTAACATAAAAAAAGCAAAAATGTTTCTACAGAAATTAGTTATTTCCATTTTTCCGAGGAAATTTCTATACTTTCGAATACCTGAAATCCATTGCCATTCGAAACATTTTTCTCAACATGAAAATGTAAAAAGTATTTGCGGAAATTTCTTATCATATTGATTTTTCCTAGGAAATCAGATTCTGAATATAAAAATGAAAATACTATAATCTATAATATTATTATAAAGAAAGCGGACGGGAAGGCTCTAACAAAATTCCGAGCCTATATTAAAACTATGATTTTTTAAACAAAACATGTACAGTTAGGTGGATCTATCGCGTTAGGTGTTAGGTTAGCTCAGGTTCGTCTATAATTAGAGCCATAAACTAATATTTAAGTTAAAAATACACATCAATTGTTTAAGTTCTTCATTCAGAAGGCTTTATAGAGGTAAACTATAATAAAAATGCAAACTAGGTTAGGTTAAAATTCCGAGTATATATTAAAACAAGGATTTTTTTAAAGAAAACTTATAAGTTTGCTGGATCTATCAGGTTAGGTTTTAGGTTAGAGTAGGTTCTTCGATAAAGTCATCTTTAAAGCCATAAACCATCATTTAAGTTATAAAATCATATTAATTTTTTAAATTCCACATTCAGAAGACTTCGTGTAACTGATTTCAGGTATTTTTAAGAGTTAAAAGTGAAAATGATGTATTTCCGCAGGAAAATTTTAAAGAACTCTTACATTTTTAAGCACCCATCAGGTCTTGATGGTTTGTCAACTTATCGAAAAGGTAAAAATCAATTGATACGGTTTTTTATCCAGTGATTTTTCGGTTAGATGGTAATGTTCTCCTGGACTAAAGTTGGATATTTAAATGGGATACTATGCATATTATTTGATATTTGGTTTCCTTTATTTCTGATTGTTAGCAGTCTTTGTTCGCAATGCTATATATTTTCTTATTAGTGTCAAAAAAGTAAGAGTTTCTTTATCATCATTTACTGTTGAAAAGATTTTTGGGTAGAGAAGTTTTACCAAATTACCGTAATTTCCGAAAAGTCCTGGTTTGAGAAGCAAATTTACTCTCCTATCACTCGTCGATTTAAGTTTTCGAAATTCGCATTTGATATTTAATAAAAGGACAAAGTCAATATTTGATCAAAATAAATAATTAATATCGATAATAATTCAGTAGAATCTAGAAAAGGATTTTCAATTCAAATCACGGTCACCTTAGTATTATATTTAAAAGAAATCTAGGGTTTTTCTAAGGGACAAATTAAATAATTGGTATCTTTGTGAACTAGTTCATTGTTTCGAGTAAAAATAATAATGTTATAAAAGATATTGGCATACATAATTTAGATTTAAAAGAAATAACACATAATACGAAAGGTCTGCTAGACAAATAGACTAATATCTTTAAATTTGGTTAATATATATATATATATATATATATATATATATATATATATATATATATATATATATATATATATATATATATATATATATATATATATATATATATATATATATATATATATATATATTTTTTTTTTGTTTTCATTATAAATCTAACGTTAGTGAGTTTTCTATACTAAATAGCTTACTCTTAGCATCATTAACACATACCTTTGTATTCTTTATAGTTTGTCCTGAGGTAGAGTAAAACAATATACTCGAAAGCTTGACTATACAAAAAAAGAGTTTTTAATTTCACCCTAGGCCAACCCTTATAAGCTGCAACCCCACTACCAGTTCAAGATATTTTTTCTTAACTAGTCAGCAACAACTCTTACTTCCTAGGCCTAAGTTAGTCGACTAGGTTTCCCGACCTCACCCTATTAGACTTTTTTTTCTGGAATACCTTAAAAGTAAAGTTTCATGTAAATAAATCACCTGGCAAACTTTATGAGTTAAATACAACAAATTTATGTTGTCTCAGTTTTTAACAACCTGAGGACGGCATTGCAAGATTGATTTGGCTGAAAGTGGAGGAACTGGCCAATATGATTTAAAAACAATATATAAAATACAAATATTTATCGTATTTTTTCATAAATAAATTAGTCGTATATTTTCGATAATTCTTTTATCAGCTTTCAGAAAGGCAAATGTACAAAGATAACATATTTGTGATGGTTTATTTAGTACAATCAATTAAATATATAATTAAAAATTCACATTTAATATTATTCCAACCGATTAAACACTTCCATCCATTTCAATTAAATTATTATTTAAAATATATTAATGCTGTAAGTTAAATTTTACGTTTCACCGACACTCTAGAGTTAAGAAATTTTAATAATAGGGCAGGTAAAACTATCGAAATATCCTTACATCCCCTGTCGCACAAAATATAGTGCCTAGCCTAGTACATTGTTGGCCCAATATTTACAAGTGGGGTCAATATAGAAGCTTTTTAGCCTACGTAGGTGTTATATTGGCAAAAAATATAAGTTTCGATATATAATGCCACTTTTAGACCCATATAGGCCCAATATTTTATCAGTGAGACAAATCAAAAAGTTGTTTAGCATATGTAGGTGTTATATTAGCAAAAAAAATATTTTCGATATATAATGCCACTTTTGGGCCAATATAGGACCAATATAATATATCACCTCTTATAAATTTCTATCCGTTCGATGTTTTTTAATTAACGTAGTACCTTCCTTAGGCCAATATAGACATAACATATTTTTCCAGAATATTCGGCATCTATATCACCAATGATTGGCGATCTGGCTGATCGGTCCGTTTCGGTCTTATTCGAATGCATGCGGGGTATCGCATGACCTTGTGCTTCTGACATCCCGACAGTTGCTGGATTGGAGAGTTATCTCGATAAATATGAGATAAGTTTTAGTTTCTGTGTGTGGTCACAAAAAATTTCGGAGGGTATTTTTTTAAGATTCTATTTCCCTTACAAGGAATTTGGGATTAAAAAGTAGTATTTATTCCCCAAATTTCGTGTCATTTGAGACTTTTGGCAACGTCAAGTAACTGTGGCAACTCTGCTTCAAATACCAAATGCAAATGGCCGGTCAGTGGATGTGTACACGGAAGACGGCACTGACGCCATAAATTCACGTTTTTAGAAGACAATTGTTGTGAGATAAAGTGCTAATATTTGTTGCATTTGGTAAGTTTTATTTATGTCTATATTTTGCATTTGCAGCTCTAGAACTAGGTACACACTAGATTGTTTTCAAAATATTCACGCCGAGCTGAATATTGCCAGTAGAAAAATGACGAGATCGGATTTGTTAACGACTTAAGTTTTTAAGCTTTAAATCAGTTAGTGATTCCTTCAGTTATAAACAATTTGTATAAAACTAGCACTTTTTTCACTTTAGGTACAGGATTTATTTCTGCTATAGAATTGATATTGATATTTATTATACCCAATATTATACCCTGTATGACCGAATATAAAATTCAAGTTTACCCTTTATTCCAACTTAAAGCATATGGCAGGTTCTCAATGTAATTTGACCCTTTGTCAACGTTTCTGAAAATTCATATCTATGTTTCAGTTCATGTGAAAAGAAGAATTTTTTATAATTGCGCCAAAGTTCTAACTCTGCCGGGTATATTAGAAATATGTTAAGGGGAAAGGGGTGAAATGGGGGATTAATTGGTAAAAAATAACAATTTTCCGTTAATAATTTATTCGTTAATTAATATTGTCTTTTAATGGGTTTTGGGCATGCATATTTGAATTATAAAAACTGTTTGTTATTTTGGTGGAAAATAAGGAGTAAGGGTAAAAAGGGGAGGGGGGATGCTAAAGTGAAAACGTGTTTAAACAATCGAGTAATATATCGTTTTATAGGCTCCTGGACATTCAAATGCCAATTTGAAATTTATTTTAATGTTCGTAGAAAAAAAAACAGTTATGGGGGTAAATATTTCGATTTATGTCGATTTTTTTCTTCTAGATACTTTTCTAGTATATCGAAAATCTAGTACCTACAATATATTAAAATTTAAAACATTTGACAGAGGGCCGAACGAAATTTGAAACCTGCCGTTTCCTTCATACTGACATAAATTATATGGAAATAAATTTTATATAAAAGTTATTCGTTTTAAAACGATCTTTAATTTTCTAATACTTTAAAACGACTCAGCTCACTGTTTTGTTGTTCGATTTATTTGTTTTCATTTATTTAAGGGGCAGTGCGAAGACGATTCAAAGATGTTGCGCTAAAGATATAAAAAGACAGTTTCGTTCTTTTAGCAGGAGCAAACAACAGTGATAGAGGGCGCGAAATTCGCGCAATACACCATTAGGCACCTAGCGAGACGATGAAGAATTAGTAGAAAACGATCTCGCAGTTCAACAGTCTAGTAACTGATGGAATCTCATTTTCATTTTCATGTTTTGTTGATTTTTGTTATTGACTATAAAGCCAAAAAATTAAATAACGTATTTTACTTAAAACTCTCTCTTAGGATTACGTATGGTGTTAAAGTCAATTACACCGTAGGGGAGAGTTCCCTTGAAGTGGACAACCTATGAAACGGACACAGTCGATTTAGGCATATTTGGTTGCATATCCCAATTTCTAATGCATGCTGTACATTGATTGACCTTATAATAGTAGATGGCGCTAGTATTGGTGCGTTGGTGGTATCGTTTAATCTTGTTACAGTCAGTGCGGTATATGTTACTGGAAAAGTAAATATTCACGCAGTTTTAAAATTTGTCTAGAGTGGGCATTTTTCAAGATATTTTAAAGATTTTTGTGGTGATCGTCTGGTAACTGGGTCTAGATTAAACAAGGTATGTTGTTCTCATTAATATGTTTAACCCTAAAAATAAAAATGCATTTTTACTTTAAAGTAAACAAATCCATGAATTGGACACCAAAGATGTCATTGAATCGGAGGTCCAATTCATGGAAATGAAGTGTCCGATTCAAGGAAATAAAAAAAAATACTCAAAAACTTCTTTTTTTTTCTTTTAGACTTGGCTTATCATGACGAAGCGAATAAGAAAGTCTGACGAAGAAATTCGTGAAGCTGTAGATGCAGTTGTAAATCAAAATTTGTCGATTCGGAGTGTAGCTACAAACTGTGGTATTTCTAAATCTTTATTGGCAGTGCTTGTCAAAAAAGCAAAAAATGCACCTGAATTTGTGTACGATCGCAATATTGGAAACAGAAAAATTTTTTCGGCAGAACAAGAACAAATGTTAGTTTCTTACCTTAAAACAACATCAAAAATGTGTCATGGCTTAACCACTGTGCAAACAAGAGAGCTTGCATACCAGTTTGCATTGGCGAACAATATATCTATTCCACCAAAATGGGACGAGAATTCTAAAGCTGGAATTCACTGGCTTCATGGTTTCATGAAACGCAATAAGGATTTGTCGCTCCGCCAGCCAGAAAATACGTCTCTAAGCAGAGCATCTAGTTTTAATAGATCAAACGTAGGAACTTTTTTTTCTAAATTAAAATGCCTGTACAACAAATACAAGTTTTCAGCCAACATGATTTGGAACCTGGATGAGACCGGTTGTATGACTGTCACAAAATCGCCAAAAGTTGTAGCAGTAAGAGGTTCCAAACAGGTTGGTCAAATTGCATCTTCCGAAAGGGGAACGCTTGTCACCACACTTTTCTTTATAAATTCTGCCGGCGGATCATTGCCACCTGTGTTCGTATTTCCTCGGGTCTATTTTAAAGACATTATGCTTAAAGATGCACCGACAGGATCTAAAGGGTTTACAAATCCATCTGGGTGGATTACTGAAGACATTTTTGTAGAAGCCCTAAAGCATTTTGTTAACAATGTTAAACCAACGAGTGAAGATAAAGCTCTTATTATTATGGATAACCATATAACCCATGTAAATATACAAGTAATTGATTTTGCGAGGCAAAATAATATTATCATTTTGACCCTCCCTCCCCACTGCAGTCACCGGATGCAACCACTTGATGTGGCAGTATATGGCCCTTTTAAGGCAAGGTATAAAGTGGCATTGAATAATTGGCTTGTCTCAAATCCTGGCAAAACCGTTAGTATTTACGAAGTTGCAGGATTTGTTAATGCTGCATATAGCGAATCGCTTTCAATACACAACATTTGTAAGAGCTTTCTGAAAACAGGGATATATCCATTCAATTCATCAATATTTACTGATGACGACTTTCTGGCATCATCTGTAACCGACAGGCCAAATCCTTCCAACACAGAAAACCAAGAACCAGACATTTATAACAATCAGTGCAATGATTCACCTGAAGTTAAGGGATTGGACATAGTTGCTCAAACCACCACCTGTTCTAATTTGAATACTGAAAGTAAACCTTCAAATAACTGTAAGCAGACCGCTAGTTCAAACAGTAGCTGTCCCCTCAACTAGCTCCGACTTTTCTGGGCCCTGCTGTTCTAAGAGTGTGAAAAGTCCAAATAATTTCATTACAAAACAAGGTCGAGCAGAAATGAATTTGGTTTCACCTGAAGTTATTAGACCCTATCCTAAAGCAATGCCTCGGAAATCGGTCCAAGTTAATAGAAAAAAAGGTAAAAGTGCTGTTGTAACTGACACTCCTGAGAAGGAAGAACTAATGAAAGCGTATGAGGAAAAGTCAAAGAAACGAAAAACAAAAAAAGGTTCTAAAAAAGCAAAAGTATCAGCAAAAAAAACAAAAAAAAATATAAAGTTACCAAAAGTTCGAAATGATTACGATTCTGACACTGATATATCCTCGGAAATATCACTACACGATGAGTCTTCGACACCGACTAACCTAGAAGAATTTTATGAAGATATGTTGCAAGAGAATAAAGAAGAATTATCTGATGGAAAAGGTGAAAAAGAAAATTCGGTTTGTCCGGTCTGCCAAGGTGAATATCAACACAGTAAAGAAGAGTGGATCCAGTGCAAACTTTGTATGAAATGGGCTCACAACTCTTGCGGAGTTATGGGAAAGTTACATTATTTTTGTAATCTTTGTTTTTAGAATTTTCTACTGTATTTCAATCAGTATTTTGTTAAAATATTATAAAAACTATCTAGTGTCATGAATCGGACACTTGTTAAAAAAAATAAAAAATAAAATTCAAACAACTTGACTTTTTTTTCTGGTACTTTTAAGAGTAGAAATATAATGCGTGATGTTCGGACAACTGTTGATTTTTATATTATAATTTAATGATTAATGGTTCAGCAGCTAGGGTCATTTCCACAAAAATGTCCGATTCAAAGGAACTCTCCCCTACTACTATATATATATATATATATATATATATATATATATATATATATATACAATAATGGGATAATATTTATATAATCTGACGAAAACTTTCTTGGTCTCATATAAAGTAGCCAATATTGGACCAATAAATACAATATTTCCTCGAAAATGAATGTCTCGCTTTGGAGACCTAAGCTGGTCGTCTAGGTCTCCCGACCTAACCCCATTAGACTCTCTTTTTTCTGAAATACGTTAAAAGTAACGTTTTGTGTAAATAAACCTGTAAATCTTCAAGAGTTAAATGTAAAAATTAGGGAAGATATCAACGTTTTAACCACTTAGGACGGCACTGCAATAGTGTTTTATCTGACGGGAGGGACTTGGACAATATGATTTAAAAAAATTTAATTCGCAAATAGTTTCTGTATTTTGTTTTAAATAAATTAATTTTATACTTTGGATACATTTGTTCAGTTTCCAGAAGAATAAGCTAATAAGAATATAGCTGGACACTCTGTAGAAAGATAAAATAAAATGTCTGATTGTTTATTGAGTACAATTAGTTAAGAATCTAATTTCAAATTCACATTTAATATTATTCTAAACGATAAAATTCATACACACAACCCAATTAAATTATAATTTAAAATATTTTAATGCCATATATTTATGTTATACCGACACTCTAAGATTACTAGATGTGCTTAACTTATGAAATTTCAATAAATAAATGGAGGGTGATTAAATTTCTATTAAACTAGGGAATAATTGTATATGAACATTTTATTTTTTTTTGAAATTTTAATGAGATGTTGATTCATAAATAGAAAGTTAAAATGTTTCTGGTGATAGTGGTATCAATCATTTGAATTTTTCATCCAAAATCCACACATTCAAATTATTTTAAATGATTAAACACTTGCACACGCTGTGCAATTAAAATATTACTTCAAATGCGTTTATTCCATATAATATTTTTTTATGTTTTTGCCCACTCTAAAATCGTTATGGCCGATTAAACTTTTATTTCACTAACGAATGGTCTGTATTCTAGATATGTAAACATGGAACAATTTCTCTAAATTGCTTGTATAGTCAAAAGCAGTGTTATCGTGCGGGTCATACGATTTATCAACGACAAACTTTTTAAGTTTGTTTTTCTTTTATTACGTCTAATCATATCATCCGCATACAATCCAGAAGATGAATTAGATAGACTTATGATATTTTCATACGAAAAAAGAGGATACACATATAAATACCAGCAGTTGCAAAAATCTTTGAGCGATGTCACTTCAAAGTCCGATTGACAAGACAGTGACAAAATGAGTAATAGAAAACAATTTTCGGGTTTTTTTCTGATCTAATAAAATATTACGAAAATGAAAATTCACCGGCCAATATCCCGGAGCCAGTAGCAAAAGCTCTGGGAATCGGTATAAGGACTGCTTATGCATGAAAAAAAGCATAATTTACTACCGAAGAAGATTAAGAAATGTACACGAAAAAAGCCAAAGACAGAAGACTTAAGTGACAATGTAAAAATGGATGTTCGTAATGCAATTTACGATTTATACACATCAAAAACTAATATAACCCTTCAAGTTTTAAAAGAAGCTTTAAAAAATCGAGGCATATTGGAAAATGGACTAAAATCGTTGTCAAAATTAATAAAAATGTTGGGTTTTCGATATAAAAAGAACTGTAATCGATTTTTATGCGAGTTGCCACATATAGCAAGTCAGCGTATCCAGTTTTTAAAGAAATACACGCAAAATGTTAATTCAAAATTTAGAAAAGTGGTATTGGATATTTTATAATGGAAGTGGTTCGAAATCTTAGCAGGACGAGTCTGTAAAAAGTGTCAATAGAAAAAAGGGATGTGGGACGGGAAAACGGTTCATCATTTTGCATGCAGGTTCTTCAACAGGATTTCTCCCAGGTGCAAGTTTACTGTTTTCTTTTAATGGCAAAATCTATTAAAAAACCAACAAGCCGTAGATGAAATATTACGGGAAAATGGACATGAGGTTTTACGACTGCCGCCATACCATTGCCAGTTTAACGCAATAGTATTAATATGAGCTGGGGCAAAATCATATTACGAAAAACACGTGAACGATGGTCTTACATCAGAAGAAGTGCAAATTGTTTGGCAAGATTCATTAAATTATATTACGCCGGAGTACTGGAAGAAATCTGTGGAACATACGGAGTAATTAATATGGGATTGGTGGAATCGGGAACGAGTTCTAGATGTCGAAATAACACCAATGATCATTGCGCTATTTGAGGACGACTCAGAAGATGAGTACTTATTAAGTGATGAGTTAATTCTTTACGCCTGCAGACTCCAGCGATTCCAATTAGTGCTGCGACTTTGATTAGTAAATAAGTATCGCCAGGCTCAATGCTTAAAAATTTTTCAACATGTTAGTGGTTTAAAATTTAAGAATTTTTGGTCTAAAACCTACCATTTTCTTTTTTAAATAAGCAATCAATTTAAAATGCCTGCTAATATCTACATTTTTCTTAATTTTTAGCATAGATTTTATCATTGAGGACTTGGACCACATTGTAGATGGTTAAAAGTTCTTTGAAACTTCTTGAAAGTAAACTAGACACTTCTTTACTAATGTTGTTGATTTTCTTGGTGGCGCACCATTTGATGAACTTTTCGTATTTGCTTCTTTTGCTGCGTCCATAATATATTCTGGAACCCCGTCTTGCATAGCCAGATTGTCAAATTCACTTAAATTCATTGTATTAATGCAAAATTACGAAATACGACCATATAAAAGTAATTAATGACAAATAAATATATCGAAATGTCGGTTTATAATTTTTGAAGTGACCAGTGGTCGTTTTAACAAGTATCTCTATTGAGAAATCCGTTAGTATGGAAATTCTTATAGGTTAAATTTTAAGAAACAAAATAATCTGATAATGGAAGTGGCCGAAATGGGAAGTTTTACTCTGGTAGGCTGCAGTTTAGATATTTAAACATAAAAAATTGATTTGGATTAATTTTTATAAAACTTTATATTGATGAAGTTGTGTAAATACATTCAAACAATTTTTCTAATGATATATTCAGTATAATCAATTAAATTTCCATCCATAATTCACATTTAAATTATTTTAAACCATTAAACACTTCCACTGCTCGTTTAATTAAACTATTGTTTCAAATACATTTATATTATAACATCTATTATTTTGATATATTTTTTCAACAACTACAATAACTGATGTGTAAAAATTACCATATTTTGATATAATACTTGTGAGTAATTAGATTAAATCCGTATTGAACCAACGAACGTCTGTATTTTCGACATGGAAAGTACCCCAATGGTTTTGTGTTAATGTTTCTAAATATTCATATGTTAATTTTTTTTTTGGAATTGAAGTACTTTCGATTTATTTTTATTATATAATAATTTTTAAAGTACAATCTACATTGCCATGTCTAAGTCTTTGATTCTCAAAGCTATATGGACGTTATAGCGTTACAAACCTAGGAGCGGTAGATGTTAGAATTTACATTAGAACATTGTGTTGCTACTTTTTTATTTTATTCATAATATAAAACTGTATCGTTTTGATATAATGCAGTTTTCCTATTTTTCAGAATTTTCATTTTCACTGAATAAATATTATACATTTCGTTATTATCTTAGTTTCTACCAGTAACTAGGTTAGCTATTCGCTTGGTGACATAAATAATATAATTAGTAATTTTAAACAGTTGCTTTAACCAGAGTTTTATACTTTGTTGTTATAAAATGTACATTTTTAATAATTATCATTCTGTAACACTATTAGGTACTCAATGTGCTTAGATATATTAGTTCTGTTATATCCACAAACTTTAAGTAATAACTGGTGGTATGTAAAACTTTTACACATAACTTGCAATACCTCTTTTACTTACCTCATAAAGGAGAAGTATTGAAATTGTGAAAAAATCACCCTCCGAGATTTTTTTCAGATCTCAGGGTCTTCAGGGTCCCTAGATGTCGAAAAACATGTTTTCTCGATTCCGTCGGTCTGTCTGTCTGTCTGTCTGTTCGCGGCATAGCTAAAAAATTTTTTACCCGACTTCAAATTTTGGTCTAAAATGAAGGGTAGAGAGGGAACATTTTGGTAAAAATTCAATGTCAAAACAAAATGGCGGCCTATTGAAATGTTCGCGTCTTGGCGTTCCTAGATGACAAAAACTATGTTTTATCAAGTCGGTCTGTCGGTTTGTCTGTCAATTCGCAGCATAGCTTAAAAACTACTCATCAGATTGACTTAAAATTTTAGAGAAAAATAAGGGTCATATGGGAATGACCTGGTAATATTTTAGTTAAAATTTAATAAGCCGGAACAAGATGACAGCATAGTGAAACGTTAAATTATGTAGGAATCAACTGTAAAATTTTGGTACGAATCCAAGATGGCGGAACAAAATGAGGGTTTAATAAATTATTTAAACGTTCAGCCTGAAAAAACTACTTAATATACTGATTTCAAATTATGTGCCATAACTAACTGTAGTATAGAGATGAACTCGTAAAACTGTGGTATTATTCAAGATGGCGGAACAAAATGCCGGCCAAATTAATTTTTTTAATCTGAAAAAATTACCTTCTCATATTTTACATATATTTGCGTTTTAACGTCCCTATATGCCAAACAATATGTTTTATTTATAAATTACGTAGGTCTGTCTGTCGGTTTGTCTGTCAGTTCGCGGCATAGCTTAAAAACTAATCATCAGATTGATAGTCAAAAGTTAAGGCTCGTATGGGCATGACCTGATAATATTTTGGTAAAAATCCAATATAATGGAACAAGATGGCGGATTAGTGAAAAGTTAAAAAAATTATTACTTAAAAACTAATTATCCAATTTTCAGAAAAATCAAGTATTATGTAGGAATCAACTGGAGAAATCTTGGTACGAATACAAGATGGTGGAACACAATGGCAGCTTATAAAAATATTTAGAAATTCAGCCTGAAAAAAAACTACTATTTGGCGCAATTTGAAAAGAATCGGTATAACTGTTCTTAAGTTACCGTGCAGGCATACAAAGACTCACACACAACCCTTCAGACAACATTTTTTTAAATATGTTTTTCTTATTTTAGGATCTCTAAGATCTCAATAAATCCCAATTTATACTTCTCGAAAAAATGTTTTCGATTGCAACAGTCCTCCTTGAGTAGAAGTATTTTATAAGATGTTTTTTTAAACTGTGAAATATTTTTTATAGAAATATTTATAAACAACGGCAAAAGTTATATTTTGGAATATAAGCAATTTAAGCAACATTATATAAAAATATAAAATTCCCCGCTCGTACCCTAACTTTTGCTGTTGATTATAAATATTTCTATAAACAGCCCCTTGTAACCCGTTGGTATTAATATATGAGCTGTTATACGGGAAAGGAAGAATTGGTTGTTGAATATTTACTTTTATTTGCATGTCGCGAAATTTAACATAGTTTGTAGAATATAATTGTACAGGGTGTCCAAATTTCGGTGCTTTTACGGGGTATCTCGGCTATTTGCTCCATTTTTGTGAAACTAAAAATACCGTAAACAAAATTTTCCCAGCCCGCTTCGTTTCTCAGATACAGGGTGATTATGAAAATACTGCATTTTGGGACCACCCTGGTAGCTCGCTTACTGTTTGAGATATCAAAAAGGTAAAAACTGCTTATCACGCAATTTTTTACGTAGAATCCAGTGGCGTAGTTAGATTTTTTTTTATCACCTACCATTTTTGAGTTATTTACCAATATTTTGTTTTTTTAAATTGGACACCCTGTATATTGGTTGACAGTTCGATAGGGTTTTTTTTAGCTTTTCAAATATATTTAATTTGTGGTATTTATTTTAAAAAGCAACCCCAATTTTCACATTATAAGGAAATTTAAACAAAAATCAAAGTGGCCATGGATAAACAAATAAATAAACTAATTGTTGAGTTTTTACCTCGTTGTCTTACATTTTTTAATATTTATTTACTCATTGATTTATTTCCCATTTATATTTTCTTTATTGCTAAAAATGGCTGAAAGGCGAAATTCTGAAAATTTTGAAAAGTATGATATGGTATGTAGTTAACTAGTAGTTAGTAATATCTATTATAAAGCATGGTAGGTATATTTATTCGAAGGGGTAGGTGTTTTACCTCTGGGTATTTAAATTAATTTTCCACGGATGCCATTGTCCTAACTATCGTTTTTCTGATAATTGTTAAGAGAACAATTACTATCTAAGATGGCCAGCGCGGTCTCCCGATCTTTCGGTGCTGGATTTTTTCGTATGGCACTATATACAAGTTAATAAAACCCGCCACCGAACAATGGAAGAACTGCGCGAAGCTACCAAGACGGCATTTCGAGATTTACAAGGGCGATCAATCATATTATTGAATGCTCTTAATCGAATTTCAAAACTGACTGAATTATGTGTTAGAGAAAACGGAAATCATTTTCAGCAATTCTTGTAAATAATAAAAAAGAAGTAAACTAAACCATTAAGTATTTGTTTTGCTAAAGCTATTAAAGCTATATTTTAAAAAGTTTATGTTGAATTGTTAAATTGTTGAGTTGTTATGTTAAAATTGTTTAATTTAAATTGTTAAATTGTTGAAAGGTTATGTCAAAATTGTTAAATTTAAGTGGTTGAAATGTTGAATTGAATTGTTATATACTTGTTACTTGTTTTTAATGTTTTCTTAAAATTGTTGTTGATGTTTGGTAATATATTTATATACTTAAAAATTGAGTTTAAAATCTTAATTGAAACTCCAATTTAAGGTATCTATCTAAGTAGATCTAGGTAGTGGAATAGATACAGCAAATGTTTTTCATGGCTATTTTAGAAAAAAATATTTAAAAATGTAAATCTTGGGCCAATGGATGCAGATAAATACCACACATTATATATTTGAGAAGCTAAAAAAGAACTGTCAACCAATATACAGGATGTCCTATTTGAAAAAACATAATATTGGTAAATAACTCAAAAATGGTAGGTGATAAAAAATATGACTACGCCACTGGATTCTATTTAAAAAACTGCGTAATAGACAGTTTTTCCCTTTTTATATCTCAAACCGTAAGCGAGGTACGAGGGGGGTCCCAAAATGCAGTATTTTGAAAATCACCCTGTATCCCAGAAACGAAGCAGGCTGGAAAATTTTTGTTTACGGCGTCTCTATCTTTTCAAATAGCCGAGATACCCCGTGAAAGCATCGAAATTTGGACATCCTATACTTTTCAAAATCAATCTGTAATTTTGGGCATTTAAAAAAGATAAGGTTCTTTGATGTCAAATATTAAATAAGACGCGAATATACTTTAAGTTGCATTCATCTTCCTATACCTTTTTTATCACCTTCGACTGAGAAAAGTCTTGGCAATACCATCGTTAATGAATTCACTATAACAGCTACAACTATATCAAATTATTATACCGCCTCTCCCAAAAGAAATCATAATTTTAAGTTTCGACGAATCTCAGTAGGAAGTGAATTTTTATACCTAGAGTAAGTTAAAACAATGAATGTTGCTTCAATTGCTTAATTTCCAAAATGCGGTCTCTATACTTACATAACTAAAAATTTGTACTAGAGATATCCTTGTGACTATAATAGCTTTTAATATGGAAACCGACACATTCCATATTAAAAAAAATTGCTTTTCACAAGAATTGTGCAGGGTCATTTACCTAAGGTACACATAAAGCTCTCCAATAAATATTAGATATCCGAAAATCCCTAAAATATTATTAAAGCTGTCTGATATACTAATTAAGTTATCTCAATTGCTTTCAGTTTAAATTTATTCACTTGTGTGCTGACACTCATTTACTTAAGAAGGATTTATTATCGGTCATTAAAAGTCATGTGAAAAATACCCTTCCGAGCGTACCTGGCTTAAAGAAAAAAACGTAACGTTAGTAGCGGCTGGCTTATATGGTTAATTAATCAAAGAAGCATGAAAATAACACTAGCTATTAATTGAATTTAAAAAAAAGGTTAATTACGAAACTGGTGGAATTGTTTGTTAGCGATAAGAATATATCACAAAAAGTATTCTGATAGAAGACAAACACGAGAAGTGCCTTTGAAATATTATACAATGGTCTGATGAGACGGGAAATATGGACTACACGAAAACTAATCGAGCCGAACCTGTTTTAAACTACTTAGGACCTAGCTAGTTTAAACTAGTTTAAACTAGTTGTTCGGCTGTCCACCCTAAAGTAATTAAAATGTAAAAACAAAAAAAAAATAACAATAAAAAAACAGTACTAAACAATAACAGTAAACAAGTAACAAATCGTATAAAACAGCAAAAACTACTCAATTAGATGTTCGAAATGAACACCGTTCTGTTGGACAAAAATATTTAAACGATTTTAAAAAGGTACGCTAACATCTCTTACCCCCTATTGCACAAAACTTAATTGCTGTTTAGAATATTTAACCGAACTTGCGGATTTGACAAGCTGCTTACAGAAATCTAGGAACACGCTGTCAAATTTGACATTCCGTTAAACATTTTAAACTTTAACTGAGCTTTCTGCAATCGGCCATTAATGTATTAAAATGAATAATATTAAATACACTTTGGATTCTTTCCTTCATATTTTCTTTTGTAGTCGGAGGTGTTCAATATCCCAAATTATTAACAAACCCTCAAAGAAAAAAGTCCATTTTTTTCAAGTCAAGGGATCTAGGCGGCCACCCAATCGGTCCACCTCATCCTATCCAGCGTTCTTGAAATTGATCATTAAGAAATGCATGAATGTCAGCCGTATGGTGAACTGGGCCACAGTCATGCATAAACCATATTTGATAACGGACGTTAACAAGGATGTAGTATAATAGGGTTCAAAAATCTTGCCTCAAAAACTGAAGATATTGGGTGCAGTAAGCCTTTCTTCAAAAAAATGTCTGAAATTTCCACTCCAGACGTTAAAGGTCGTTGACTAGTTGTGCAAATATAGTGAGGATTTCAGTAACGTATTAATGAAAATTATGTCAATGACGTTTCCATTTTTGTGGAATGTTGCTTCGTCAGTAAGTAACACAAAGTTTGTAAACGTTGGCTCTCTCAGAATTTGTTATTGTGCCAAAAAATTTAGTAGCGTGTAAAGTGTAAAGTGTATCCTCTACAAATTTTGAAGAAGTTGAATATGGTATCGGTGAAACTTGTTTCTGTTTTATAATTCGTAGAACAGTGGTTTTAGTTACATCTGTTTCTCTTGCAATTCTTCTTGAGCCATATGTGGGTCTTCTATAACTTTTAAGTTTACCGCTAACTCGTCCTACTCCTAACAGATTTGGCTGGATCTGTTTTCGTGTATTCTACATTTCCCGTCTCATCAAACCGTTGCATATGCCTTTCAAAATGCTTTTGTGTAATTGTCTTCTATCCGGATACTTTTCGTGATATATTCATGTCGCTAACAAACAATTGTTGTCACTTGCTCCGAACACATAAATATATATCGATCATTTCTTCAAAATTCATATTTGTTTCTTACAATAGAAACTGTACTTTTTAATACAAATATCATGTATAGTCTAAAGTAGTGTTATCGTGCGGGTCATACGATTTATCAACAACAAACTTTTTAAGTTTGTTTTTCTTTTATTACGTGTAATCATATCTTCCGCATAAAATCCGAAAGATGAATAAGATAAACCTATGATATTTACATATGAAAAAAGAGGATAAACATAAATACCAGCAGTTGCAAATATCTTTAAGCGATGTCACTTCAAAGTCAGATTGACAAGTTAGTGACAAAATGACTAATAGAAAACAATTTTCGGGTTTTTTGCATCCACAAGCGAAAAAAATGGTATTACATCTAATAAAATATTACGAAAACGAAAATTCATCGGCCAATATCCAGGAGACAGTAGCAAAAGCTCTGGGAATCGGTATAAGGACTGTGCAGAAAATTGTGCATGAAAAAAAAGCATACTTTACTACCGAAGAAGATTAAGAAACGTACACGAAAAAAGCCAAAGACAGAAGACTTAAGTGACAATGTAAAAATGGATATTCGTAATGCAATTTACGATTTATACACATCAAAAATTAATATAACCCTTCAAGTTTTATAAGAAGCTTTAAAAAATCGAGGCATATTGGAAATTGGACTAAAATCGTTGTCAAAATTAATAAAAATGTTGGGTTTTCGATATAAAAAGGACTGTAGTCGAAGATTTTTATGTGAGTTGTCACATATAGCAAGTCAGCGTATCCAGTTTTTACAGAAATACACGGAAAAAGTTAATTCAAAATTTAGAAAAGTGGTATTTTTAGACGATACTTGGATATTTTCTAATGGAAGTGGTTCGAAATCTTGGCAGGACGAGTCTTTAAAAAGTGTCAAAGAAAAAAGGGATGTGGGACGAGAAAACGGTTCATCATTTTGCATACAGGTTCTTCAACAGGATTTCTCCCAGGTGCAAGTTTACTGTTTTCTTTAACATGAAAAGTGGTTAAAAGAACAACTAATTTCAAATTTAGATGCTCCATCTCTAATCATTCTGGACAATACATCTTATCATTCAAGAATCTTAAATAAACAACCTACTTCATCCTGGAAGAAAAGTGATATTTATAACTGACTAATAAAACAAAAACAAAATCATTTACCCAATATGCTGAAACTAGAACTTCCATTAGCCATACCATTGCCAGTTTAACGCAATAGAATTAATATGGGCTGGGGCAAAATCATATTACGAAAAAAACGTGAACGATGATCTTACATCAGATGAAGTGCTAATTGTTTGGCAAGATGCATTAAATTATATTACGCCGGAGTACTGAAAGAAATTTGTGGAAAATACGGAGAAATTAATATGGGATTGGTGGAATCGAGAACGAGTTCTACATGTTGAAATAGCACCAATGATCATTGCGCCATTTGAGGACGCCTCAGAAGATGAGGACGTTTTAAGTGATGATGATATTAATATTAAAAAGTTTCTGAAGGATTATATTAGCCTTTGACGTATATAAATCATAAAATGCATTATGAATATCCATTTTTGCATTGTAACTTAAGTCTTTTGCCTTTGGATTTTTTCGCATACATTTCTTAATCGGTAAAATCGGTTTACCAGAAACTCGGGTCTAACGAAAAATACAGGCTGTATATAGCCTCTGTTTTTCGCACGCATGGCCCTTAATTTTAGACTGAAATTTGAAAAAATCGGATAAGTAGTTTTTTAGCTATGCTGCGAACAGACAGACTGACGGACAGACATACCTACAGACAGACGGAATTGAGAAAACATGTTTTCCGGCATCTAGGGACTCTTAAACGTAAAGATCTGAAAAAATCTCTCGAGGGAAGTAATAACTGATTATCTTGTGTTTTTAACAAAAGTGTATAATATTTTTGCAAAATAATTTTTTTTTGTTATCACAATACAAAAAAAAAACAAGTTTTCTTTGCACAGGGGTGGCCCGCATTTAAATAAATGACACTGTATAAGTGGTTAGGTTTTTAGATTAAGCGGGGCTCATAATTTTTGGTGATTGAGAAAAAAATCTCACTTTCATTAAGTGGCTGTATAAACAGAACATATCCTGATTTTTCCACTGATTCGAACCGCCTTCCGACTTTATTAAGGCGTTTGCCACTTTGTAAATTTTTGTTTTTGCCAACCAAAAATGTTAACCAAATACATATTTAGCGATTTTTCTTATTTAGTCCCTCGACCTTTAATATATAAAATAATATTAAGTGGCTATCTTAATAATATTGCGTAATAAAATTAAAAAAAAACTATTTTCTTTCTCCCTGTATATTTGTAAATAGCCCATCGAGACAATATTTTGGTATTCACTGTGTTTTCTGATTTGATTCATAATCATGATGACCTTTGGACCCGCACGATAAGACCGCATTCGACTTTACCAGCATTACTTGATAAGTCAAATTTGTATTTTTGATAGTTTAATTTCATTTGTCAAAATAAGGCCCACTAGATAAACAAATTCAAGATAGCCAAGGTTTGCTGATTTTTTTGTGTTATTTACTGACAAAGCAACATTCCACAAAATTAGAAATGTCAATAGACATATTTTCTTTATAATGCTAATGTAAAACCTCATTTTACTCGCACAACTAGTCAGAAAAGGTGGTCTCTTAACGTCAAATGTACCTCTAATATTTTCGAAAAGTGGCCATAAATCTTGAACGACTCTGTATAGACCTCACATTGTCCCAATATTGGGTGAATGGCCAAAAAGGGAGAAATCCGAAAATTTAATAATATACAGGGCGTTACATTTAAATTAGTCGAGAAAATTTGCATCCAGGATTTTTATTTACACTTTATACCGTTACTAAAGAATGCTAAAAATGCAGCAGTTGAAAGAAGAACGCATTTGGAAGTTTTTACCATGCTAAAATGATTTAGGCTAGTAGATTTAAAAAAATACAGGGCGTTAAATGTACCTGTGATATTTTCGAAAAGTGGCCATAAATCTTGAATGACTCTGTATAGACCCCACATACCCGAAGAAAAGATTTAACTGACCTTCTCACAAACTCTTTTTTTTAATGTACAAAAATAGTTTACAAAACTTCTTCAAAATCTCACAACAAGCAGAAAACTCTTAATGACTTTTAAAATTTAAAACACCGTCGGAAAATATCCTGACTTGTACTTTTCGACCGAAATGATTTATAATGCTGTATCCGAGCAAAATCTTATTTTGCCCTTTGGCAACTATGCAATCGTCCATCAAATGAAAGATCGTCAACTCACATAAAACTTGTGGTTGGTTCTAAGTAATGCAATCAACAACACACATATAAAGTTTAAATTGAAACTGTCGTTAAGTTAGCCCCGAAGGAAATGAATTATATGGAACGTTTAGGACACTCGTAAGCAAACTATTTCTGTTTATTTGCATGTGTGTTTGCATTAAATTTGTTATTGTTGACCAGTGATAGATTAGATAACTATTGGAGTTGGAAGCATCCTAATTACGAATTCAACAACCGAAATTGTCCATCATGTATAGATTTTTTTATATTTATTTAGAATACATTAGATATTTTTATTTTATTCCAAAATTTTTATATCATTTTTAAATATTTTTATATAGTTAAGTTTAAACCTAGGAAAAAAATCAAGGTATTCTAAGGATGACAGGTTTTATTTGCAAAAATACATTTATCGTAAGTCCTGTGTAGACAACTTTTTTGCAAATGTTGACTTTCGTTTATATTCCTGATCCCTTTATCTCATAGGAAACCAATAATAATCCCCAATCATTGCTGTATCCCACCTGCCTTAATAGTGTTGCTCCATTGTCAGTATATCTTAGTAGAAACTTTTTCGTTGCTCGTCACTAACCTCACCCAAAATTCCGGGAAAAAAGTTTAAATGGGAGTGCAAGAACTATTTTGCAGTAGTTTTAAAGTTGATCGTAGTTTCCTCCTTTTTTGTATACTAAAAACTCCGAAACAATTCTTTTAAAAGATTTTCACGCAGCTAGTTTAACATCAGTTAATTTTTGATCAAACTTTCATCCCTTAGTAATCTTTTAATTTGTGGTCCAAAAAATATTCCTCTCTTAAACCCAGCATCACTAGGATTAAGGAAAAATTGTTAAAGGTATTTAAGCGCATCTCCTTCTTTATCTAATTCTTCTCCGAAATGTTTCATCAATCCGAGCTTAATGTGTAATTGAGATAAGAGAACTTTAAGATCAACAAGAGGCTTATTCTTTACCTTAGCTTGGCCTGGAATATATTGATTTCTCTGAAGCGATTCTTATATTAGGTAATATCTCTGTGTTGCTCTACTATCGCAAAGATAAAGAAAACAGCAATACTGGATCAATCCGCCCTGAAACCCTAGTAACAACCCTATAACTTTTAGGTCAATTGCTTGCTGGAGAGAACCATTAAGGAACTGCTTTAAAATAATCTATAAATAAGCGCCAGTGGCTATTAAATTCCGTTATTGTAATCTTGAACCCAGTAGTTCAGCATGCTCCTTGGACAAGTGGAGGCCCCGAACTAGATCATTTAATTTAGCTTGTTCGATTAAATGGCCTTCTTTTTCTTCATTCGGGGGAAAATAAGAATTGTCCTCTTCTGATACATTATCGGGTTCTGCCTTAACATCATTTAATTTTTAAGTATTTTAATCGTGAAAAAATCACACTCCGAGATTTTTCAGATCTTCACGTTTCAGGGTCCCTAGATGACGAAAAACATGTTTTCTCAATTCCGTCGGTCTGTCTGTCTCTCTGACTGTTCGCGGCGTAGCCAAAAAACTACTTTCCCGATTGACTTGAAATTTTGGTGAAAAGCTAACGTCATATGGGAATGACCTGGTAACATTTTGGTAAAATCCAATATGGCGAAACAAAATGGCAGCGTAATAAAATATTTAAAAATTCAACCTGGAAAAACCGCTTATTAGTTTGATTTCAAATTGTCTGCCATAACTAATTATGGTATAGGGATCAACTAGTAAAATAGTGGTACTAATTCAAAATGTTTCTAATCGTGACAAAATCACCCTCTCAGCTTTTTGACATCTTTACGTTTTACCGTCGCTATATGCCAACAAATATGTTTTATCAATTCCGTCAATTCGTCTTAGGTCTGTCTGTCAGTTTGCAGCATAGCTTTTAGACTACTTAACCGAGTGACTTCAAATTTTGATGAAAAATTAGGATCATGTGGAGTTGACCTGGTAACATTTTGGTAAAAATCCAGTATGGCGATACAAAATGGGTACTCATCCAATTTATATCAAATTTTGCAAAAAGCTATATAGTATTACTATTTCCTGCATGAAACCCATATTATCAATCTTTACCCAATCCGTTGATTCGCATATATAACCCAGATATTAAGATTCTAAATGATTTTCGTTAACAATCCTCATGTTATTATGTTAGAGAAGTATATTATTTGGGGTTAGGATCTAGTAAAAAAAAAAGTCTATTTTTAAACACACGTTTCACAACTTTGTTGTTTATTTATCCTAGTACAGATAACGCTGCAAATTGTGCTACTACCCCCAACAATAAATCTTTATTATTTGAAGAGCGTCTACGAAATCTCTCTTCCTTGCGAGACGATTGGCATCCAAGCATAACAACGTTTCCAAAAAAATACCCACCACCATCAGAGGCAATTCGCCAAGTTGCCTTTTCTCATGAATTGTCAGAAAGTGACATCACTCAGGATGATAACTACCTATGCGTGGTACGTGATAATAACAAGACACCACAAATTCAGAATTTTCCATTACTTCCAGCACCGCCAAAAAAAAACTAAATACTCACTGCGCTGTCGGCGGCAACCGACAGCGCGACACTAATAACGGAAGTGAAAAAAGTTTAAAGATGATGGATTTGAATGTGCAGGGTTTAGGTAGTAAAATAGACTCTATAGATATGTTGATCTCTGATCAGAATATCGACATTCTTTGCCTCTGTGAACATTGGTTACTCAGAGAAGAACTAGAAATCACACAATTTAGTAGTACGACAGCTATCGAGAATTAGTTGGATTTCATTTATAGAGCTCTAGATGGAAAGGAACACGTATTGGGTATTTTTTGTGACCTGAGTCAGGCTTTTGACACTGTCACTCACAGAATATTGCTGGATAAATTAGCTGCCATTGGCGTTCGTGGCAAAGCACATTCCTGGATAAAATCCTACCTGGAAAACCATAAGCAAATGGTTGTGATTGATGGGGTCAAGTCTGATTGCAGGTTTAAAAAGGTTGGCGTACCGCAGGGTTCAATACTGGGACCCCTGTTGTTCAACATATACGTTAATGACATGAAACAGTTTTGCACAATACCAGACCGCATGGTCCTATACGCAGATGATACTAACATATTAATTAAGCATAAAAACCTACAACTTCTTTCCGAAAAGGGCAATAAAACGTCTGTAGAATTTTCTACATATTGTAAAATGAATGATCTACAGCTTAATATGAAGAAAACATGGCTTATGGAATTTCTTCCAAGAAATTCAACAACCAATTACGATTTGCTAATAAAAGTAGCAGGGAAGTCCATAGAAAGTACTAGGGCTCTAAAACTTCTTGTTTTGTATATCGATCAGAAGCTCAGCTGGGAGTGCCATATTGATCACCTCTGTAGGAAGTTAAGTGTATCCTGCTATATTGTAAGATCTCTTGTAGGGACTGAGTCTGTAGATGTTTTAAAGGTATTGTATTACGGACTGATTCACTCTCACCTTCAGTATGGTCTAATTTTTTGGAGGAACTCGGCACACATACAAAGGGTTTTTATAAGCCAGAAAAAAATAATAAGATGTATAAGCCAAGCAAGAAAAAGAACATCTTGCAAACCATTATTTAAAAAACTTGGACTTCTTACATTGCCCTTAATATATATCTACGAAATCACTAAGTACATCTTAAAGAATCTCAGCAAATATGAAACAAAAAGTGTTATTCACCAGCATAACACTAGGAATAAAAGTGACTTACATTTACCTTTCTGTCGAAGATCACTGTCTCAGAAGTCTCCAGAGTATATGGGTATTAAATGTCTTTATAAGTTCAGGGCGCTTATGAGCAACCAAAGTAATAAGAAGTCAATAAAAAATCAATTAAAAGACTTCTTAATTGAAAATGTATTTTATTCAGTGGATGAATTTTTGGAGCACTAGGGGAAACTTGTTTGAAAAAACCTCATTTTGACTTCGTGTAATGTATATATTGTACTTGTATTATATTTTATATTTAAGTCTTATTTTATTATTTATTCGTGGACGATTTTTGTATTGTTTTGTCTAGTTTGGTAACTTCTAATAGTGAATGTAATCTGTTTGTTTTCTCTCTTGTTTGTAAATACGCATTTCTGTTTATATAATTTTGTGCCTGCGTATTGCCTATTTTTCAGTGAGGATGCCAATACATTTTCTTTTTATTTTCCACGTAGGGGAGAGTGGGGGAATATCGACCGTCGGGAAAAATCGACCACTTTCAAATCTTCTAAACTTGGCGCCATATGGGCTTAATACATCAACTGACCAATAGATGGCTTCGTATGTGCCTGATTTATGCGATTAATTTGAAGCCATAACGTTTCCGTGTATCCATGTTGATAGTTGTACTCGTGTTTAATCTGTTTTTATTAAAACTGTGCTGCTATTATTAAGGTAGGGAAATCCTTAAACATTCTAAATGTTCTGCATTTTATCTTAATAGGATACTGCGGATATTCTTCCGTAATTTAGGTCCAATTTGGTGCACTTTTAATACATATTTTTAGTAAAAACAAATTTAGGGTTAAGTTTACCGGTTCGGGTAAAATCGATCATGCTGGTCGATATTACCCTGCAGTGATCGGTATTACCCTACTTAATATTTGTGGTCTAATCATTATCTATTCTAAAGAAAGTGCGCAATAAATGCAAGCATAAGGTACATGTCAGCATTTCATTTCAGATGCCGCGAACATATGTTCGAAAAACTGGACGTTCTTCGTGGACGGAGGAGTCTATGAAAAGAGCAATAAAGGCCGTGGGAGAAAAGACATTATCCATTAGGGGCGCCGCACAAATGTTTAATATCCCATATGGTACTCTTCAAGATAGACTAAAAGGTAGATTTCAACCAAAAAAACTTACGTTGGGAAGAAAACCTGTCTTTTCCGAAAATCAGGAAAAAGAAATTGTTGAAACCATTTTAAAATTATCCAAATTATTTTATGGATTGACAGCTCAAAGCATAAGAACATTGGTTTTTAAATATGCAGAGACAAATAAAATTACACATCCTTTTAATAAGGAGAGCGGGATGTGTGGCAAGGATTGGATCTACTCATTTATGCGACGTTATCCGCAGCTTAGTTTTCGTAAACCGGAAGCTACTAGCCTAAGCAGAGTTACCGCATTTAACAAAGGCGAAATGGATTTTTTTTTAATAATCTTGAAAAAAAATACCATTTTGAAGTTCATCGCATTTATAACGTTGACGAAACGGGTATTTCCAATGTCCACAATCCGAGTCGTATATTGGCAAGAAAGGGAGAGAAACAAGTCGGCGTGATAACAAGCGGAGAAAGGGGTCAAAACACTACAATTGTATGCTGTTTTAGTGCGTCTGGGCAATATATCCCGCCCATGTTTATTTTTAAGAGAATGAGAATGAAAGATGGTGTGGAAAAAAATGGACCGGCAGGCGCGATATACAAATGTTCAAAATCTGGATGGATTACCGAAAAATTGTTTACCGAATGGTTGCAACATTTTGCGAAATTTGCTAATGCTTCTCCAGAGCAACCTATTCTTCTAGTACTGGATAACCATTCAACTCATTCTTCTTTGGCTTCCTACACTTTTTGTAGAAATTCTGGCATTCATTTACTATCACTTCCCCCCCACACATCTCACAGGACACAGCCTCTGGACGTTACTTTCTTTAAGTCCTTGAAAACTGCTTACCACCAAGAATGTGATAAGTACATAAAAAGTAGAAATTATGAAAAAATCAAAGAGACTGATATTGCCGAACTTTTTGGGAATGCTTACAATAGGACGACCACAATAGAGAAGGCAATTAACGGATTTAAGACCACAGGAATATTTCCCATCAATCGTGATGTGTTCTGTGAAGAAGACTTTGTACCTATTCATAAAGATAATACAGATCTGCCAAATACAACGGCTCCAGCAGATTTACCATTGCAGGGAAATACATCTCAGAATATCTTAGAACTTGTTGAACCCAGACAAAAGACTCCTTCTCCAGAACCAGGGCCAAGTGGATTGAGTGGAACTGTTCCAGGAAGACTCAAGAGCTTACGTAATACCAGATTGTCATCAAATTCGTCTGATTCTGAATTCAGTTTGGAAGAAGTTGTGGAAGATAGCCTAAGTGATGATGGTGATAAAACCTTAAAAATTAAAGAAAAAACAGAAAATACTTCTTTCCAAGACCTATGTCCACTTCCAATGTTTCAACCAAGAACTTTACAGCGAAAAAGGCAACATTCTCAAATATTAACATCTACCCCATTAAAAGAAGAGCTCGAAAATAAGACATTGAAAAAACAAAAAAAGGAAGAAAATGAAAAATTAAAAAAGATTACAAGAAAAATTGCAGACAGAGAAAAGGGAAATGAAAAGATTAAGAAGGTCACAAAAAGAATTATGGGTAAAGTGGAAACTCAGGTTGAACAGGAAAGAGAAATTGATGAAATCTGTCCTATTTGTGAACAATTTGGATACAATGAGGTTTGGTGGCGGTGCCGTTCTTGTGCAACCTGGGCTCATGCTGACTGTACTAGTGCAGAAAAAGCTTCAGTATATATTTGTGACTTTTGCTCAATGTAATATTAGTGTTAAAATGTTGAAATAAAATAAATTCCAAAATATTACTACTCGGTCGATTTTACCCTACCTTGTGGTCGATATTATCCCATCGGTCGAAATTACCCGATTTTTTTACCTGTTTACAAAAATGCATTTTAAGGAAAAAAAATTTTTTTATTTGCAAAACCAATAGAAAATTTTAGCAAATGAAGTAACGAAGCCATTTTACGGTTTTAGATACATTTGTACTAATACTTTTATTTAAAAAACTTAGTTGCGCTTAAGTAGTCGATATTCCCCCACTCTCCCCTAGTTTTAAGTTGTAAACTTGACTGCAACTGTTAGCCATATTTATTTAAAAACTTCTTTTCAATTGACTAGCCTAATAAGTATGTACTTCTTGTAAAAACTTCTATGGTGAATAAAATATATTTGAATTTGAATAGATTCTATGTCCTGCATGAAACCCATATTATCATTCTATCAACCTAGTAACGTTGGCTCGCAGATATTTCCCAGATATCAAATTTCTAAATGGTTTTCGCTAACGATCCTCTTATTTTTATGTTAGTGGTGTATTATTTGGGGTTAAGATCCAGTAAAAAAAAGTTTTTTTTTTAATTTGTAGACGATTCGCAATCTTTTTATTGCATCCTCAGGACACATATAAATTTTATATCCTGCATGAAACCCATATTATCAATCTTTACCTACTCCGTTGGTTCGCAGATATTTCCAAGATATTAAGTTTCTAAATGGTTTTCGCTAACGATCCTTTTGTTGTTATGTTAGAGTGGTGTATTATTTCGGATTAGGATCCAGTAAAGAAACAAAATTGGTTTTTAAATTGTGGACGTTTCGATACTTTATTGTTGCATCCTCAGATATCACTCTTAACCTACTACGATGGTCCGCAGATATTTCCCAGATATTAAATTTCTAAATGGTTTTCGTTAACGATCTTCTTGTTGCTATGTTAGAGTGGTATATTATTTAGGGTTAGAAAGTATCTGCGGACCAACGGAGTAGGTAAAGACAGATAAAATTGCGGCAAAATAAAATTTTTAAAAAATCCGTGTAAAAAAATGTTGCTCAATCGACTTTAAGTTTCGCATAAAAGTTAAATGTGAAAATGGGATAAACTAGTGCGAATTCAATGCGACGCACACAGGAGTATTTGGCCTCAAAATCCGGTCAAAAGTAAGAAACACAAAGTTCATTAGCGAAAACTGAAATTAATTTTTTTGCACACCTAACTAACCGTCCGGTCGTATGGCAATCCCGCAATCACCCCGTGAGTCAACCGCTCACAATACAGGTAGTCGGAATCTAGTAGCAGTTGAACGCCAATGTCACGGTTTTCGATACCTTGCCTTCTCAAGAACATTACAGTTGTCATTTTGGGTAGTTTGAAGTGAATTTTGAAAAGTTTTTGATATGGACACTGAAATACAAGGTATGTACTTATTTTTAACTCATAATTTATTTTGTTTTATTATAAGTTTTGTATTCTTTTGTGCTTTTAATGACATTGACTACAAAATTATTTATTTTTACATATATTTTTCATACTGAGGTATTTTAGTTAACCTTCCGGGCATGGTCGGGTTAAAATTATTTCTTTACTGTTAACTTTAAGGTTTATTCTTATTACCTAAGTAAATATTTCTTCCCCATCTTTCCACCGTTTTATTTATACCTACTTTAAAATTGATAAGTGTTTTTTTCAATATTTATCAATGTATCAATTGTCATTCTTTCTTTATAGGTTTGACCAAAATTGCCACTGAAATATCTAGGAGATCGTTATATATGTTCTTTAAAGACAGTACCGAAAGAAAATTGGACGATAAATTGACTTTTATTGAAGAAGAAAAAGTACGAGAATTGACAAAATGTCCAGAAAGCGAGTTTAAAGTCTTAAACCATTAATTGAAGCACTTCAAATCAGATCTAAAGCAAAAATGGATTGCTGCTAATTATACTAAAGAACGTTTTATGGAAAAAAATCAAGAATGGCTTAATGATTCAATATATATACATACCTGGTTGGCACCAATTACACCTAAAGTTGGACGGCCCACAAAGCGTTTTCAGGAATTGAGTGATCATAACAAACATCGCAAGACAAAAGATATTCTAGAGCAGGTACCTGTCGACGAACTTATCAACGCAGCTAGTGTTAGTCAACGCATTTCAGGAAATGTTGGGGTATCTAAGATTATAAAAGGCGTTACTGCTAGTCCTACAAGAGCTAAAAAGTTTAGAAAAACTATTGTTACGGCACAAAAAACAAAAATTAATAAACATTCGCCCTCAGAAGCTTTGTCTATCTTCGTTCAAGGAGGTTTTACCAAGAAACAGTGGGAAATATTGCATGAATCTAACAAGGCTATTTATCCTTGTTATTTACTTATTAAAGAAGCGAAAAAAATTTCTTATCCAAAAGAAAGGTCGATGCTAGTTACGGAGACCTGCACAGAAATTCGCCTACAAGACCAACTCAATTACACTGCTTCAAGACTATGTCAATATCTTGAGGAAGTACTTAAAAACTCAGAAAGATTTAGAAAATATTGAACTCATTACAAAATGGGGGTGTGATGGTTCTCATCAGTCTCAGTTTCAACAAAAATTCACGGACACTTCACATGACGATTCAAATATATTTCAAAGTTCCTTACTTTTCTTAAAATTACAAGTTCACTTCGAAGGCCAAAAGAAAGTTCTGTGGCAGAACCCCACGCATTCGTCAACACGCTTCTGTCGGCCAATTCGCATACGTTTTTTACGTAAAACTGTTGATATTACGAATGAAGAAATAAAATATGTGGAGGACCAAGCAAAGAACTTAACCAAGACTGAAATGTTAAATCCGCAGGGTCTAATTTATGTTCGATACACTTTACTAGCTACTATGGTGGACGCAAAGGTGCGTAATTCAGCCATAGGCACAACCTCCACAATGAGGTGCTATATATGCGGTAAAACTTCGAAAGATTTTAATAATTTAAAAAAAACGAATGTGGAGAAACCAGAAGCCCTAAGATTTGGACTTTCGATTCTTCACGCAAGAATTCGATTATTTGGAACCATTTTGCATTTATCGTACAAACTTCCTCTAAAAAAGTAGCAAATCAGATCGCCCGAAGAAAAAAAAATTGTTAAAGATCCAAAAAGAATTTGGGGAAAAGACTGGTTTAATAATAGATAGGCCGAAGGCAGATTTCGGAAATTCTAACTCGGGAAACATATCTAGAAGGTTTTTTAGTGACCCAGAAACTGCTACCGAAATTACGGGCGTAGATATAAATTTAATTCAAAAACTTAAAATAATATTAGAAGCTATTTCGTCTGGTCACAAAATTAATGAAACCAGGTTTGCAGAATTTACAAAAGAGACTGCGAGGTTATATGTAAGTTTATACGGTTGGCATCCGATGACACCTACTTTGCACAAGATTCTCGTGCATGGTGCAACCGTTATAAAGCATGATATAATACCTATTGGCCAGCTATCCGAGAAGGCTGCAGAGGCCCGTAATAAACATTTTCGTTCCTACAGACAGGATTTTTCAAGAAAATTTTCAAGGGTACTCTGCAACAAAGATATTTTAAATAGGCTTTTACTGACTTCGGACCCATTGATCAGCAGTATGTGCAAAAGGCAGACACACCACAAAAACAGCCTTTCTCAAAGGAAACTTTAAACCTACTCGGGCAAGAAGGACTCCAAGAATCTGAGAGGTAGAGGAAGAATAAAGAGTGAAGGTACATTCCAACACTTGTTCTGATTAAGTTTTTTAAATTCTTATTTTTCAAGAACCCTGCACATTTCTTATGGGAAATGGCTTTTGGTCAGAACCAAAAGTTCTCATGGGAACAATGCAGTCCTATGAGTAGTTTTTTCTTAATATACCGGGTGTCAAACTTTGCCCAAATCCCATATAAAATACATAGAGAAAACGGACACTAAGTTACGTTTTTAAATATACCTTAAAGGTACTTCCTATGTTACAGATACAGGGAGAATATGATTTACAATAAAACACCCTGTATAACGAGAACAAAGAATTACTACCTATGATCATATAAAACTTTTTTCTTATTTTATGTTAAATATTTTAAAAACCTATATTTTGTGTCATCCTATTTAGCCCATGTATTTTATATGGCTTTTAACACCCTGTATATTAAAAACTACTCATAGGATTAGATTATGCTTATGACAAGTTTTGTTCAGGGAATCGAACTACATTACATCAACAAAATTTGAAAAATTAGCCGAAAGCCATTTTCTATAAGAAATATTCTGGGTCACTTAATGAGAAAAACATTATTGTAATAAAGAAAATTAATATAGATGTTTTTATCACCTTAATTATGTTCATTAATGCTTAGTATATAGTTTTTTATATTTATTCAAATATTTTTATCTATTTTCGATAGAAAATCGTCTCAATTAATTTTGACCGGATTTTGAGACCAAATACTCCTGTGTGCGACGTAACAAAATAGCGTTATGTGTCAATGTAAAAACACTACTTATTGAATTTATTTTTATTTATGCCCTGAACTCAAATGAGGCTTAGGTTGATAGAAAATTGTAAAATATTGGTAGGAATCCAATATGATGGAACAAAATGGCGCCTAATCAAAATGGAAAGAAAATATATGTAACACATACATACTGTGAGTGTGTACTGAACTAAATCGGGTCACACTATTCCTAACAAATAGAAAAAAATCATAACGAGGGAAGTTCCGGGTAAAGGAAATTTACCGATTTTTTTAATTCCAAGAAAGATCACTTCTTAAAAGAATATGATTAAAATGCTTGTTAATTTTTGCTAAAAAAATCAAAACTCAAAAATCTTACGAGTTATGGACAAAAAAATAATAAAAACCCGCCTTTTACAATACAGTGGCAAAACAGCTGTAAACTAGTGTAATAATAGATCAAATGCCGGTCTATTAGTACAAAACACTCAAAATATCGTAAAACGACTACCTTTTCCGATGCATGTAGTAGCCATAACCCAGGAACTTTTTTTGAGTTTCATTTTTACCAGTGTGAGCCACTCTCATAATTCTCCAAATGGAAAATTCGAGAATCTTTTGCAACTCTCATAAAAAATTCTATTGAAATACAAAAGAAATCAATAGAAAATAGGTTGCAGTCTTCATTACTTGTAAATATCGTCCAACCATTAAATGCCATATTATTAGCTACAATACTTAGTTCTTTAAGTTATTAAACAATTCAATCCATATATCCAAAATACAAGTCCTTATCCTCACTCTTTCGCGACTAAGATCTTTTTCTGTACCGAGGCTTTAGCCGAACCCTGTATGAGTAAAAATCACCCTCCGCGTCGTTTTAAACTTTTCCGTTTTAAAATTTTGTTAAACTTTATGAAAACATTTTCTTTCCAAAGCCAAAATAAGCACAAAAATAAAAAGAATCCTCGAAGTTCTCAGAGAGTACAAAGAAGTTTAGGCAAGTTTTTAAACTCGTAATTTTCCACTGGAATGATTTACAATGCTGTATGCGAGTTAAAATCCTATTTTGCCTGGGATAAATTTACAATTGTCATTTTAACCAAAGATCGTCAACACACATAAAACTTTCAGTTTCATATTGTTTCAATACAGACCGCGATATAGTCAGCCTTTAGGCTTTAGGGCCGTAGGGAAAACTATTAAACTATTTCTATTTATTTTCATTCATGTGTTTACCTTTAGTTTATTACTGTTGAACAAATTGCATTATTATATATTAGACTTGCTCTGCCCGTTCACTTCGTTAGAAGTGCGAATCGAAATGGTAAAACGAGGAATGTGTTTAAAACAATAAATAATAACTGAAAAACCTTTAATCTTATTTATCCATAGGAAAACATAATTTTATGCACCAGTGTGCATCTTTACCATATTCCAACTTTTCCTTCCTTTATACAAGTCATTTTTTTTAATAAACATACCCACAACCTCACAAAAAAGTCACAGAAGAGAAGATTCATTCGAATCGCCTCGTCTGTTTTTAACATAAGTGGTTCCACGTGGTTGGTTTAGTTGCCTTGCTTCGGGGGGAAGCAGGAGTCTCAACTACTCAATGTGGAAGCTAACGACCCTGCTAGAAAGGGAACAGATGCTGTGAACGTGTGAGGCTTAGTTGTTCCTGAATTCTATCCTGTTCTTTTGACTAGTTATACATAGAATATTAGCGAAAGACGGGAGTAGGAGAGGTGAGGGGATAACTTGAAAGAAAAGGTCATCTCATGATACCAGTAGTACTCTCAAGAGCCACCTAATGGAAGCCAAGAGCCTTAGAATGAATGAAAAAGTTTAAAGAGAAGAATAATTAACCTTCCGGTAAACGGGTGGAAAAATGATTCACTAGTAGACGGGTGGGGTCCATTAGACCCAATAAAAATATTATTATTTCAAATAGTTTTTACAACTTTTTTTTTGTTTTTATATTACTATTTGAACTAATTTCCTATTTTTAACAAAAATAAAAAACAGTATGTATGTATAAAAATATTTATAACTCATTTTTTTTTATAATAACTAAATGGTTACTTCTTCATCATCTACAAACATGTTATTCCTAAATATTACAAATACATCTTTCTTTGAATTTAAACCACAAAATCATTTGAACAAATGTTCTAGTAAGTTTATTTCGTACAAAAATTATTAAAGAAAGGGAAATCTTATTGTATAAACATTAATTAAAAAACAACTAATTTTTTTTCACTGCATTCTTGACAAAACATTTCAACATGCTCTAAACACAACCAATTGTTGCAACATTTGCAATAGTATTTTATTTTGCGGTCCTTGCAATATTTACAGCGACCTCTCTTGTTCACTGGGGGTACTGGTTTTTTCTCCTCAATTCCAGACAGGCGAATAGAAATTTGCCGAATTGCTTGTGGTATGTGCTGATCAATAGCGCGCCTTTTCATATTGTCCATAACCAGTTGAGTCCCTAAACTTCTTAAAAACATTCTTCGATTCATTTCTTCTGTTTTTTCATTAGCCGTATAAATAACAAACGCGTTTATAGCTGTCACATTAAGTAGACCATAAAAAACCACCATGGTCCAGCGCTTTGTATTTCTTGCAACATCGTATGAACTTGCAAGATGATCCACGCTATCAACACCACCTTTCGTCAAATTATAAAAGGTGATCATTTCGGGTTTTTTCTGCTCGCCGGTGCTTTCATCAATTTTACTGTCATTGTGCATAGACGAAACTACTAGAACACAACTACCTTTTCGAGGGACGTAAGACACAAGCGACATATCTTGGCTGAAAACAAATAAGGAGGAATACTGTTCCCGCCCTTTTGAGCTGACCAGGGCTGGGGGAAGTTCTCTTTTATTAGAACGAATTGTTGCAACGACTGTAGTTTTATGGAGACCACGCATTGTTTTTACCATCTCGTAGCTTGTAAACCATCGATCCATAGTTACATTTCTTCCAGTATTTAAAATAGGTTTACACAATCTGTAAACAACATTGCTAACATCATATGGTCCAGTTGGCTGCTTTCCACAATATAATTCCACATTGCTTGTATAAAACGTTCTGGAGTCTACCAACGAAAACACTTTAAGCCCATATTTATTTGGTTTATTTGATATATAAAACCTGAACCCGCAGCGCCCGCGAAAGGCTAGCAATATTTCGTGAATGGTTACAAATTCTCCAAGAGTATAGGGTTTCTGGAAATTTGCATTGATTTTGTTCAGTAGTTCTCGTACTGCTGCGATTGTATCTCCTTTTTTTCTTTCGTCTCTAGTTGCAACGTTGTCAAACCGCAGGCACCTTAGCAAAAATCGAAATCTGCGCAAAGCCATTGTAGCAGGGAATATTTCTACTCCCATCCCATCTGTGGTAGACCAAAGTTCCAAAATATTTAGACGCCCTCCATGCAATACCCCAGCTAAGTATAACAGACCTATAAGTGCCTTGATTTCTGTGCTATCCGTTGGTTTAACATCATATTTATCTTTAAATTTTTCGGCAATGATTTGAATATATACATTGGTATTCCATACAATCATGCCTATAATATACTCATCGAAAAATAAATTCCAGCATTCGAGTACCTCGGTTAAATGTTTTGCATTACCGACACCAGATAAATGAGACACTAAATTATACTACCTTGTACGTACATTTTGGGCATTAGGATCCTTGCGCCATTTAGTTTTGTCCTTCCCATAATAATATTTAGTAGAGTTACTGTCCCCCGTCTCTTCATTTCCAATTTCTTCTTGTTCTGGATACTCAAAATTATCTGCTCCTTCCTGCTCTGAATCTGTTTCATGCACCAAAACTTCTTCAAAGTCGGGATCAGCAACGGAGTCATCGTCACTATCGGGATCTGTATCTGTAGGCACTTCTACATACAATTTTTGAAGTCTAGCGACCTCTGCTTCATAAGAATACATTATTTTAAGAAAACAACCTTTAAGTCACAACTTATAACAAAACTTCATAAAAACATAGCAAAATAACAAAAATCCACAACACTGCAAAAACTAACACCAGTGCACGGGTTGGGTCTATTAGGACATATACTGCTGCTGCAGGTCCAGAGCGAACTGAACTGAACTGTTGCCAGTAGCAATAGATGTAGGTGGCGCCGACCGAAAGGTACACAGAGGATCGAGTCGAAATTCAAGCGCTGTTAAAAATGGCGGCTAAAAAACGAATAGCTTGGTCTATTACACCCAACCCGTGTACCGGAAGGTTAAATAGATATTTGAAATAAACGGTGTGTACCGGGAGCTTGAATAAAACGTCTCCACCGTATAGTCCTCAGCAGTAGCAGCTCAGGGCCGTAAAACTGAAGAAAAAAAGAATCACAGAAACAACTAGCCGATGGCTGATACCTTTCTCGGAAATTACTTACAGTATTGACTCCTGATGCTGTAACAACGACACTACAATCCTTATCTGAAACATGTCCTGCAATGCCACAGGCGCACAGTGGTTCAAGGAGTGGAAAAAATACTCTGTAGGAAGTGTGAAAGAAATTAACATTTTTATCGCTAATAGATACCTGAATATCCCTAGTAAAAAAATGTAAAAGAATTTTTCAAAATTTGCTTTTAGTTGTTGTCAACTAAGCGACCATATGTTGAAAGGAACGAAATGTAGTGTTTCGAAATTTTGTTTTAATTAAAAAAATAGTAGCCATTCGATTAAAAATTTGTATGAATTATGTCTCAAGGTTTATTTAGAATATTTATACCCCATTAGTATACTTGTAGAAACTACTGCGGCTTAATGAAATATATATATATATATATATAAAAAATAATATTAAGATATTTCGTCTTTGCGTCAACATGCGTCAGGCCAAAAAATACGTATACGTGTACCTTATCTCTTAAACTAAATTCCTAAATAATATTTTGCTGCTCTTATCTGCGACTGTTATCACAAAAAATGTTTTTGTGTTTATTTGTATAGGTACAGATTTATCGGTTTACAGAAAGTATTAATGGTAAATTAGTTTAGTGTACCTCTTGACAAAGTAAAGTCGGTGTTTTAAAAATAATTTTTATTTGGTGTGATGGAGAGTATATTAATACCCTACTTGGAATTAGTGGAAGTTGTACTTTCAAGTGACCGGGATGGAGTTAAATGCTTTGAAAATATTACACGCAATTATCACGAGATGTCTGACCAGCTTTTAGAAGAATTAAAAAATAAATTAATTCGAAATTTTTTACCTTCATCACCTTCAGAAAAACCATTTGACGAATGCTGCCAGCGTACTAAACGTTATAAAGTTAAAAAGTTGCTTGAAAACTGTTCTAAGGAGTTAATTGTGGCAGCAGCTAACGAAGCTACAGGAACCTCAAAATCTCCAAGCTTTACACCCGAGAAAGCACTTAGCTTGCTGCTAGATGCTTCTTTATCGAAGCACCAATATCAAATCATTAGAAAAGCAACATTAGAAATAGGCTTTGATATTTTCCCATCATATCATAAGGTATTAGAAGCGAAAAAAGAATGTTACCCTTCTGAAGTCGAGATAACTCAAAGCTGCGCAACAGTTAAATTACAAACACTTTTAAATCATACAGCCACTTGAATTATGCAAAGTAAAAGTGAGGAAGATGTATGTGCAATGGGATCAGAATTAACTTTAATATCAAAGTGGGGATGTGATGGTTCATCTGGCCACAGTGAGTATAAGCAAACATTTGAGGAAGAAAATGCTTCCGACGCTAGCATGTTTTTAACATCTTTGGTTCCTCTTTGCTTACATGAGAAAGGAGACAGGTCATTAGTTTATTGGAAAAATCCAAGACCTTCTTCAACAAGATATTGTCGGCCTATTCGGTTTGAATTTATAAAGGAAACGCCTGAAAGTACTACAAGGGAAATATCAAGAATGAACACGGAAATAGAAACTCTAACAGATACTCTAACTCACATAAAAGAAAAATCATACAAAATACACCACGAACTTTTGTTTACCATGATTGATGGCAAAATTTCAAACACAGTAAGTAACACTTCATCTATGGTTTGTAATATATGCCAAGCGAAGCCATCTGAAATGAACAAATTATTGTTACTAAAAACTAAACCTAAAAATATTCAGGTTTTAAACTGGGGAATGTCACCTTTACATGCTCGAATAAAGTTTATGGAGTGTCTTCTTCATATAGCCTATAATAAATCATTTCAACAATGGAGGATAAACGCGGATACGAAAAAACAAAGAGAAGAAACAAAAAAGGGGATTCAAGATGAATTTTGGCGAAGGATCGGTTTAAAAATCGATGTAGTGAAACAGGGCATGGGTACGACTAACGACGGAAATACGTCAAGAAGGTTTTTTAGTGATCCTAGTCTTACTGCAGATATAACAGGAGTAAATGAACATTTGATTCGTCGATTTACAGTGATTTTGCAAGCCATTAACTCTGGTGTGCATATTGATCCAGACAAATTTGGTAAATATTGCCAGGAGACAGCGAATTTGTATGTGGAACTGTATGGGTGGTATTACATGCCAGTCACGGTCCATAAAATATTAACACACGGAGAAGAAATTATAGCAGCTGCAGTACTCCCCATAGGGATGCTAACAGAGGAAGCACAAGAAGCGCCAAATAAAGATTATCGCGCTTATCGCCAAAATCATTCTAGAAAATGTTCACGTGTCCAAACAAATACAGATGTCATGAACTTTCTCTTAGCTTCTTCTGATCCGTATTTGTCAGGACTAAGGGCAGAACCTATAACAAAAGAAGAAACTAATAAGAAACTAAACCATGAACTGTGGGATGAGGTGAAATCTTTATTTTATGGAAATATTTAATTACTTTATATTCATTTAATTTTTTTTAAATTTGGTAATAAGTTACTTTTCAATTATTATTAAACAAAAGTATTATTTTGTTTCGTTTTAATAGTCTTTAAAAAATTGTTTTACAGTGATGTTATTATGCATTAGATTATAAGATCCTAATTTATTGTTGATGATGTTCTCTTAAAAAATTATATTTAATTTGTTCTAACATACATAGGCAATATCATTTTTTTTGTTACTTTTTAGTTTTGTATCTATAGCTTCTTTAGGTAAATGGCAAATTAGATGTTCCTATATGCTACTGTTGTTTTTTACGAAAGCGATTATCAATAAATTTAATGTTATGTTCATGGCGACTTTAGTTCATTTCAATGTTGATTTTCCAGTGGTATTTATACTGTTTATTTTTAACAGGGCTTAATAAATACTGATCAGCTGTAAAACTATACATATATTTCAAATACCATTTTGATCTTTTCAGATATAATCTCATATTCAGCCTACCATATAAAGCAAAATAGTCCATCTATCAAAATTTGACAGTTACAAACAAATTAAAAGTTTTTCAATACATCCAAAATAAAGTACTTACACCTCTTATTATGTGCACCAAATATCATTCAAATATCATTTATCATTTGGAAATTATTAAATTATTTCCGTATTACCATATACCCTGAACCACTGTGAGGCGCCAGAATTTTAGTTAAACTATAATCGCGATTTCGCTCCTTTTAGAGCTCCTCAGGCTGCTATAGACAAGCAAGCGCCACAAAATAGAATCACAGAAACAACTACTCGCTGGCAAATACCACGATTTAGTTAATATATAGGCCAATAGCGTACTGAAGTCCAATTGGTCTAGCAATTATAGATCCGAAGTTATTAAACATGCGTAGGCAAGAAAAAAGATTAAAACAATAAAAATTAAAAAAATAACTTAAAACTTTGCTGCCACTATGAAATTAAAGACGACAAGCGCAGGGAGGCTTTTTAAGTTTCTAAGAGTTTCTTTTTGGAGAAAACAAAATAAATTATAGAAATTTTGGATAAATTTGTTTTTGACATTTAGAACGATATTACAATTTTTTTGGTCTCCCCTAAATTTCCAGTTAAAAGTTTTTTCTTTAAATAAGGACCTAAATCCCATAGCTGGATACCCTTCCGAAATTTTTCGTAGACTTAACCCAACCTGTTTTCGAAAATAAACTTTTATTTTATAAAGTTTTGGGTTTTTCATGTTACAGCGGGGTATTCGGAATACTCGCAGGCAATTGTTTGTACGAGTTTCTTAAAATGTACCAAAATTCACCCATCTATCAGCATCCATTTCGAAACGGCGATTATGCGAATTTCAGAAAACGCGTTTTCGAGCTACATTTTCGGATTGTTGAAGGTGATAATAATAAGTCAGCTCCAGTCTATTATAACAAAACACTTGAAATATCGAAAAATTACAACCCTTTCCGATGCATGTACTAGCAATCAGGCCAAGAAGTCTATTACAGAGATTAATATTTAACATTAACATATTGTAAGATGTTTTGTTTCTGACACTCTCATTAAGATTTCTATTGAAATCCAAAAAAATCAATAGAAAATTACTGCCGCATTCATCACTTGCCCCAATTGAGAATAAATGAGAAATTGTTAAATACAATATTTAGTTCTTTAATACATTGAATTCCATTCTGTTCTTTTGCCTTACTCAGAATCTCACTTTTGCTCTAAAGCACAGGTCCTTGGCTTCACTGTTTCGCCAGTGTGGCGGAATTTACATTTTAAAGCCAACAATTGCGAAAATAAATCATTTTTTTAATATTCATACTTGAGGTTATCAGATGGCAAGCTATTTTACAAACTATTTTTTTTATTAGCATATAATATAAGGTGAGGTTTGCTTCAAATATATGCATAAAAATAAGATTAGCTATCTTCATAATATAAAAGACAAAATTGTTGCAAAGCTATTTATATACAGGGTGTAACAAAAGTACCTCTTACCCGAATTTAATGAAAATATGTACACTTAGGTATGAAACTATGCCGGATCCAATGACGAGTTCTGCATTGCTACCAAGTTTACCAGTTTTCTGTTAAAAATAGATTTTTTTAGTGGAATATCCTATATTATATTACTTTATTAAAATCTGCACAAAATTCTCAATAATTTTTAATAACAGCACATTTCATGAAAGTCAATATTTTTGGCGAAAATGAAGTATTACCTTTTCTTAAAATACCTGCACACAAAAGGTTTCCTGATACATTTGATAATGTTAGTTTTGCTGATTTACAAAAATGGATCGTTTAACTAAAACTCAAAAAATTAAATTTTTTTTAATTATACTGGGTTATGGGCATAGACTGCGAAACCTGCGAGATGTTGGTAACATCTTTAATGACAAATATCCTAACAGAAATCCGATAATTAAATACCGTAAGTAAAATTAACAAAACATTTCGAGAAAGTGAAAAAGTAAAAGACGCTGTATATTCTGTCTACCTAAAGATGGTGATAAGGCTCTGAATATTTCCATCAGTTTAGAAGAAAATCCATACCTTTCTATCAGAACATTATGAGGCGAAAATGACATCTCACACATGTCCGTATACCAATTTAAATTTTGTTAATCAAATTATTTTTTCTCACAAAGCAACTTTTTTTTTTTGAATGGGAAAGTTAACAGGCATAATTGTCGATATTGGACTAGGATAAGACACTGAATCCGTGAAAATCATACCCAATTTCCCCAAAAGATAAATGTTTGATGTGGTATGAAGGGTGCAAAAATAACAGGTCCCTTCTTTATGGAAAACACATTAACTGGAGAAAGATATATGAATCTTTTAAGGACCGAAATTGTCCCTGTTCTATTGCAGAACTATTTCTGGATAACCGCAAGTTCCTTACTTTATCTGCTGTATTAAGTATTTAAACCAGATTTTTTTAGGTAACGGTGCTCCAAATGGTGATATATGGTTTCAGCAGGACAGTGCTCTACCGCATTTTGCTCGAAATATTAGGAAATATTTAGAAAATGTTTTTTTTTTTGGAAAGTAGATTGGACGTAGGGGTACAATAGAGTGGCCACCTCGGTCTCCGGACTTGAGGCCTATCGACAACTGTTTGTAGGGACACCTTAAAAATGTAGTGTATAAAACTAAGCCCAATGACTTTAGGGATATAAAGAAGCGAATACAAATCGAATGTAGACGAATTGAGAAGGTTGGCATTTTTTTTAATATATTAATGTCTTCCCACAGTATTTGGTCTACTGTCAAGAAGTAAATAGACAACATTTTAAACACCTTGCTCAGTTTAATTTACTGTTTATTGTATTAGGTAGTTTTTTTGTATTTTATGGTTTCCGTTGTTTTTTACAACCTACTTTTAAAGCTAAGACGCTATTTTCTCTTGCTACCTTGTTGGTAGCAAGATGGGAATTATTGTGATGTCCGGTCTGCCAGAATGAATGTATATTTTACCTTTACAGTTTCGTGAACTTTTGTTTTGTTAATTTTACTTACCATATAATAGAAATCCAACAACTGGATTTCTGTTTGGACATTTGTCATTGAAAATGTTATAAAAATCTTGCAGGTTTCGCATTATATCCCCATAATCCAGTATAAATAAAACTTTAATTCATTAGGTTTCAATTAAACGATCCATTCTTGTAAACCAAAAAAACTGACATTGTCATACATATCAGGTAACCTTTTGTGTACAGGTATTTCAATAAAAGGTAATATATTAAATTATAAATACTTGTTTTCGCAAAAACTGTTGAATTTCATAAAAAGTGCTCTAAATAAAAAGGATTGAGAATTTTACGGAGATTTTAAAAAACTAATACATAAGGCGTTCCATTATAGAAAATAATTTTCCGTTTGTAACAGAAAAACGGTACACTTGGCAACAATGCGGAGCTCACCGTTGGATCTGGCATGATTTCATACCTAAGTGTACATATTTTCATTAAATTCAGATAAGGTGTACCTGACATATTTGGTCGTTTCCATACTTTTGTTTCGCGCTGTATAATATGGATTGTTTAATAGGTCTAGAATATGAAGTTGTATTACTTTGTTTTTGGTTAACCGCAATATTCAAAAAAAACTATAATTACATATTTGTTTATTTTTTTGCAGATTTTTATATTAAACAATAAATAAATAAATAAATAAATAAATAATGCCTTTATATTACGAAGTAAATTACAAAAATAGAAATCCGATGTGGGTGGCGGTATCCAATTGAAGCTGCTCTAATACAACCACCCTAACTAAGTCATTAAGAAGCTAAATTTAATAAAAATTAGTACATTATTGGCACATATTAATTTTAAATAGTAATTCACAAAAGAATATTAATTATACATAAGTTCAAGTGTGTATTACAATGTCAATTTATTTAATTTATACATATATAGAAACAAGTACACATATATACATAATAACAATACACTGTTTAAGTTAGATCCTTGTGCACGCAGGGAGGAACAAAAAATTAAAATAAAACAAAAAGAAAAGAAAAGATCACAAACCGTTTTTTAAATGCGAAGGCATTAGGAGCCGGTCTGACATCGTTTGGCAGACTATTGTACAGCATAACAGCACTGTAACTAAAAGAGCGCTGGAACAGCGCGGTGGAATGTCTGGGAACAATATAAAGTTCACAATGACGGGTGTGTAGATCGTGAACATCAGAGCCTCTGATTAATTTATTAAAGGTTAATTTATTAAAGAGGTATATTATTATAAACAAGTAATCCTAAATGAACCTGAAACCTTTCCTTGATTGTGAGCCATCCTGATTCACCAAGGGAGGGGGTAACATGATCGTATTTGCGCAAACCAAAAGTAAATTTAAGACATGCATTCTGAAGTTTCTGGAGACTTTCCCTGTCCCTCTGAAGCAGTGCAGGCCGGTATACTATATCACAATAGGTTAAATGGGATAAAATAAGAGAATCTGTCAGTCTCAGTCTCGCATTCCTATCAAAAATATCCCCATGCATATATAACAGTCTGAGTTTACCAAAGGTTTTTTGTATAAGAGATGTAACATGAGAGGCAAAACATAAGTCGGAGTCAAAAGAAAGTTCCAGGTTCTTTACAGTATCGGTGGCAACTAAATCTACGTTATTAATTAAAATTTTAAAAAGTGGGTTTGTAAGTACCCTGTCTCTACCCCTACCAAAAACTATCATTTGGGTCTTAACCTCGTTAAGTATTAACTCATGAGATCTCGAGACTGCGAGTATTTGTTCTAGGTCAGAATTAATTTTAATAGCAGCATTATCAGCTTTCGCAGATGAAAAAGAAAAGTATACCTGCGTGTCGTCTGCGTACTGGTGAGAGTGGCAGTGTTTTAAGAATTTATGAAAATCCGCAGTATATAAGGAAAAAATTAAAGGACCCAGGATACTTCCTTGCACCACACCCCTATTAATTACAATAGAATCGGAAAACGTATTATTTACTATAACTTTTTGCCTACGATCATGAAAGTAATCTTTAATAAGATTTAAGGAAGAATTGCCGAAGCCATAATATTTAAGTTTAGTCTCAAGTACTTTATGATCAATGGTATCAAAGGCTTTGCTATAATCTAACAAAATTAAACAAGTACAAAGATTTTTATCGCAAGCAGTGCAGATATCGTCAGTGATATTTAATAATAAAGCGGTTGTTGTGCTATGGTGGCTACGGAAACCAGACTGCGTTGAAGGAAGTATATTATTTAGATGAACAAAGGAACTTATTTGAGACGTCATAACCCTTTCTAAAATTTTGGAAAGGGTTGGCAATATACTGATTGGACGATAGTGGGACAGATCAGAGGCATTAGCTTTCTTAGGCACAGGAACCACAATGGCAGATTTCCATTCCTTAGGAAAATGTCCTTGGCGAAGACATTTGTTAATAATAAATGTAATATGCGGAGTTAAATAGGGAGTTATGTAAAGAAGCATTTTTAAATTGATACCATCACTACCTACAGCATTTGTTTTTATTTTGTGAATAATTTTTTCTACACATTCTTCAAATATTTGTGTAAACTGAAAATCTTCGAGCTATATACTGATTAGTAAGAAATTCGTGGTTACGACCAACGACTTGTGGTATGGAGTTAGTATATATATATATATATATATATATATATATATATATATATATATATATATATATATATATATATATATATATATATATATATATATAATATAACCTAAGAATTTTTTTTGCCCTTGCCCCAAGGAAACATAGTGCTTTTAAGAAATTAATTAATAATTCTGCATATTTTACTTGCGTATCTGCACTTAGAAGCTTCTAAATAAAAGAAGTTTAGTTTTGATAAAGGCATTTTTGTGAAAGATACCTAATTTAAAGTCATTTGACTGGTGATTAGGTTGGCGAAATATAAGAACAGAATTAAAAAGTTTGGTTTTCGTTTGTATTTAGGGTGTATTACGTCATACTTTTTTATTTGATAAATTTGTTAATTACTTTTTAATGTATTAGCTTTTACTGTTATGGGTATATAACATACTAAGATTAATTTTGCCGGTAAATATAATGTTATTATAAGGTAGGATTGAATTTAATATAAATATTTGTTTCATAAATGAATAGAAAATAGGTTGCAATCTTCATCACTGGTAAATATCTACCTGCCATCAAATGCGAGATTATCAGCTACAATATTTAGTTCTTTAAGATATTAAACAATTCCATTATTTTAATCTACTTACTACTAAATTTTTGCTCTAAAACACATGTCTTTTGCTTCACTGTTTCGCCACTAAGATCTTTCTTCATACCGAGATTTTCGCCGGACTCTGTATGAGTGAAAATCACCCCCTCGTTTAAACTTTGTCGTTTTAAAATTTTGTCAAACTTTATGAAAACATTTTCTTCAAAAAGCCAAAATAAGCACAAAAATAAAAACAAACTTGGAAGTTCTCAGAGAGTATAAAGAAGTTTAGGCAAGTTCTTAAACTCGTAATTTTCCACTGAAATGATTTACAATGCTGTATGCGCGCTAAAATCCCATTTTGCCCTCGGGTAAATTTGCAATTGTCATTTAAACCAAAGATCGTCAACAACATAAAACTTTCAGTTGCAAGTAATATAATCAACAGCACATATAAAGTTTGAATACACACCGCGATATAGTCAGCCTTTAGGTTCTAGCACCGAAGGGGGAACTATTAGGTAAACTATTTCTATTTATTTGCATTTGTGTATTTACATTTAGTTTATTACTGATGAACAAATTGCATTATTATATGTTAAACTTGCTGTGCCCGTTCAGTTCGTTGGAAGTGCAAAATGAAATGGAGAAATGAGGAATGTGTGGAAAATAACAACTAATAACTAAAAATAATGATAGAGATATGCGACAGCTAAAACTATTAAAAGAAATAATTTTTCTTAATTAACATTTTTAATCGGGGCATTTGGTGCTCAAATACAGGTCCGTGAAGTTAGCTCCCAAAGCATGGCCGATTCGCTCAACTTTGGTCTCATTTGTTAGTGCTTTTTAGTGCTTTATTTGGTTTCGTTAAGGCTTCCTAAGTTTAGGTAGATCAGGAAAACTTTGGATGCCAACTTTCAAATAAAAAAAATTATTGGCGAAATCATGAAAGCTCTAACCAGTGGCGGCTATTCAGATGAAGTAGGTGAAGTGCTACTTCACCAGAAAAAAATAAACAAGCAAACATCTAACTATATTTATTATATATATCTCTTAAGATTTAAGTTTTTATATTCGTTTATTCACCTAATTGGCAAAAAATAAACTGTACATCTCGAATAAATATTTTATTTGACTGTTGGCGGCATATCTTTTTAAAACTTTCAATCTTAACTTTATAACTATAACAGTGGCGCAGATCGCTTTGACTTTGCTGGAGGTGCTATGTTTAGTTTACGATTTTTCTACTACGTTGCCATGACAAAGCGTACGGGATGACGTCGAGCACATGGAAGAATAACGTTAACCAGCGCCATACAACGCTCTCGGTGAATTGGTTACGCAGTACACTACACCCACGTGTCGTTCAGTTTCAGGTGGTTGTTTACTACATTTATTTTCGCGGATTTCGCTGCAACCAGTTTGTTCCTTTGCAGTTTGCTTCACTGTTTTGTGTTATATTTATTTATGGTGTCGTTACAACTTTATTTGGTGTCGGGTTTATTAATTTACATTATTGATGAATCCGATCAGGGATGTGGATTACATTTTATTGGAAACACCATTTAATCGATGGAAGGAACAAGATCAGAGTTTTAATCGTCATCCTGGTTTTCGACGTGCAAATGTTTATGTAGTAGTCAAATATTACAAAAATTGTTTTGCTGGCCTTGTTTACTAGTTTCCAATGTGTGGAATAAGGAAGGATTTGCAGGTATGTACTATGTTAAATATATGAAGGTCTTAATATAAAAATGAAGATTTCGCTGAGCGTTTAAAATGCGAATTAATGCTAAAAACATACATTTTAACGAAAACGTCCGATTAAATAGACTATTTATGTGTTTGGTAATTGACCTTACAAAACAAGAGTTAGTCTTTCGCAGCCATGATGAGAGCAGTGACTCAATAAATAGGGGGAACTTTAAAAAGCTTTTAGGTTTATTAATATCGAGAAGTTCCCAATTACTAAAAGATCATCACGAAAAAATTAAAAATGTTTTTACTGGTAACGAAATTATGAACATTCAATTTTTTTCTGTGCAAGTGGATGACACCACTGATATTACGCAAAACTCCCAGTCCTACATAATTTTAAGATACGTTAATTCAGAAGGTTTAGTAGTCGAGAGATTCTTAGGATTTTATAATGTCAGCTCCGATAGAACGTCGGAGAATTTATATTCTTTATCGGATCAAATTTTGAACCAATTTGACTATAAACATAAATTAATATGGCAATTTTACGATGGCGCAAATGTGATGTCTGGCCATCTAAATGGCCATCTAAATGGCCATTAATTAAAATTGTTGCGATACTTTCTTGCTTCATTTGCACTTCACTTACTATTTCACCCGCGAGCCGCCACTGGCTCTAACGAAACCAAACAAAGCCCTAAGAAGCGCTCTGGAAACACTAACGAACAAATTTGAGTGAACTGGAAATACTTTGGCGCTGACCTTCAATTAAAATAAGCGAGTATTTCCAAAATAATGCAAGCAATATCAAAACTACTTCAAGCACTAGAAAGCATTAACCACATCTAGCTTGGAATGATCAAAAAAACTTTATGGGTTGATCTTGAAACAAAATAAACGAATATTTCAAAAATTAAGTAAGCCATAACGAAACTACCTTAAATGCACGAACGAACAACGTCTGATCAAAAAAACTTTGAGGGCTGACCCTAAAACTGAAAAAAACTGTATGCAAAACTAAGAGCACTAACCAATGACATTAAATTTGAACGAATCGGAAATACTTGAAGGCTGATCTTCAGAAAAAAATAAATCAAAATTTCTAAAATGAAGCCTGCAATATCGGAACTATCACTAAGGTAAGGTAAGGTTAAAAGTGAGTGGATGAAACCGATCCTCCACTACCACTATGTGTTCTATTTTGGTTCACACCCATAGTTACACTTCCCCAAGCAACTCTTAACGCCTCAGTGGGTCGTATCATTGCATTTGGGGAGGTATTCTTCAAGTTCTCGGGCAGCAGAATATCCCTACCGAATATAGAGAACCTGATCCTGGGAGCTGCGAGGCATTCATACAGCACAAGCCTGACTCTCTCGTCATTCTCCACACATAGGCGGCACTCGGATTTGTCTTTAAGCCCCATCCTGCGCATGTGATAACTTAGACACTTAATTCTGTTGATATTTAGCAGACTTTTTGTTATCCTCCTCTTCATAGGAAGGGGGATAAATTCCTTTGCATGAAACAGACCTGATAGTGCAAGCCAATAGAGATTAGCTTTTTTCTCAACCAAGTCCAAAATTGCGCGCCTGGCCGTTTCGTGGTCTACTCCTAAAGCTTGTTCAGGTCCCATGAATCTTGTCTCTGCTGAAAAGTCCGCACACTAATTTCCCTCCCGACTCGCATGTCCTGGTATCCAGATAAGGGTGATTTTATTGATGCTCCTCAGGTCAGAAAGTTTCTTTTGGCAGTCCCAAACTGTTTCGGATGTACAATGACTCGCTTCAAGTGCTTTAAGGGCCGCTTAACTATCTGAAATTTTTTTTATCGTTTTATGTGTTACTTCGGCTTTACCCCATGGATTCCAGCTCCTACACCCTTATCGGTTTTGGAGCCGTCTTTGAATAGGCACAGCTCTCCTTTCAGTAGATCAAATTTATTCTGTTCCCACTCCTATCTCTCTGGGAAAACCACGGAGTAGGGTTGATGAGCACTAACAGTTTTTGGTAGCAGGTCCAATGGCATTCCCAACATGTAATGACTTTTCAACTTTCAGCATGTTGAATGATTTCATGTGACTCGTGCTGTCTACCATTCTGCTGGTGACATGGTGGAGTCTGTATGTTGTCCTCATTGCTTCCCCTTCCATAAATAGGTGGAGTGGTGGAAGTTTTAAAAGGAGTTCCATGGCCATTTTAGGTCGATCGGAAAAACTTTGGGGGCTGACATTGAATTTTGAAATTATTTGCGAAACTATGGAAGCACTAGCGAGAAGAAACACAACCACACTTTCACAAAAGGGAATTACAACTACTCAGCTGGCCAATACCACGACAGACTTTCGTTGGGAGAATTAATGGTAATATAGTTTTGTATCCCGTTAGACCAGCCATATCAAATATGCGGCCCAGTGAGCATTTTTCTGCGGCCCAAATCAGTTTTGAAAACAGATAGATGATGCGGCCCGCGAACAAGTTGAAAACCGTTCTTGAAAGCGCATGCCGCTGCAACAACGATTGGTATAATAAAATGTGCAATTGTACATAGTGCCATCTATGTTTAGGAGGATGAACTACACCTATTCAACCTAAAACCTAAAGCAAAACGTTATCTGGCTAGTTCCATGAAATTCTATCGCGCAAAAACGCAGATGACGCTATCTGAACATTCTAGAAAGAACTCGAGAAACCACAATCCGTATATAAGCCATATTCGATTGAGTTCAGTCGTTCAGTGTTTGCTCAGTTATGAGTCAGTTGCGATAGAGTTTCGAGTTGAGTTGCGCACTTATTGTTACAACACTTAACAGTACTTATTAAAATTTATTTCGGATACAGTTTTTAACATGTCTCTTTCAAAACCAAGTGGAAACTTGTAGATGAGCATCGTATCTTTCAAGAAAAGTGGGAATTAGAGTTTTTTTGCTGTGAAGTAAAAGAAAAAATTATTTGTTTGATTTGTAAGAGTACAGTCGGTGTCCCAAAATTATATAATATAAAACGTCACTATGATATTCATAAAACTATGTTTGACAAGTATACAGGCATGGTCAGAAACGAAAAGTTAAATAAGTTAAAATCACGGTTGAAAGATCAGCAGCTTATGTTTACACGTCCAAATCAAGAAAATGAATATATCCTTCAAGCAAGCTACGTACTGTCGGAGTTGATCGCGAAACACTTAAAACCATTTGTTAAAGGTGAATTTATAAAAGAGTGCCTTGTAAAGGCCGCGGAAATTGTAAGTCCCGGGAGCGTGAAGGCATTTCAAAATATATCCTTGTCCCGGAATACTGTCGCTGAAAGAGTTACTGAGTTGACTGCCAATATAAGTGATCAGATAAAAACAAAATCAGACTCTTTCATTGCATTTTCTATTGCCTGTGACGAAAGTACGGATGTGTGTGGTGTGGCGCAACTCGCTGTTTTTCTTCGTGCGGTTGATACAGATGTCAATGTGTATGAAGAATTACTGGAATTAGTACCATCGCACGATACAACAACTGGGAAGGATATTTTCAATGCTGTTTATGGACTTCTGCAAAAGTACAATTTAGATTTGTCAAAACCGTGTTCCTTTGCAACAGACGTATGGGGCTTCGTTAAAATATTACAGACAAAGATCAGAGAAACGGGCAGTGATAAACCAGATTTTAATCATATTCATTGTACAATCCACCAAGAAGTTTTATGCTCAAAAGTGATCAAGTTGGAAAGTGTTTTAAAGTCAGTGAATATTTATAAACTTCATAAGATCATAAGCCTTAATCAGCGACAGTTTCTGTATTTTTACATGATTTAGAAAGTGTGTACACTGGTTTACCATATTACGCAGAGGTGCGATGGCTTTCGTGTTCTAATACTCGACCGGTTTTGGAAACTCAAAGAAGAAATACGCGTTTTCATGGAAACAAAAGGAGAAGATGTCAGCTTATTATGTGATGAACCTTTTTTACAAGATCTTTCATTTGTGGTAGATATCACAAAACACTTGTCGGACTTAAATACGAAATTGCAAGGACCACGTCAAGTTATTACAGATATGCATGATCATGTGAAAGCTTTCAAGTGTAAGATGATGTTGTGGGAAAAACAGTTAGCAGAGGATAATCTGTCACATTTTCTGACGGAGCACAAGTGTCTCGATATCATACAAAATATATTCTGAGAAAATGAGAAGCCTTCTGGCAGAATCTGAGAACTGTTTCCAGGATTTTAAGACCCAAGAAAACCATTTTTCTCTATTTACTGGTCTTTTCACTATCGATATTGATAAAGTTCTCCCTCACTTGCAAATGGAAGTAATTGAGATTCAGTGTCAGACCCATCTAAAACAAAAATTTGATAGTGTTGGTACATTCGAATTTTATAAGTACTTGCCTGTTCAATACTACAAATGAGAAAATTTGCCTGTAAAATCCTGTCAATGTTTGGAAGTACCTATGAGTGTGAACAACTATTTTCTTTGATGAAAAGAAACAAATCTCCCGCAAGATCGCGATTGACGGACGTACACTTTAAAGCAGTTTTAAAAGTTATTTCCGCCGATAAGTTCGCGCCACAAATAGACAACTTAATTAAAGACAAAAGATGTCAAATATCTGGCAAAAGAATTTAATGTTTGTAGTTTTCTGTAATGTCCTTTTGATTGGAAATTTAATAAACAGACTTGTCCTATAATAGTACTTTTTCTCAAGATTTTCAGTAGTTTGTCTTCTTTAAGATAAGGTTTTGCGGCCCACCTAGTCGATGGTCTTCATGCTTTTGGCCCACCAGTGACTTTGAGTTTGACATGGCTGCGTTACACCAACATCATAACCATTTCAGTCTAGAACTTGTCCTGCAATATCGCCGACGCAATGATCCTTTTTAATCACAAGACGGTTGCAACTACGCTGTTTCTAGAGCTCATCAGGTCGCATAGACAAGCGAGCCCCGTGTAAGGCAAAGGCACAAAATGGCTTTACAGAAACAAGTACTTCGCTGGCTAATACCACGACCGCTATTAGATTACACTGATTCCTGATTTCAGTTGGGAAACCGTTTAGGAATCCGATCTGACATGTTTAGAAGATTTCCTAAAGACGTAGACCAATATCGTGTTGAAGTCCGATTGCTTTAGCAGTTATAGATCGGAAGTTATTAGTTTATGGGCAGTAAAAGGGTAAAAACAATGAAAAAAATATTTAATTTAAAATACTACTGCCAATAGATAAGGGCGACTAAGATTCTGGAACGCATAGATTAACGAAAAAGATTTATATGTCTTTAAGCCGTATTAGCGAATACTTAATAGATTAGAGAAATTTTCAGTAAATTTTTTTTGACTGTTCGAATTTAAGATTTTCCCCTAAATTTACCGTTAATTTTTTTTTCAAATCCATAGCCGATCGCGCCCAGCAACAATAGGGACCTGAATCTCGATGCTTCCGGAATTTTTCCTAGATGAAACGTGATTACGTGATTCAGCCGGTAGTTTTTGAAATTAAACTTTTTTTTCACATAGTTTTGATTTTTTCGTGTTAAATCATACATCTAGTATGTAGAACTGCTTAGAAAGCACCAAAAGTCCCCCACTGTATGCAACCATTTCGAAACAGCGACAATGACAAAGGCTAAAAACGCATTTTCGAGCTAAATTTCTCATATCATTGACAGTGGTAATAATAATAGATTATTTCCGGTCTATTACTAACAATAAAACAATTGAAATATAGTAAAACTACTTCCTTTTCAGACCCATATAGTAGTGATTAGGCCAAGAAGTTCATCACATGTATATGTTAAATAAGCCTTTTTTTTCTATCTAATTGCACCATGCCAGTAGCAAGATTTCTATACTGATTGTACGCGTTCTTCTGAATGCCCAGTACACAAAATTAAGGTAAAAGAAGCAAAACAGAAAATTATTTATACTTGGTAAAATGACAAATTTAGCACTATTCAAGACATATACATATCTTATACATAAATCCTCGATCACTAAAGAATAAAATAGATGAAATAGAAATTTTAATAAATGAAAAAAACATTGATACTGCTGTTATCACGGAGGTTTGGATTTATGAAAATGAAGAACACCTTTTTAATTTTCGAAATTTTAGTTTAATATTTGTATCTAGAGTAAAGATATGTATTCCCAACAGATTTAGTTAGGAAATTTCAGCAAAAATTGAAAATGAATACTTATACAGGGTGTTTCAGAATAACATGCTAATAATAAAGAGGGTGATTCTTGGGCTCATTTTAGGAAAAAAAGTTCATATGTACGTATGTCCTAAACGCCTAAACTTTTGAGATACAGGGTGTCAAAGTTTTAAAAAATAAATACTTTTTTTACAATAAGTTTGTCACTACTGTAGATATCTTTATGAAATTTGGGTCATGTATTTTAGGGATTAATACGCATTTTTTGATGCATCAAGAATTCAATTATTCTGACCAGTGCCGTCCATGCGGGTTTTGCTTTGCATATTTTTTGGGAAAAAAATAGTACGCCACTGGTTTTTCTTGAAATAAAAATTATTTTTGAAATCTTCATTAATTTCTGAACAAATTTGCTCTCTTGGTATTTTTTCGTCAGATGCATAGTTTCCGCTTAAAAAAATAAAATAGATTTTACTGCAAAGTCATTATGAATTAGTGTTCTGTTATTCAATGTTTTAAGATCACCTCCCAAGATATGATAACCTATTGAGGTCCGGGGCGGCCGGGGCCGGTCGGTCGCCATGCTTGTGGCATTTGTTTTATAAACATAAATAATTTTGACAGTTGTCTAATTAATTCATTTTATTTGGATTTTTTGTAACGAAAAATGTTTCATTATAAATTCCGAGTTAGCAGACATGCATTACATGTATGGCCTAGCTGACGGTAACGCACTACAAGCGAAGCGGTTGTATGAAGAACGTTTTCCCAATAGAAATGTTCCGGATGCCAGAACATTTTCAAAACTTCATAGAAGGTTGTGCGAAAAAGGAAGTTTTGATCAAGACAATCACCTAAAAGGAGTACAACGTACTGCAAGAACTCCAGAAATTGAGGATGCGGTTTTGAACGCAACTGAGGAAGATCCCGGATTAAGCACTAGAAAAATTGCGAATAATTTGAATATCACTCATGTTCTTGTGTGGCGAGTACTTCACGACTTTCTATTGTATCCCTACCATATCCAACGGGTTCAAGCTCTACTTCCCCATGACTTTCCATTACGGATGAACTTTTGTCAATGGTTTCTTCAGAAGGTGCATGAAAATCCCTTGTTTGACAACGAAATTTTATTCACCGATGAAGCCAATATTTCCAGAAATGCCATTCAAAACTTCCACAACAATCATTTTTGGGCGGAAGAAAACCCACATGCTATATCAGAGTCTCGCCACCAGGAACAGTTTTCCGTTAATGTGTGGGCTGGAATATGCGGTGACTATTTGATTGGCCCGTATTTTCTTCATGAGAGGTTGAATGGGCAAAATTACAGAAAGTTCCTTGAAGAAGAATTACCAGCTTTGATGGAGGATGTTCCTATTTTAGTAAGAAATCGTCTATGGTTTATGCACGACGGGGCGCCAGCGCATTTTAGTGCACTGGCGCGCGAATATCTGAACCAAAACTATAACAATCGGTGGATAGGTCGCGGAGGACCACAAGCATGGCCACCCAGGTCCCTGGACCTTAATAGTTTGGATTATTTCTTGTGGGGTCATCTAAAAACATTGGTCTACAGCACACCTATTCACACTGTAGAAGAGCTGAGGAATCGCATAATAGTTTGTTGCGAAACTATTCGAAATACACCCACATTTTCCAAAGAGTTCGTGAGTCCATGAGAAAGAGAGCAGATGCATGCATTTATGCTGGAGGTGGACATTTCCAACATCTCATTTAATTTATTTTGCTTTACTTCTAAGTTAATTTTCTCTTTAATTTAATTTCAAAATAAAAAAAATGTGTTGTACACCAGAAAATGCGTTTTGATGAGTACATGGAAAGTGTGTAACAAATTTCTCAAAAATACCTTATTAATTTGTATCACAAACATTAATTTAAACAAAGATAATCTGAGCTTGCAGATTGTTTACTCCGAAGCTTTTGACTTTGCAGTAAAATCTATTTTATTTTTTTAAGCGGAAACTATGCATCTGACGAAAAAATACCAAGAGAGCAAATTTGTTCAGAAATGAATGAAGATTTCAAAAATAATTTTTATTTCAAGAAAAACCAGTGGCGTACTATTTTTTTCCCAAAAAATATGCAAAGCAAAACCCGCATGGACGGCACTGGTCAGAATAATTGAATTCTTGATGCATCAAAAAATGCGTATTAATTCCTAAAATACATGACCCAAATTTCATAAAGATATCTACAGTAGTGACAAACTTATTGTAAAAAAAGTATTTATTTTTTAAAACTTTGACACCCTGTATCTCAAAAGTTTAGGCGTTTAGGACATACGTTCATATGAACTTTTTTTCCTAAAATGAGCCCAAGAATCACCCTCTTTATTATTAGCATGTTATTCTGAAACACCCTGTATATTACTTTTAAAATAAAATTGCCAAAATCTATTGTTTGTGTGATTGTGGATGTTTGGATAAACTAGAGATCTATGAAGAGCTAAATAATCATTTTATAAACGTTCGTCAGAGACCAAATATCAGCTAGGAGATAATAAAACCTCAAAGTTTTTGGACCCGAATGAAATTACAGAACAAGAAATTGAAGAAGTTGTTGAAAAATTAGATTAGAAGAAGCTAGCGGATTTGATAATATTTCTGTTAAATTCGTAAAAATTTTAAAGTGTAAAATATCGCCAATTTTAAAACATTTATATAAATTATCTTTAGAATTAGGAACTATTCCAGAAAAAATGAAAATTACGAAATTTTTTCCAATTTTTAAAAATTGAACAAAATTTGACTGTAATAACTATCGTTCAATATCTGTCTAATAACAATAACAAATTATTTAGAAAAACTAAATTTACTTTTTGTAGGACAATATGGTTTTTGTTAATTTAAAGATACAGAGGTTGCAGTTACTGATACTGACATAAGACAAAATTTTGATAAAGGCTGCGAATGCTGCCTATTGTTTTTAGACTTACGAAATGCTTTTGACACTGTAAATCACGATATATTATTAGGGCAAATTTATCAGCTGGGAATTAGGGGTTTAACAAATAATCGCATTCAAAATTATTTGTCAAACAGAATTCAATTTGTACAAGTTCCACAAGGATCTATATTAGAGACCTGTTCTTTCTCTAATGTACATCTAAATTAAACTTTAAACGTAATATTGAATTGTTTGCTCATGATACTATGATTATATATTTTGTTAGAACTACTTCAGAAATTAACATGCAAATTAACTCTCACTTATAATAAATTATAATTTGAATTTTTTGAAAATATTCTAAAAGTATAAAATTTTTATATATATATTTTTGACGGAAATTAAGTTGGAAAATACATAGTGAATATTTAAGAAATAGCGTTTTTCCTATAATTGGTATTTTGTATAAAATATTACATACCTTTAAAATTTTTAAAAATTATTTATTTTTCAATAGTTTATTCACAATTACAGTATTTAATTTCAGTTTGGGGATCTGCTTGTTCAAATAATCTAAATCCTTTAAAAAAAAACACAAAACAAAATTATTAAATGCATTCATAAACTGCCATATTTAGAACCTATATACAATTTATATAAACCTAAAGGATATCTAGATATAAATTCGCTTCATAAATTTTAAGTTTGTATATTAATTTATTCTAAAAAACCTTTAAATAAAACACTTAAATAACGCATTATAAAATACAAATACAATACACCAACGCAATACTAGACAAACAGATGATTTGCAGATATTATTAATTAAAAATAATTTTGGAAAACGGTCAATTCAGTACGCTGGCATTATCACCTACAATACTTTACCAAAGAAAATCAAGAAAATAAATAATCCGGAAGAGTTGAAGAAAGTATTAAAAAAGTTTTTCCTGAAATAATGAGCAAAAAAGTTATGTATTATAATTCTATTATTTGTTGTTTTTCATGTTAAAAAATTTAACAGTATTCCTTGTAGTTCTTTTAGCATTATGAATATTTCATTATTATTTTTATATTTTTAGTTTACTATTTTCCCTGTAATAAACTATTATGGTTGGTTGGGAATAATTTTTTAAACAAAAATCGGAAGGTTACAGCAACCCAATGGATAATAATAGATTTATAAAAGAAGCACCAGTTTACCTGTCAACAAAGGCAAGAAATTTAGAGATTTTATAAATGTACCTTCTTAGTTATTTGAAAATGCAAATACAAAGTAAAAAATAAACTAAAGATATCCTGTATATATATATAGTATTAACATTTAACTACATACATTGAACTTTGCTTATTTATATTGAGTTATAGTCGCAGAGAATGTATAGTATTTTGCTCACAAGTAATGGTTATTACTCACGAAGATGAACAGACGATTGTCGTTATCATCTTTACTTGTTCATTAAATAATACTTATACTATTAATGTATCAAAAATCCACAATAATCAGGGGAGATAAATATCTCCCGGGTTTGTGTCAACCCTTCCTGTGTGTAAATAAAACTTTATTAAATTGAAAATTATAGTTTTTCTTAATTTAAAGTTAATTTAAGAAGTGAAATGTTATCAACATTAGGTAAGCATATGTTCGTTTGTTTTAACTAATGCAAAATGCTGTTATATTGTAAATAAGTATTGTCAAAGCAGTCTCTCATTTAAATGAATAAAAATATGTGGGCCATCCGTAGGGTTAACTATATCTCTTTATTTTCATGTTTAAATTATTGTCCTAATATTATTTTATTTTTTTTTAATTCTTTAATTTTAGGAATATCGAATAATTATTAGACCTTAATTAATGCCCATTTTACTTTCTCAAATCTATCTGTAACACCGCCTCTCTCCTAAGCATGTATCAAGACTTACATTGCTTAAACATTGAATAAAGGTGTAGATTATTTTACTTCTGTAAATAATTTTAAAAATAATTTATTGGACGCATTTTTGGGTTTGAAGATTTTCGGAATACAGATTTTGTCGAAATGTTTATGAGGTAAGTTTACTAAATATATAAATATATAAATTACTGTTTCAAGCTCATTTGTTATCTTTCTAGTCATATACAACGTTTTGCTTACTTGCGACCTCTTGAATATCATTCGTATTATTTTCTTAATGATTATAATATTAAATGATTTGCTTTAAATGTTTTTTTTTGATAAAATGGCATTATTTATACACTTTAAAAATCAGGTTGTGTTCCTCGTAAAAACTTCGGTATGCCCATGGCATTTAAAGTTTTTTTGCAAAAAAAAAAATGTGCTTTAGTTCCTACCTCAATTTCTTTTACATGTTTTAAGGGAGACTAATATACTCAATTGTAAAAGAATTTCGAAGTTGTTTATTTTGTTAACGAAGCAAGTTATTTTGATATTCTTATTTTTACATTGCCCATCAATTTCTGAACTAAGAAATTTGCCTGATGGTTAAGGTTCGTTGGTGTTTTGCTAATGTAAACTGGGTAAAATATAGAATCACGTTTTTCCCCAAAATTTGTAAAGATGCTTGAGACTAAAGTAAAGATTAGATATAGCTCAAAGGAATCATCCATTTTTACTCCAAGATACCTTACTTATAATGTAAAATATCAAAACAAAGTCCCTGTATCAGGCAATTATTAACACGTGTTTCGCACTACAAGAGCATCATTAGACCTTAACAATTAACAAGAATGCACACCTGGACATGACAAAAAAGATCATAAGTTGTAGAGAGAAACACGTGTTATAATTTGAGTATTTGACTGAAACTGTCCTTGTTTTGATATTGTGCATTAGATATAATTCATTATGTAGTCTCAAACTCCACATATAATTGCTTTTTGGTTCATTGTTGTACTTTTTGCCTTTTGGAAGTTACAGGGTCTGAAATAAATTTTCGCCTTTTTTTTTGTGGAACAAATTAAATGTAAAATTTTATTTTACGTCAGTTCAAATCCAGGATGTTCAATTCAATAACTTACAAAAACTAATAATATAAAACAAAAATAGCATTAATATCTTGTTGGACCACTTTTTGAATGAATTACTGTTTCGACTCGATCTAGCATAATTGCTATGCAGTTACCAATTTTTTGCTCGTGAATATATAGCCATGTTTTCAAGTTACATTGTTGTTCATGAATATTATTCTATCTTGTTTTTAATGTTAATTTGTGTAGGTTATTATTTTCAAATCTTGTTAGTTTGTGTATTAAAAATCTCTGAATTCAGTTAGGACAAAGTAAAATGTTTACTAAAACTCAGTTTATATTTACTTTATTGTTTATTTCCACGTGAAAAAATGTGTAAGACAGAATATCGTAATATCTAAAAAAAACAATATTTTTTTTGGACCCCGTTATTTCCAAAAGACACAACGTACAGAATATGACTAAAAAGCAATTTATAGGGGTTACTTCGGACTACAAAAGCAGGTAATTTTTACTTACATTTTGAGAAGTCCCATGTATCTTGTGAAACTTTGGGGAAAAAGCGTAACTTTTCATTTTATCCTGTATCTATTAACCAGAACACTAATACACCTTATATATCAGGTAAGTTCTTCAGTCCACGAATTGATGTACATGAAAATAGAATCCTCTAAATATTCTTATTTATTAACAAAAAAAAAACTGGTCAGAATCGGTATCAAATATTGCCTGGATATTTCAAAATGCATTCAAATAGCCAATATTACAAAAGTCGATTTCATTAAAATACAAGTGGTTATCGCATATACATACATAACTAATAATCCTAAGAGTGACATTTATTTTCATTTATAAATTCCGAAAAATCCATCAAGCGCAGACATTTTCCTAATTAGACAGATCATAAATTTTCATGCGAAATTTCCACAGACACAAAAAAAATTTCATCGAGTCCAACATTTGCGAAGCGTACCGGCAAAACTTTCGGAAACTTCGACTTCGATAGAGCGATTTATGCGGCAAAGCGGTGTCGGAATGGAGCAAGCGACGTCGGCGTCGGCCACGCTACTATTTCGGAAGAAGCGTCGCGACGCCGACCTGTGTTGGATTCGTTCGTCGCGTGGGCTGCGCGAGGTGTAACAATCGTACCTTTGCTGCAGGTCCAACAATTGTTTATAATATATACGTCTAATAGACGGTGCTTTCTTAAGGATGTGTACAATGTGTCCAGTTTTTGTTGAGATTCGGTGTATCAGCCTTATTAGAAAATATACAAGGTTCATGAACATATGCTACTTTTTTTTAATCTTTTATTGCCCTAATCAAAATTTTCATAGCCTTCGTTTTTTAAATACAAGATGAAAATATTGCATTAAATTAATAATACATTTCTTGAAACTGAAACAACAACACTGAATTCAATCATTAATAATTTATTACGTCGTTGTTATAGCTATATATTTAGGTAATGATTAATTTTAAGGTCGCAAGAACGATTCTTTGTATATTTTTAAAATTGACAGATTAAAATTTGTGTGTTTTCTTGCAACGTAGCCACTATATAAGGTGCAATACTTTCCTCAATTTTGTAAAATATCTTTATGAAAATTAGCTGTTATTCTCGAAATATGGTGAATGTGGATATCCGTTTTTATACAAGTTCACTTGAATATCTTTTTTGGATAAATTGGAGCAGCGAAATGTTTGAGTGTAACTGACTACATGATAGATGCATTTTTCAGTATATAGGCCGGAATTTTTGACACTTTGGGAGTTTTTCAGTATACGGGCTCAAATTTTCTTAATTTTTTTTTTCAATATTCCGTGCTTTTATGGTAGTATACCTTTAACATGGTGAGTGTAGCAGTAAATTCGAATTTCTTTGTCGTACTTTTTATAGTAACAGTTCGTAGTAGTAAAGCATATAAAGCTGCGTCCACATCTGTATCATTTGTCCGTAGCGTATCGCCGTTGCGTGGCTGCAACGCGTATCTAACGACGTATCGTATAGTTTGGACGCCACTAATTTCTCTGTGTCCGTATCAGTATCATCCTTTGAAAACACCGCCGAGCATCGTACCGACCTCCGTATCGCTGGCGTTGTCGCGCCATTTCTGTACGAAGTTTCGAGCAATCATGTCGTCGTCAGCGGAAGTTTATGAGTTGGTGGCTATTTCATGTGCCTGTTTCATCGTAATTCAAAACATTTTATCTAAAAAAAAACTGAATCGACGACGGTGGTGGACGACACAACTGTTCAGAAAGAGAATGACACACGGTGGAAATGCGCTGATGAGAGATCTAAAATTTCAAGAGACAAGTGGAAAATACAAAAATTTCACTCGTATGTCCCCTAGTGATTTCGAATACCTGATAAATTTAATCGGCCCAAAAATAAAAAAGGCTGAGACCAAGTTCAGAACATCAATTTCAGTGCAAGAACGATTAAGTATTACTCTGAGGTATTTGGCAACAGGTGATTCATCTTCCAGTTTGCAATACCTATTTAGAGTGTCTAAACAAGCAATAAGTTATATAATTCCCGAAACATGTCAAGCTATCCTTGATGGATTAAAAGGACTAATAAAGGTAAGGTATTTCTTTAGTAATACATAATCATTATATAATATACAAATAATAATAATATAAAATCAGTAATTTGGGTAATTCAACAAATCTCGTAAGGAATCTTCAGTTTCTTCTGGTAGTGAATTTGGAGACTGAACTTCCGCCTGTGGAGATTGAATTCCCGCATGTGGAGGTATGTCCGCCTGTGGAGATAGAATTCCCGCCTGTGGAGATGGAGCTCCCGCCTGTGTAGATGGAGTTCCACTCACGATAGTCCCCGTCATCTGGTGTGGAGGATATATGTGCGTTTGGGAAGAATAACCCCGTGTAGGTGGATTATGTTCGAACTCTCCATTGTCAGCGTAATACAATAGATTATTAATCTGATGTTGCAGTGCGTTTCTAGTTTGTTGAGAGTAGGATCTAAACTTGCTGGCCAGATAGTTCGCGTATATCTGACTCTCGTCCATAACAGCGGAAACAGGAGGTGTGGAAGAGGCTGTTGCTGCAACTTGGGCTGCTGCAGCTGATGACTTCAAAAGATCGAATGCTGACTTTAGCACCATACTGTCGTTTGTTTGTTCCACATTTTGCCTTTTCTTTTTCCGTATTACTGTAGGTGTAAAAGTCGACGTTGAGGGCTCTGATTTGTTACGTACGGTGTTGCTCACGGATTCTACATCCTCAGTGGATATTTGTTGTGTTTGTTCAGTTTCTGATGATTCTTCATTGTGCAAATCTAAATTTTCTTGACTTTCAGCACTGGCTACGTCTTCCTGTAAAACAGAAATAACTGGTTAAAAACGCTAAAATGCTGACAGACAGACGAACGGACATTCCGAAACTATAAGAATTTTCTTTATTACTATGAAAACGAAACCGTATATAATTTGTTTTATTTTCAGATACCGACCTCATCTCAAGAATGGCTTAAAATTAGTTCCGAATTTGAAAATGTTTGGAATTTTCCACATGTCTTAGGAGCTATGGACGGAAAGCATATTGTGTTGCAGGCACCGTTCAACAGTGGGACCGAATTCTATAATTATAAGAATTTTTTTAGTATTGTTATGTTTGCTGTCGTGGATGCCAAGTACAACTTCATCTTCATCGATGTAGGTTGCCAAGGAAGAATTTCGGATGGCGGAGTATTTAATGATTCAATTCTAAAAGAAAAAATTGAAAGTGAAACTTTAAACCTTCCGCCACCAAATCCGTTGGAAGGCAGGGAAAAAAGTATACCATATTACTTTATATCCGATTCTGCTTTTCCACTAGGTAAACATATTGTGAAGCCGTATCCAGGTCTCCATCCCAAAGGTTCACAAAAAAGGATATTTAACTATCGATTATCGCGAGCTCGACGAGTTGTCGAAAATGCCTTTTGGCATTTCGGCTCAGGTATTTAGAGTTCTAAGACGGCCGATGTTGCTCCAACCCGAAAAAGCTCAGTTGATTGTGTTGACAATAGCTCACCTTCATAACTTTTTAAGAAACAGCGACAAATCTGTAAACATGTACTCTCCACCTGGTACTTTTGATAATGAAGAAAATGGACAATTTATATCAGGAAGATGGAGAAACGATGCAGAAATGACTTCTTTATTACCATTAATAAATGTTCCTCGACGGGCATCCTTATCCGCGCAGGCTGTTAGAGACGAAATTGCAGAATATTGTTGTACCACGGGAAAATTGCCATGGCAAGATCATATGCCTTAATTACAAGTCGCCTTAAAACATAAATGAAATCGTATGTTCTTAGAACCTACCGTATTAATTCTTTTCCGAGGTTTGTTTCTGTCAAGAAGAAAATCTAGATGATTGTATGCAAACCAGGATGACACGTAAACATCTTCGGTACCTGAAAAATAATAAATTAGATTAGTACCTATATCAATATTTATTATTAAGTATTTTTCTGTTTATTGTGATTTGTAATATTCAGTGATTTCATTAAAATTCTAAAGTATGGGAATCTCTGTTGTTATTAGAGTTAAGACATATCGTTAAATTAAGAAAGTTGTACCAGTTATACGGAATGTCATGCTGATTAAAAGTATTTTTTCAGAATTTATCAGAAACAATTTGTTTTTAGGTTATTTAAGAAAAACTGAAATTTTGCAAAATTAATTTAATTTTTTCCAGAATTTATTTGAAAAATAAAAATATGTTAAAAGAAAGTATTTTCATTGTCACTTTTTCACCAAAAGATGGCGATATTAGATAATATGACGTCCAACGTTTCGTTTTTTGCTTTTTTTTTATCAACTTCACATTTTTAAATACGGGCCTGCATTTTTTAAAAATTTTTAATAGGCCTTTTTTATTAACTTTTTCAAGAGGACCTCCCAAAATTATTAATGTGCCATACTGATACATTTACTAGTAATGATATATTACATAAGAAAATTTTAAATTAACTATCTTAATCTAGCACATAAGTTCTCATGGGAATATCTTAAATTAAATATTGGATGGATAAGTGCAGTATGTCATTGGTATTGGGATGCCAAATGCTTCTGAAAAAAAAATGAAAAACCCGGGTCCGCATTTAAAAATCGGAAGTTGATGATGGGCCCGCAAAGACGAAACGTTGGACGTAAAATTTAAGTCGCTATTTCATGCTGCTAGCTTATAACCTAAAACAAAGTACCTACCTACTTCTGATAAGTTATAAAAATATATTTTTAATTGGCATGAAATTTTATATAACTTTCCTAATTTAACAGTATTTCTAACTGTAATAATAACCGAGATACCCCCTGGTGAGCATCGAATTTGGGACACAGTGTATACATGAAACCCAGCAACTTTTATTTCACTACATTTTGTTTGGAATTTTTTTAACTTTCGCATATCTATGGCGATAGTGAAAAATAACATGTATGTAGAACAAAAGTTGCTCCCACCCGGTATTCGTACAATATTAATTTGTTTAGTGTTAATAAATTTAATAAGTAAATACCTTTTCCAGTTGTAGTTGATTTTTTCATTTTCATCTTTTCCCGACGCAATGCAGCCAACAAATAATCTATCTTCTTTTTTACTTCTGCGATATCGCCCCCCATTTCATTGGATATTTCTTGCCAGGCTTCATGTTTCAAGTTTTTATTGAAATAATTTACATTCCTCGGATCCCATAATACTTCCCTTGTCCGATAGGCCTCGATTAATTTAAAAACTTTTTCATTATCCCACTGCATTTTAACAAAATTCAAGAACAAAATATACTGCAGAAACAAAATACAACGAAAGCAAGAAACGCGCGCACGACGGTACTCGTCCAGACTGGCCTGCACTGTATCCGTATCACCTTTGAAACGGAAGCCAAAACCGACAAATGCCGGGACACGGGTCGTATCACGTTGCGTATCCAGACGGCGTTGCATGTGATCGCGTCGCCAGTACGTACACACCAGCGTTGCATGCAACGCGATCTCGATACGCAACGGAGATACGCAACGGACAAATGATACAGATGTGGACGCAGCTTTATATGTTATAAAAGGGTAATAGGTATATATAGGAAATTTTCATTTTTTAGAAATTCTGGTTTAAAAACTGTACTTTTTTTCTTAATGAAACACCTCGGTATGATTTAGGAGATTTATGCAATATTGCCGATTTTCGATATCTCGTGCGGGTTGTAATACTATAAATACCAGACGGGTAGATCATCTTCAGGGTCGATGATATAAGGGGTCTAATAGTGCGAAATACAGATTTTATTTATACTGGGCGGATAAGTAGTAATGAAGCATATATCATGTTATACAGGGGTAGTTGCAAAAACATGATTGAAATCGCAAACAATCTCGATAAATATAAGTTATATTTTTTGGACATTTTAGAGCTTTTAGGTTACAAAACATATATCTGAAAAAAAAAATTATATTTAGGATGTGTGTATTATATATAAAATTTGGTCAACAATAACTTGAGAATGGCCAAAATAATTCGTTTCAAATTTGCACCAAAAATAGACTCGGTCAGAGTCTTAGGGAATTAAATGTTGGGCTTCATCGACAATAGATTTTGTTTTCTTTTTTCGATTTTTTAAAAGCTATAAAAGGGTAAAAAAAAAAATTCATATTTTGAGAAAAAATTTGACATTTGCAAAACCGATAATAGTTAAATTGAAAACAGAAGATGTCATTCGCTTAAATACTTATCTATATTTATTTCAAATAGAATTTAGGTATTATTTCGAACAACATATCAAATATAATTTTTAAATTTTTAAATGCGTATTTTTTTCAAATCTATTAAATAAGTGTTTTTTTTTCGTATTTATTAAACAAAATAGTTTCAAATCTTAATTTCTTTTTGTATAAAAACAATTTTTGTCAAATATAAAGGGTAAAAAAAATGCCCTGAAAAGGATTAGGTGACTTTTAACTTTAAAAAAATATTTTGACCCAAAAAACGCAAAAAACATCACTCTATTTGATTTTTTTCTTTGAGACACTTCGGTAGCTTTTTAATTTTCGTATACAGGTAAAACATATTTTATGGTATACAGAGTGATCAGTAGGGAATTTTTTTTTCTCCTCTTTATTTAAACAATTTTAATGGAATAATAATACTTTTATTAAATCAAAATTAAATTTAAAAATTGTTTACATTCAAGTGGTATATTATATATAATATAAAATATTTCTTTACTAGATTTGAATCTCTTGGCCTTCCACATTCAATTTGATTAATTTCCTAATTATGTTGGTTAAAATTTGCTTCTTCATTGACACTTCTTTTCCTACAGGTTTAAATTTTAAATATATTGATAGGTTGCCAACCTCACAGGGCTAATTTTCCTTGTAGGTTTAACCTTCAAACTCTGTTATTTGAGACCACCACATTTCAGCCTTAACTGGAACGAAATGATAATTTAGGTCGCTAAAAGTGGGGTGATCCCTTTTTTTATAAAAGTTTTAAATGTGATTTGTTATATATTTGACATGTAACAATTTAAATGTTTACTGTTTTTAACTGTTTGTGGTACTTTAGGGATCATCATAAAATACTTATCAAAAGCTAAAGAAAGTGATTTCCTTCCTTTCAGTTTGTGATTTTCAGAAAATATTTAAAAAAAATAACAAAAAAAGGTAGACAAAACGTCCCAACCTGACATGTAGCTTGTTCTTATTATGCTCGCTCTCGGGCCACCACAGAACTACACAAAACACTTCCTGAGGAATTCATTCAAAACTATACCCTGAATAATTAGTTTACATACAGTTTAAAAATTCTTTTCGAGTAAATTAAACGTTTCTGTTCAACTAACCATTGAATATTACTATTCGTTTCCCCTTAATTTATTTTGACTTGCTTCTGTTATGCTCTGAGAAAATGTCATTTCTTTTAAACAATTTGCAGTATTATTTTATTTCTAAATATAATTCTACAACAGCCAATAACTCAATAGATGAAAAAATATGTTAATAACTCTGTAATTTTATTATTTTAGTTCTTTTTAGATTCACCTTTTAATTTTACATACATTTTATTCTCAAACGTCACAAATACAGTTTTATTTATACCAAATATTGAGTATCCATGAGATTTACTTTAATCAAATAACGTTAATCTAATGAGATTTGGCTAAATGTATTCATTTCAAATTGAAAATTTAACTTTGTTTATTCCGAAATATCAACGTCTAAAAGATGGATTATGTTTTAGTTTTCATTTCGACGTCTATTTCCACTTCAAATTAATTCCAAACTTTAGGTCCGTAGAGAAATAATTCCTTTCGAAATAGCAAGTCAGATTGTCTTCTCCGTCTTTGTCCAAATTTTGTGATAAAATAATCAAATGATAATTCCAAATAACTTTAGAGACCTGCTTATTTAAGCAATAATAATATTTGAGGGGTACGGGGGAAATGATAGACATAATAACAGGAAGACCCATTATCTTGTGCCGTTTCATTAATAAAATTGTGTATGTATTGATGAAATTATTGAAATAAATAAACTTGTACTGCAAGTGTGACAAAGAATAAAATATCTATTCTCCTTGTCCAGCATCATAAAAGGCGACTTTGTAAAGTTATAATGACAGGGATTCTTTTCTTCTTGCCGTTGACATATAATATGTCAATGGCCGTGAGAGTAATATTAGAAATACTTATTTTTTACCCATTTGTACAATAATCGTTTAACTCATGATCCAAATTATTAGTATATTATTTAGTAAGCAACTAATAACAATTACTTGCGAGTAAAATACTGTACTTTTTCTACGACTACAATACAATATCAATAAAACACGTTTATTAAGGACATTTTTTGTACTAGTTTCCTTGTATATTTCGGTGAATTTATAATCATTATTTTTTTGTTAAATAACGTTTCTTTTTGTTGACCAAAACCTTAGACTATAGAACAAAGAATAGCCTCAAAATTTCATTCATAAATAGTTTCTAAAGTTGGATCTATTATTGTTTTTCGAGTGCCATAGGTACGAGAGAAAACATATATTTTCTTCTGCGTCGACGGTCCCAAAAATGGCAACCGTGTTGGCTGTCACTATAGACTGAACCAGCGGTGGCTCATTCCTGTTTAATATTTATTTATTTATTTATTTATTCACAGTTTAGGACACGACAGGCCATTGTTCCACAAAGCATCCACTTTATACATTTATGTATTATTGGGTAATTAGATAATTTTAGATAACTTAAATATTAAAGTTAGAACATTTTGCAAACAGTAACAACGACGACAACAATGATAATAACAATATCAGTAATATCAATATTATAAATTACAAAATAATATATATTAGCATAAGAAAAAAAATTGTATTTTTTTTTATTAAGTTTCAAAAACTTTAGAAAAGTACAGTCTTTTTAAATTAATTTTGAACGTAGAGATCTTATCACAAAACAAATCGATATCATCAGACAATTCATTACATGTAATTTGAAATCTAATTAATGGAGCGTTGCGTCCCAAATTTGTTCTGCGAAACGGTACATTAAAAAGTGAGTGGTTTCTGAGCTCCCTAGTAGGGATATTAAAGTTCAAAAATGACAAAAGATGGGGAGAATCTACTTGGTGGTGGATAAGCTTATAAATCATGCAGATATCAGAAATACTACGGCATATTTCAAGGGGTAAGATTTACGGGCTACATTTTCAACTGAACAACCTGCTTTGAAGGCTAGTCCTTTTAAAAACTTGTTTTGAATCGCTTGAAACCTATTTATGTGTACTTTATAGTTAGAATTCCATATCACTGAAGCAAATGAAAGCTTACTATGGACAAATGCAATATACAACGAAAGAATCGTCCTAGGATTTCTGAAAATTCTACAACTTCTAGTAATAAATCCCAGCATCCTACTGGCTTCTGCAATAACTTTGTCGAAATGTAAACGAAAGGACCACTTGTTGTCCAGAATTACACCAAGATCTTTGACATGATCGACATTTTTTAGAGATTTATTGCCAATTTTATAATCGTATTTAAATAAATTAATATTTTTGGAAAAGGAAATTGAGAGGCATTAGTCCAAATTTAGGAACAAACTGTTCCTATTACAATAAACAAGCAGTCTGTTCAAATCTTCCTGTAGTTTGAGACAGTCTGTCGGGTCCCCTATTTCACGATATACCTTGAGATCGTCTGCATATAAAATATATTTGCTACTTAAGAAACATCTGCTAATATCGTTAATATATACTATGAAGAACAGGGGGCCCAGATGACTACCCTGAGGAACACCTGAAGTATTTTCAAACGTATCTGAATGGTACCCATTGACTACAACAATCTGTTTTCGCTCACAAATGTAAGAAGACACTCAATTCAAGATTCCCCTTCTTACTCCAACCTCAGCAACTATTGTTTCAAGAATTTTTGCAAATGTATTTATTTTACTTATTGGACGGTAATTAGCAGCTTGACTTTTATCTCCACTTTTAAATATGGGTGTCACATGAGATGTCTTCCATTTTCAGGAAAACACCCATTTAGGTGAGATAAATATTTTGCGGTTTCATTTTACTTTCCTTGTAAGGGAAAAGTATTGTAATCGTACAGAAATCACCCTCCGAGATTTATGCAGATCTTCATGTTTCAGGGATGTTGAAATTCTCAGATCCGTCGATCTGTCTGTGTGTTTGCGGTGTAACAGAATAGACTATAACAACGGTATAGAGTATATATTTTTATATATTCTAAATGTAATTCAAACAATATTTTACTTTAAAACTGTTGGTTGGTTCTCACGTTAACGCTTAAACAGGCTTGCTTATTTCAAAGGAATTATATCTAGACTGTATAGATAGTTTTCTTAAGTGGTTACATACTTATAGGAATCTTTCTTTGACCCGTTTAATTTAACTTGATGCAAGTATTAATTAAAACATTTTATTTGGTTCGATGCAATGATAATGAATGGTCAATTTACTATGTTAAAAAGTACAATAGAGTATTTATAATAGGAACATTTCCGAACAGCCATGTTTTTGGGGCATAATTTTCCCTACAGAAAAGATTAGCTGAAAGGGTTTTTCTGTGCCTGTTTTTCGCCACGACTTTTCAGAGCCATAATGTGGATAAGTTATTATAGGATTATATATTAAATTATATACATAACCTTAAGACTAAGAATTGAAGGGAATATTACTTTAATCGATTTATTCACTTTTCGTTATCATGGGTGACACCTCGTGTCTCTAAGACAAAGTTCCGAGCTTAAAGTATAGAGTAGGGACTTAAGCTTTACCATTCACAGCTTTATTCGTTTCGTCCTGACTAATAAAATTAATAAAAACAAAGAGAGGATTTGACTAAGGGGTGGATCTAGTAATAGCTGAGTTAACTTTGCATTTTACGGGAAGACTAAAAGTCAGTCTGTGTCAAAGTTTTGTTTGTTATAGTTGATTTTAAATTCTTCTTTTGTGGTGGTTTATGGGGCTTTACCTATACAGTGGGATATTGAGTTGGGTAACTTATTTACTAGAGTTAAATTTACGAGTTATTTAAAGATTTTTCTTTTCTTTTCTTTTGTACTAAGGTTGGGGATTTTACGATAATTCCGTCATTTTCTAGATTTAAATTTTTTTTTTGTTATTAACTTTAAGAATTATTTTTGTACAGTATTTCACTTCTTTTACTTTTGTTCATAGATTTTTAAGTTGTTTTTAAAAACCAAATCTTTTATTTAAATAAACCACCTGCTAGTTACAATAAATCTATTCAAGAAGAAGATACCATCGTTGTTGCAGTTTGCTATTGTTCGAGCTTATATGGCCGTAGAATTGGTGAGACCTCGCCATAGGGGCAGAATTTTCTCGGCCGTTAATTTTTCGGTATTTCATAATATTTGCTTAAACTCCGACTGGATTTTTGAATTTGAAAAAGTTAAGTCAAATTTTAGAGCATCCTTAAATAAAATTTTAAGTGCTTTTAATAAGGCCTTCCCTCTTAAGACTATTAAACCTAAGCGTCATAAACCGTGGACCCCGAATGGACTACCCATTTCTGTTAAAAATATGCGTTCTCTCTTATATATAAAACAATCAGCGACTCCATTCTTATTCTCGACCCTATCTCTAATTATAGGAGGATCTATATTAAACTAATCAAAAAAATATATTATCAGAAACGTCTAACTTAGTTTAAAAACGTTTCAAAGGAAACCTTCAATTTTCAATGACTTCAGAAACAAATCAAACCCTGTGACTCAGATCTTGCAAAGGCCAAATGACCAAATGATTATTTTATTAATGTAAGCAAAAATGTTATCTCTTGTATCTCGCCAAGTTTGGACCCTCTTTCGTTTCTCCCTCTATCCAAAAATGTCGCTGATAGCTTTTTTTTAAACCCTTTTAGCACCATGGAACTATTGAACGAAACTAATAGCAACATCACAAGCAAATCATCGTATAGCACTGATGGCCTATCAATTAAAATATTCCTCAACTTACCCCTCCCAGTCATAGAGGCCCTTACAACACTAATAAATGAATCCTTTATAAAAGGTATATTCCCTGGGTGCCCTATAATTATTCCTCTTCATAAAGAGGACGAAAAAACTAACTCTTGCAATTATCGCTCAATTGCTTTACTACCAGTGCTATCAAAATCATTGAAAGGTTACCTACTAAAGAATCGTCTTATGCCATTTCTCCTTTAACATCAGATAATATTCCCGCATCAGTTCGGATTTTTACTCAACAAGTGCACCGGTGTCTTTGACTGTGTTAGTCATGAAATTTTGATAATTTTTATGGAATCCTTGGTATTTCTTTAAATTGGTTTAAATCTTATCTCGGGAATGGGCAAAATTTGTAAGGGCAAATGGTTGTGATTCTGATTATAAATTGATCACAAGTGGAGTCCCTGAAGGTTCGGTCTTGGGACCTATTCTTTTTTTATTATATATTAATTATATCACCAACCCAAAATTTAATGGAAAAATTTCTTTTTTTGCTGATGACATAAGCATAACATGGAGTGATTTTGATATAGCGTCTTTACATACTTATATTTATAACGACTTTGTTATGATTAAGGCTTGGTTCGATTCGAATATACTTTGCTTCAATGTGGATAAAACGGTGGCTTTATCTTATAAGGGGACTTTACAGCCACTTAACAGCAATATTAAATAAAATGAGTCGGTTAAATTCCTAAAATGGTCTAAGCATATTAGCACCTTAACTGAAAAACTTTCTAGCGCCTGCTTTGCCATTCGATCAGTTTCAAAAGAACTGGACGTGTCTTCTGCCACGCCTTCCCTTTTAGGGCTCCTGTACCACCGAGCAATTTCTTAGTATTTTAAGACTTTAAAAGAGAGCAATTAGCTATTTGTTTGGTCTAAATAATAGAGCGCACTGCCAATACTATTTCAAAAAACATGAAGGAATAACACTTCTTTTATTATTTATTTTAGAAACCGTCTGTTTGATGAGAAAACATATAAACACTTTCCCTGAAAGGTCACAACACGTAGAATATACGTGTTTGGACCCTCGCCATAGGGTAGGTATAACATATCCTCCCCATTTCTTCCACAGAATTAATAAAATAATCTTTAAATATCTTCCAAAAACTATCCCTATGTTTGCACTCTTTCGAAAAAAAAAACCAAAGCGTATCTCATTGAAAGACCTTTGTACTGCGTTAATGATTTTTATAATGAATAAGTCTAATTAAAAATGTTTTTATTTGTGTGTTTACTTAAATCTTTTTGGGTGTCATGTTCCAGCTGGTAGCATAGAATTTGAAAATCATTTTTAAGAGAATGAACTGTCTGGTTAAAATTATGTTTTTTTTGTTAAGCATTAGATTAAAGTTATACATTTTCTTTTTTTAATACACTTTAAGTACTATATTAGTTCAGTACACTTTCTGTTTAACTTCATTTGTTTTCAAATTCAAAAAACATTTATTTGTCAAATAGATACACCAATCTTTAACATGGTATGGGTATAAAAAAAATTGTTTAACCTATTCCACAAATTATACATGCATCTCGATTACAGAACCGGTTACATTGCGCCGCTAAGCAAGGTGCACAATGTGAGGCTACCCTAAAGAAAAACTTTCATGAACAATATTAATAATTAGTATATATAATAAATCAATTAATACAAATATATGTATATGATTGTGCAAACGTGCAAGCAAAAATTGAAATATTGGTAAATTATTTATTTTTAAATATGTGTTTATAGAGTGAGACAAACGAGAGGTTGAGAAGGCGAAAGCCGGTCGACGTAGTGCGGTGGGGTGTGGGAGATAGAGTTAATAAGTCTTGTTGTATGGGACAATCGGGCAGATTACTACTAAGAATGATAAATCACAACAGCAACAAAAATTTAGACATTACATTGAGTATATACATAGTTAATATAGAATTTAATTACTATCGGATATTGGATAACTAATCTATAGTAAGTGTTGTTCATATAATAAGTTAGTTTTAACATGTTTTGAAAAGTCCTTAAGGCAAAGATTTTTTGCGTTTTCCGATAACATATTCCACATTTGGGCAGCGACAAATGTAAAAGAGCGCTGAAAAACAGAAGTTCTATGTTGCGGCACTACAAACTGCTGATTGTATCTAGTACTATGCCTGTGTGTAAAAGTTGAAAAATTTTTTTAGATTATTTTCAATATTTTTTCTGATACTGTTGTTAGCGTTGAAAATAAGAATTTGTGATTTTGAAGCATTTAGTTTTAAGTTGTGATCCTTTGCATAGTTGTCAATGTTTTTTAGGTCGGTGCTTGTATAAACGATAACAAAATAGAGTTTCTCGTAATTTGAATTTCAATGTCATCGAAATTATTCACCTCGCATATGTATATTATATTTACAATTTATGTGTTTGTATTGACCTATCGAAAAATATGATTTTTCTTTGTTTTGTTTTTTTTTTCTTTTAAGGTAAATTTTGGGCGGCAATAAAGCATACTTTTGTTCGTTTTTTTGTTGTTTGTATAACAGAATGGCCTCACGGAGTCTACAATAATTAGGCTCATATATCATTTAATTTAATTATGTTCAGCGACCAGTGCGGTGGCCAAAATAGAAACATAAAAATGGCTGCAATTTGTACATACATGACTTATTCTAATTCCTTTAGTCCACAATTTATTCATCACAAATTTCTTGTTTCAGGCCATTCGTACTTGCCACGCGATCAATATTTTGGCATGATTGAATAGTAAAAACGATTCTTCAAAGACATTTTTTTGACAGATGATTCGTTTAATTTTAAGTCCCAAAACGACCAATAAGTTTGAAATGGTAGAAATGAAAAATGAAGACTTCAAAAGTACGGCAAATCTGGAAAAACGTCTGACTAATCGAAAAAAAGGAGAGAAAAATGTAAAAGTCGAGCGGTTGGTTAAAAATTCAGTGGCTTAAGTTTGAGTCCGAGGAGCCTTTTAAAATTTTTTTTAAGTATTCCAATAATCAGGGCACTCTTTTCTAGAATGTGAACGTAACTAAAAAATGCACAGTACTTCAACAGACGAAACAGAATGCCTTTCAGTTAGATGTTTTGTATCCCACAGGGCGACCTATCGAAAAGTTGAAATACAGAGACCATCAGAGTCTTCTGTGCTACATATCCCCAGTCGCCCCTAATATTTATAACAGTTTGTCAACTAGTGAACAGGCTGTTGCGGAAGATATTATGACACAAGATCAAGACTTCAAAACCCGAGTGTCTTACATTAGATTTTTTTAATTGGTTCTAAAGGGCAGAGTGGCCAAGTGTTTTTTTTTTTCAAAAAATAAAGGGTTATTATGTCCTTTTTTGGTGTGATTTTATATATGTTCGTCTAAGGTTTCGTGAACTAACTGAAACCTCTGTTCCTAAGTGACTCAATTCATAAGGTATAATACTTATTTACAGGCAATGTATTTAATAATATATCATATTTATTGCAACAAAACGTCCTCCGTCTAAACAGCGCGTCATAAATTACAATCTGTATTTAGAAAAAGGTTTCTGAAAGATTTTAAAATTGTCCTTTTTAAAGTTGTTTCATTCGACAAAGCCTCTCTCCGGAGTTCCTGCAGAAACGCAATAAATAGCTTCTTAAGTTTTTATTCGGCTCGAGAGTGCTTGGTTCGAGGGCCAATATAAAAGCTTCGGAAATGCAGGAAATTCTGTATGAAAAATGGGTTTTATTACGGTTTTCTGTATGATTTCAGCTCGGTAATATTCTGGCAATTGTTTCCACATTCTTACATCGAAACAAGTCGGTTTGTCGCAATCTTTGACCTATATGAGACTTGAAGCAATTTTACATTCAAAGACAGCTTTACTTTTTTTTCGAAGTATATAGACCGGGAGCTAAAGATAGGAAAAATATTCGAGTAATATCTTAGCCTTTTGAATTATCACTGAAATGTAAATGTTTAATCTAGAGATGAAAATAAGAAAATATTTCAACAGCACATTTATCTATGTTCTATGTTTTAAAATGTTAAAGTTTTTTTGTTCGATATTTCGGTTTACAGAACGAATGCTGTAATATATTATCGTATGAACAGTATGACATTTAGTGATATTCACATGAATTTGCATATATCTAGCTTTTACCTCCGATTTTTGAGTTTCCGTACTAACGTAGTTAAAACAGAGTTTGTGCATTGAAAAATAGTGAAAATGGTGAGGTTTTTTCGATTTATCACAAGGAATTTTTATGCTATTTAACACTGAAAAAAACCTCAACACCCGTTTTCACTAAAGAGGTTTAAATTTAGACCAGGTCTAACTTGACCCTTATAGGTTTAAGATGACATTTTTAACAATTGAACAAATCATTTTTCTAATGTCATAATTACAAAATGACAGTGACATATTTACAAGACTCATGTTAATTTGACATGACTTTTCATTCTCATATGTTATTTCAGAATGGAAACGATTGTTTTATTCAACGACATATAAAAAGGAATTAATAATAAACGGAAAAAGAGCATTTATTTTTTTAAAAACTTAAATGTAAATACGATTTTAATTAAGGATCAAATAAAATATAATGAAACGACAAATCTATAAGAAATATAAAATGGGATTTTTTTTTAATTACATTGTTAAGTCTTGTGATCATTGAACCAACTAAAGAATTTTCGTAATCCGGATTTAATTCATTCCACACCTCCAGAATTTTGTCCCATGACTGGTCACAATTCGTTGCATGAAACACATTAGGAAAATTAATTTTTTTTTATTATGTAACCCCAGAGGTTTTCGACTGAGTTGATGTCAGAACTTACAATTCGGACAGTGCGTACCAGGCAATTGTCGTGTTGGTTAGTAAAATTGTTTTAAAATCGTGCGGAGACTGATGGTAATGTTTTCTAATATTTTTTTGCACACTCATTTGCGTGCGCCAAGTAAACTCTTTGCGCACACTTTTTTATTGACACACAAACACGGCAAGCTTGATATCTTTACTGGGTAGGAGGTAAAAAAATAATAAGTTTGTACAGATCTTCACGTATCAAAGTCCCTACATGCCAAAACATATTTCCTCAATTCCATCAATCTGTCTGTCTGCCTGTTCGCGGTATAGGTAAAAAACTACATACTCCATTGACTTCAAATTTTGGTCAAAAATGAAAGATATATGGGAATGACCTGGTAACATTTTGTTAAAAATACACTATGGCGAAACAAAATAACTGCTTAGTGAAATGTTAAAGAAATTATTACTAACAAACTAAGTCTGCAAGTTACCTTAAATTTTGCACAAAAATCATGTACTACGTGAAAATCAACTGTAAAAATTTTGGTACGAATCCAAGATGGCCAAACAAAAAGGCGTGTTAATAAAATATTTAGGAAATCAGCTTGAAAAACTACTTATTATATTGATTTCAAATTTTGTGTAATAATTTTCTGGCCGACAAAATTTTTCTATCACAGGCCAGCTCATTATTTTCACAATGGAAATACCCTCCCAATAATAAAAAAAAATATTGGGAAAGCCCTAATACCTACCATTTTTTAATAGCCTAATTAGAACCTTTTATATTGGCAGGTAAACAATTTTATTGTGGGACAGCTAAAATGGGTCCATTTTACAACGGAAAAATTACCTATACTGGGTTGTTTACAACATTAGACATAAAATAAACGTTAAACATCACTCTTCTGTTGAGTTTCGAATTTAGTGGTTCTCTGTGTATCGATAAACAAGTGTATGTGAAGACGAGAATGTCGAGTCAAACGCGCCGAAGTTGCAAAATTCCCCCTGACAAATTTTGTTATGTTTGTTAGTCATTACCAGTTCTATTTGGTAATATTTTTATAATTACATTTTTGTAATTTTTGGAAGACCTTAGTTAATTAGTTAGACAATAAAACAAAGTTTTATAGTCTAAGGTTAATTATTGTGTGTAGTTTTTTGATATACATATGATTGTGGTATGAAAATATATAAACATATTGGAGTAATTCGATAAAACTCTCTCTTGTTTTCATAGTCTAAGCTTGTCTCCCAGTCGTAGGGTTTTACAGTTACATTCCAAGGGATATGTGTTGTTAATCCCGGTTGGGGCGATGACTTTTTTTAATAAAACTTATAATTTTGTATGTAATTGTGTTGTAAAAATCGTATAGCGTTGTGTATCTATATTAAAACCACGGTATTACTTTAAATCAAAATCTATGATGTAAAACACGCACCATGTTCGTCCATAAAACCATTATTAAAACCATAAACCATCATTAAAGCCATAATTGGACTGGTACGGGCATGGGGAAGCCGGGGTTGCCAAAGTAGAATTTGGTCGGGCCAGACTCTTGTTGCACTACATAGTAAATGTTTTGTTTCTTTATATTTAGTGCTGTTTAAGTTTAATCACATACTTCTGTGGTATAGGATTTGCAATCGGTAAACCTGCGGTTCAAAACTTCGTGCGAACATACTTTTTTTATTGTTTTGTTATGTGTTAACTTTGATTTGGTATGATATACATATTAAAATAATTTTAAAAGACATTTCACTATTCAGTTATAAAGTAGGATAGTTTAAGAGATTAACACCGCTGTAGCGTTTATGACTTTTATTCATTACAATAAGTTTTTCCCATTCCCAAAGCATAAAAAATTAGCCAAATGGGTTTAGCGTTTGTAAAATATAAAAATGCTTCCCAGCAGGATTTTGGGCAGCTCATCGGTCCCTATTTGATTTTTTTTTGCTTTAACAGAGCTTTTATTCCCTGGAGGAGAAAGCAAATAAATTTACATTATAAACAAATTATGCTATTGCTATGCGATCTAGATAAATATTAGAAAAGCATATGGGAGCAAAACCTCAAAAACCAAATAATTATATTTTCGAAAATGTAAAAAAAAAAGCCTACTTTAAATATTTTGTTGTGTGCTGTGTTAGTTGTAGTGTATCATTGGTGCAGTGGATGAAGGAAAACAGAAAAAGTATGCCTTTTGAACCCACTAATAATTCTGACGATTATTATTTTTGCCTGACAAAGACTAAAGGTTATTCCAAAGGGAAAGCACAATATAGAATATCCAAATTTGCAATCTGCCATACGACCTGTTCCTGAGAATGCAAATTTGCCAGTGCCGATTGCGCCTTTAAATTGGCAAGCTATTGATTTGAGAGATAATGGAGATAACGCCTCAGGCAGCTCAGAAGAACAGTGCACCGATCCCACTTTTACCACAGGTCCCAGTTCCGGCGAGCCACATTTGATTGTTCAAAGTGAATTAAATGTTTTATTACGTGATTTGGGGTTATCCAAGCAACAGTCAGAACTTCTGGGTTCCCTCAATATGGGTGAAAACTATAAACAATTAGTTAATGAACTCTTAGATGCCAGAATGTTATTAAAAATTCACTTCCTCCGTTCCCATCTGTCATTTTTTCCTAAAAATTTAGGAGCTGTTATTGATGAGCAGGGTGAAATGTTTTACCAAGATATCAGAACAATGGAAATTCGGTACCAAGAACGATGGGATCCAGCCATGATGGGTGACTACTGTTGGTTTTTGAAGAGAGAAGATAGGACACCTCATAAACGGAAAAAATAAAGTTTAATTAGTGTTTTAAGTTAATATTTTTCTCGTTTGCTTTTCTCTTAGATGTATGGTATGTTTAATAGACGAAAACTATAAACATAGTCAATAAACAGGGTTAAGAATTTTCTGAAATCATTTTTTCTATAAATATTAAATATCGCAACATTCGATATGGTTCTACCACCCTAACAAGAAAACCCTAGGTGCTACAACTTTCTATTTGTCATTTTCGTATTTGGATAGGTCCATTCTATTAGATTATGCTATTCTGATTTGTGTTACGGAAAAAAAAAATTTGTCGGCCAGTGTAATTAATTGTGATATAGAGATGAACTGGAAAAATTATGGGACGAATTTAAGATGGTGTAATAAAATGACCGCCAAATAAAGAGTTTGTAATAAAAAAAAAGTTTTCTTAACTCCGTCTCTCTGGCTGTCAGTTCGCTGCATAACTGAAAAACTGCTTACCATATTGTCTTCAACCTTTGGTAAAAATTTAAGAATCATATGACATTTTGGTAAACATCTAATATGGCGAAACAAAATGGCAGTCTAGATAAATGTTAAAATAATATTATTAAAAAGTTAATTATACGATTTTGCTGTATTGTATAGAAATAAACTGGTAACATTTTGGTACGAATACAGGATGGCGGCTTAATGAAATATTAAAAAAAATAGCCCTAGAAAATCTTTATTAGAGACATTTCAATTTTTGTGCAAGCATTAAGTCTGTCATAGAGATAAACTAGTAAAATTGTGGAACGGATTCAAGATGGCGGCCAAATAAAATATTAAAAAAATCAACGTAAAGAAATCTTGTTATTCAATTGTCCTGAAATTTTGTACAAAAATTAAATATGATATAGGGATAAACTGGTACGAATCCAGCACGACAGAACAAAATGGCGGCCTTAAAAAAATCAACGTAAAAACTACTCATTCAATTTATTTTAAAGCTGGTAAAATTTTGGTATGTATCCAATGTGGTGAAACAAAATGGCGCGCAATAAAAATATTTGAAAAGATAGTGATGTGTTACTGAAGGGTAAAATAAATTTACCGATTTTTTTTATTGTCCTTATATGATCCGCAATTTGTAGTTAAAATGTTTAGAATTGTGGAAAATTTCAAAACAAATTTTTTTCTGTGTATAGATGTGTAAAAAGTATTTTTACACGTCTAAGGTAAATTTCTTCGTTGAACATTCTGGAAGTCCTTGCATTGTAGGTGAAGTATTCCATTGTGGACAATTTAGCTATAAATAAAAATGAAACATCGACGTTAAATAAAGATAGCGCTGGGTACGACAGACGGCGAATTCTCAAATTGAATAAAATATTATCTTTGCGTTCGCTGCCTGGTATTATTTTATGACGGTGACATCGAATATTCTCCCCTGTGGCTTGCAAAATATACTATTTATTTTTGGATCCGGATTGTTTTTACGATACGTGCTCCATTTGCAAGATAAATAACACAAAGTAATATGTTTACGTACATTTTTGTTTATACAATATTACGCCAATTACCAGTTTTTCAATTCGATAACATTGAGGGAAAATAGACATTCGAATGAATATAATATATTTATTGCCATTTATCAACATATATATTAAAAAAAAATGTATTTTATTTTAAATTGGATTAAATATTTAGATTTGAAACTTGCATACATATACATTTTTTAATTACGTGTGGATAACATGTTTATTTATGTAGTAAATAGCCACTTCTGCATACATTTGCTTCTTGGGTTGCCTATTTAGTAGTATGCGTTTACGTCTATTATTAGATAGTTTTTTTCATATTATTATCCGACAAGCGGCAGCTATTATATGTGAATCCGTTTGATGGAAACTCGTACAAAGTTTCAGAAAAACGACGTAAAAGCAAGAACAATAATAATTCAGTGCGTAGCCGACAATGTTTTGGAAATGCTCAAAACCAAGACTACAGCAAAGGAAATAATAAAAAGTCTCAATAGTACAAATGCCAAAACAGGTATCTCAACGCAAGTAGTTTTACAAAGGAAACTTACAGAAGAGAATTCACTAAACATCTTCTTAACCGAATTAGATCAAACCAAAATGTGGGATAAAAATAGCAGGTGGAACAATAGATGAGAATGAAATCATTGTGCAACTTCTTTCTGTAATTCCAGAAACATACCAGTCAGCTACAACAGCAATTGATATAATGTTTTGCCAGAATCAGTCTGTAATCACCTTGGACTTTGTTAAAAACAAACGGCTTATAGAGGAGGCCCGTCAAAACAAAAATAAGTTGAGAACTGAAGATTTAGCTTTTTATGGTTATCACAGAAGTAAAAGAGGTACCTGCAACCCCAGAACACATCATAGTGGCAGCCATGTGAACAATTCATCAACATCGGGAACATGAGTTTTTCAATTCTAATGTGATTCGTGTAAAAGATTGGGACATAAAAGGTGTGAGCGCCCAAGGAATAACAGAGGTGGAGGAAGGGGTTAAGAAAGAGATACGAATGAGGCACATGCAGCTCAACCATCCGATCACAATGAAGAATCCATATCCTTTTTAACTTCAGCAGAAAAAGTGTTGTTTTCAGGTACAAGTGACAATATGTAAAATTTGTCATAGATAGCGGTGCAACTTTTCACCTAGTTAGCACAAAACTAAATGAGTTTTTAGTAAACAAAAAAGAACTTTTTCATAATATAACTGTTGCCAAACAAGGAGAAAGTATTATGGTCAGAAATGAAGGTGATATTAAATTTTAAAGTGAAACAGGAAGGTCAATAATTATTAAAAATGTATGGGTATGTGAAAAGTTATTCTACAATTTAATTTCAGTAAGAAAATTAGAAGAAAGTGGCATACAAGTAACTTTCAAGGATAATAAAGTATTTATTATGAAAAATAGTGAAGTTGTCTTGGAAGGAAGATTAAAAGGAAATTTGTATATAGTTTCTCTACGGCTTTGTGACACCAATAACACTATAGCCAATGTGACTGTTGAAGACAAGATGTTGTTACACAGAGACCCTCTGCAAAGTATCCAGCACTAAATCTATATGAAATTTGCAGTAAAGCAAAACAAACTAGGTTACCCTTTTTAGATGATGTAGAAGATCGAAAAGCCAAGCGTATCTTGAAAATTGTTTCGAGTGATATCTGTGGACTTATAAGCCCCCAAGCATGTGATGGTAAGCACTATGTTTAACATTTATAGATCATTATTCCCATTTTTTGTGTATGTTACCTTTTAACCAAAAAGAATGAGGTTATTGACAAATTTGAACAATTTATTTCAATGGTTGAGGCTAAATTTAACACAAAAATTGAAAAACTTCACTATGATAATGGAGGGGAGTATTCTTCTGAATCTTTTAAGAAATTCTGTTTAAAGAAGGGATTCAAGATTCAGTATACTGTTCCATACAACTCTGAACAAAATGGTGTCGCTGAAGGTTTCAACCGCACTATAATGGAAAAGGTCTCATTTTTGAATCCCAACTGAGCAAGGAATTTTGGGGAGAAGTTGTCAGGACTTCAATATATCTGATATACAGAACAGAAACAAAGGCATTACAGGATAAGGGGACTCCAGCAGAGATTTGGTACAGCTAAAAACCTAATCTAGAAAAAATCAAACTTTTTGGTTGTGCAGCGTACAACTTAGTACCTAAAGAAATACGAAAATCTAAACTTGACCCTCATTGCCAAAAATTAATTGTGATTGGTTATGTCGACAATGGATACAGATTGTTGAATGAAGACCAAAGAAATGTAGTGAATGGTAGAAATGTTATTTTCGAAGAAGTCAGTTTGAAAAATGAGCCAACTATGACTATTAACAGCGAAGAAAACTAAGAAAACATCAATAACAAGATAGAGGAAAGAACTCCAAATAAAAACCAACAGGAAATGCATGGCAAAACGTCAGAAGAAAATAAAGAAAAAGAGGAAAATGAAGAAATTCAAGGGTCGAGAAAAAGTTCTAGACTAAAACCAACACCAGTTTAGTTACAAAATTATAACCTCGAACGACACATGGAACTAGTAAAACCGCCTTATAAAGTGGAAATTATTGACTCAAAGTAGGTGTTACATGATACAACACAAAGGTTTAATAAGTAATGATCCAAGTTTAGTATGCAAACTTAAAAAGGCTCTTTATGGCCTAAAGCAAGCCCCCAAATGCTGGAATTCCCTTTTTAATGAGTTTTTGAAAAAATTCTGTTTTCAGCGATCCAAAAAGGATCCATGTTTGTATTTCCTGGAAAACACATTCCTATTGATACATGTTGATGATATTATAATATTCTAAGAAAATATTAAAATTTTAAGTTGTGTGAAAACAGAGTTAAGAAATAAATTTAAAATGCGTGAGTTTCAGAATAAAAATATTACATTTTTAGGTTGAGAGATATTGAGAGTTGATAATGTTCTTTATATTTCTCAAAAAGATGTTGCATAGATTTTATATGTATAGTTCTAAACCTTCCAACATACCAATGCAGCCAAAATTACAATTACGTAATGAAATCAATTTAAATAATGACAATCTTCCCTACCGTGAACTAATAGGTTGTCTGATGTATATTACACTTGGTTCCAGACCAGATCTGAGTTTTTCAATCACATATTATAGCCAATCTCAAACATGTTTTAGCACTGAACACTGGAATTATTTAAAGGATGTTTTGAGATACTTAAAACAAACTGAGAATTATGGTTTCAAGTTCATTAAAAGGGATAATTCCAATATTAAGTTACATGCCTATGTAGACTCTGATTTTGCAAATAATTCCATAGATCGTAAAATTATTACAGGATTTTTAATAAAAATTAATAACAATATCATTTATTGGAAAACAAAGAAACAAAATATTATAGCTTTATTGAGTGCAGAATCAGCCTGTATAAGTAAATGTTTATTTTTGGGACAATTGTTAACTGAAGTTTTAAACTTTAATGTTTTTCCTATTTATGTTTACGAGGATAACCAATCTTGCATTAAGATGGGTTCAACTCTCGAAACCAGAAGAACCAAACATATTGACATAAAACACCACTTGAGAGAATGTATAGAACAAAAACAGATGGTTTTAAATTATGTATCATCAGAAAATCAGCAAGCTGATATGCGTACAAAGGCTTTAGTTGGTTCAAAATTTAAATATTTTAGAAACTCTTCAAATATTGTACAGATTAAACTGAATAAAGCTTGCTAATTTTAAGTTGATTTAAAGTTTTGAAATTTCATATTTTGTACGTTTTTATATAAAAGATTCTTTGCTATTAATAATTCTTGTTCTGTTTAGATAAAGCAAAGAGAAGCAAACGTTCACAGAATTGAAGGGGCGTGTAGTAAATAGCCACTTCTGCTAACATTCGCTTCTTGGGTTGCCTACTTAGTAGTATGCATTTACATTTATTATTAGATAGTTTCTTTTCATATTATTATGTTGGTCATATTGTGCAGTGTTGTCTTGTCTGTCACGTCAAAATGCGTTTTCAGAATGGTAATCGATATTGTCGGTTTATGTGAATAGGCTTGTTTATGTTTTGTTGTCAAAAGATAAAATAAACGCTTAAAACAATTAGACTAAATTTATTCCACAAAGTAAATTCCTCAATTTTGAGCTAAAATGTACAAGTTTTTTATTCTGATATATTATATCAAATGCACCATATTAGTCAGTTAAGCTATTATTAATATTCGATAACGTTAAGTCGATCCGCTTCCGATTGCAATTTTATTAAATATCTATATATTTAAAACACTAAGAGCTGGTATTTCCATCTCCGTATAATTTCATTCGGTGGATGTTTTCCATAGTTGCAATTGCCCCAACAATCATTTTCACGGTGAATATTCGAAGAATAAAGTTATTAGGGGATGAAAATACTGGCTCTAAGTCAGATTTCTCACCAAGTTCGTGAAAGAGTTGTATTGAACCAATTTACATGATTATTATTTAATAATCGTCTGGTTACCAAGCCCTTTCAACACTATTTTTTGTGTTGTTTATTGCGTATTTTCTTATAAAACCAATGTTTTCCTTCAATAACATTTCTGGACGATGTGGTGAATCCTCCCCATATTCTTATGATTCAACTGGAAATTCATCGCGCCATCTAACAGAAAAGGCGAAACAAGGTCTGCCGGGCCATCTAATAAACTGTTATAACACAAACACGTCGCCAACTACGTCATTTCATTGTATAATATAACTCAGCCATCATCGGAAAATCTTGTTTGTAAGACGATCAAGATGATCTTTCTATCTCAGCGATAGAATTTTCGGCTTTGGATCCAAAGCTTATCGAATCCGTCTTCAGGTTAATGAATTTTTTCAGATTTTTTTTAACAAAAGTTATAATTAAAAAATTGCGAATTGGCCTAAGTTAGGATTGCTGTAAAGAAAGTGCACGGCAGCGCGCCAACAAAATTCCGAGTCTTTGTCTAGTTTACTTAGAAATTAATTAAAAAATAAATAAATATAAATAAACATATTACGCAATCCTACTTTAAAAGGCACGCAGAAACTATCTCATACTGTGAATAAAGCATGCTTTGACGAAAATGCACAATTCACTTATACATCCTCGTCAGAGAACCGGGAGAAAAAATTCTCTGATCGCCAATATAAATAACTATATCCCACAAATATAAATAAAATAACAGAAAAAGCCAACCTATTCCAATACAAAAAAAACATGTAACAAACATTATATTCCTAATAAGACAATATTAATATAAAGACAACAAATACAAATAGCAAGACAGATCAAAAGAAAAAAAAGATCATTTTGTTTCGTTAATATATCCGATTTTGCAGGTCTATATCCTTCCGACTCTCTTTTTAAAAACGCAATTAAATACGGGTTAACATTTTTTCAAATAGACATAATACTCCGCAATATTGAATAGTATGCTCAAAGAGAGGATGGTTTTTGAATTTTGGATATACTTATCATTAACACTCCGTTGCTCGCGCCAAATTTGAGAGATACGTTACTAACTACATTGTAAATAACTAGATGGCGCTAGGCGTAATTTTTAACATAATACGGAAGCTTTCACTGCTGTTGTCAATTAAGAAATCATAGTCCTTGGGTATTAGAACGTCTCAAATTGAAATTACCTCCCGACGACTCGCCTGCGATTTTACGAGGCCACTTCAGGGATCTTCACTGCAAACATTTCAGTGTTTTCATCTCGTACAGTGCAGATCCTTGAAGAAAACATCGGAAAGTTATTTCAATTTGACACGGTCTAAACTCAAGAGCCACGATTTCTTCTTTAACTTTTGTTACAGAATTAACATGGCTTCGAAAAAGATGTATAACCTAAATAATGAGGGAGACATAAAGTGCGGGACACGAAAGAAAACCGGGCAGTCCTTAAAATAAAGGTTCATAGTCCTAAGCAAGCGGAAAAGTAAAATTTGTGTACGCAAATAAATTTTATGTTATTTTATTTGTTGTAATAGTTTGCCGCTTCACCTATAAAGTGCGCTAGCTAAGCGGTACGGAAAATTAATCGAGGATTTAGTAAATTTCGCACTGGTCCACTTGTAATTGGGATGTGCCTAGAGTCTCCATTAACTTGCCGCTAGAAGGTTCTAGCTATTTCCAGTGGCGTTGAATTTAAATTATTATTTCGAAGTAACGATGGCGAGCAAAAGAGGAAGAACAATTCGAAGCGGTGCACGTGAAGTTATTGCGAGCGTTATAGAGGCCTGTACTAGAGAAGCTAAAAATAATAATTTGACTATTCCAATTCAAAATCGAACAGAACGCGCTACATTTTACACTGGTGTTTCGGAAAGCAGTGTAAGAAAAATTCAAAGAGAATATAATGACCGCTTATGTTCTGCTTCACCTTTAAAATCTCATGGTAAAAAAGACCCCGATTATCATACAAAGATAAAATTGACGATGATGATTTTCAAGTAATACGACGAACAATAGAGGATTTTTATATAAACTTGAAGAAGGTTCCGACCTGCAAACCCCTATTTGGTGCTGTAAAGAACAAAATAGATTTTCCGTACGGGTATAAAACCTTAAATCGGCTTTTACGATAAAATGGTTTTGTTTGGCGCAAGTGCGTGTTTGGCAAAATTGCTCATTGAGAGACCAAATATTTTGCACTGGCGGATGAAACTGTAAGGCAATATAGGCAAGAAGGATGCAATATTGTATATTTAGACGAAACCTGGCTAGATAATGATATGACAGTGAACAAATGCTGGTAAAGTGAAAGTGTTACATCTGTTGTTCAGGGAATCCGCTCTAGTAGTCGATTTATTATAGTTCATGCTGTTTCAGAAGCCGGATTTGTTACAGGTGCTGCTTTAGTTTTTCGGTCGGGACTAACAACTGGAGACTATTATGGACAGATAAATAGAGATAATTTTGAAAAGTGGTTGCTCGAGAAGCTTCTACCTAACATTCCTCCCAAATCAGTCGTGGTAATGGATAATGCATCTTATCATTCTCACGTAGAAGATAAAGAGCCAACTAAATACTCTACAAAAGCTCATATGATATCGTGGCTTAAATCGAACAATCTTGTATGTGATCCAACATTATACAACAATTATATGAAGTAATATCAGCCAACAAGTCTAGAGAAAAAAAGTATAAAATTGACGGTCTTTTACGTAATCTCGGTCATACACTTTTAAGGCTGCCTCCATACATGTGCGACCTGAACCCTATTGAATTTGCATGGGCAGGAGTAAAAAAATATATTCGAGAGCGCAATACCGACGAACTTTGAATTAAATATTTAAATAAAATAACATTAGAACCGATTGACTCAATATCGGCTGAAAATTAGAAATCGTATGTTAAACATGTTCGTTCTATTGAAGATAAATACTGGGAAGTAGATGGCAAAATTGAAACGTGTATTGATGATTTAGTTATCACACTGGGATCTTCAAGTAGTGATGATGAAACCTCATCATTTTCAAAAGAAGACAACGACTTAGAGGGAACCGAACCATTAGAATCACAACAGTCAACCTCAAAAATGGCTTAGTTTTTTTTCATATATTTTGTAAAATTGTTCATAAAGTAGCTGTCAAAAAACTGCTTCAAAATAAATAACTTTCTACCGGGTGTCAAAAAATATCTAATATTGTAATTAATATTTGAAAAACTACAGAACTCATATGTTTCCAAAATTAACATATCAATCTAGTTATAGTAGGGGAGCCAGCACTGATTCCAGTGAACAATATTTATCAAAATTTTAACTTATGCAGTTTGACTTTGGCCTATTCGGGTATGCCAAAAGTGACCGTTTGTCTCCGTCTGTTATATTACTTTGTTCAGGGGGCGTCATTGTGAAGTACTATACAGGGCGTTTCCTAATTGCGTGCTAATGTTAAAGAGGGGCGATTCTTTGATCTTTTTAAGAAAAAAGTTTAATATGAACCTAAAAGTCTTAACTTTGGGGATACAGGATTTTAAATAAACATTTTTTTTAAATCCTAATTCTGATGCTATTATAGATAAATAACTGTGAAATTTGATACACGTCTTTTATGCATAAAAGGGCATCTTTTGTTAACAATCAATTTTTGAAATTTCTACCAGTGGCGTGCATATGTAATTAACCTGGGTAAATCCGTATGCTTCTTAATTGTAGATAACCTACAATAGCATCAGAATTGAGATGAAAAAAAAAATGTTTTCTTTTTAAACTTTAGCATCCTGTATCTCAAAAGTTAAGACTTTTAATACATAAAAACACCCCCTTTAACATCAGCACGCAATTAGGAAACGCCCTGTATAGTACTTCACAATGACGGCCCGTGTATAAAGTAATATGACAAACGGAGACAGACGGCCACTTTTGGCATACCCGAGTAGCCCAAAGTCGAACTGCATAAATTAAAATTTTGATAAATCTCGTTCACTGGAACTAATGCTGGGTGCCCTTGTAAAATCTGGACTTGTAAATCGTGTATTACTATACTGGGTGGTCCAATAATAGTGGACGTAGGCAGTAGCCCGGGAACCGTTAACGCCAGAACTCAAGAAAAAATATATTTATGGGTAAATCGATCAAGAAAAATCAAAATTAAATCATTTTAAAATTCGAAATTTTGCCGTTTTTGCAACACAAAAGAGATATAGAAGTGCGGTACTCGAAAGAAAACAGACAAATAATAAAGGTTTATTAAGCATAGTTACATTTTTTAATTATCTGAAGTGCGTATAGTCAAAAAGAAGTGCCATATTTTTTAAAGAACGACGGGACACAACTGGTTTAAAGAGATTTCTTGGCCGACCTTCCTAAACCGATTGAATCCGCCCGGTTTTCTTTCGTGTCCCGCACTTTAAAAGAAATCCACAATCTATTGTTTGACTCGGATGATGACTCCAATGAAAATAAAGATAGCTCTAGAAAATGCAAGATTTCAAAGGCAATATCGAAGTAGCAGAGGAAGAATACGACACAGATGCATCCGAAAAAACAGAACATAGAGAGCTGTGCTGATTCATGTACGACTGAAGACGAAGGGGATAATCAGGACTCCTATATAGCTATTAGAAAGCAAAATAATAAAGTGAAAGGCACTTTTTCTTGGAAGAAAACCCATACCATGTTAACAGAAAAACGGCCAACTTTATCATGAAGTTACCGGGTGTGACAGGTGTTGCAAAAAACGTTAACGGAATTCTAGAAAAAAAGTGCTTATTTGACGAAACGATGTTGGACCAGATTGTGACTTTCACCAATTAATACGTTGACAGTGTTTAAAGTAAGTACACAAGGGCAAGAGATGCTGAATATACCGACCTAATTGAAATTAAAGCTTTTATTGGGCTTTTATATTTGGCAGGGACATATAAAGCGGGCAGATTGAATCTATAGGATTTATGGGAAACGGACGGCTTTGGGGTGGAAATATTTCGGTCAACAATGAGTTTAAAAAGATTCAGATTTCTCTTTCAGACTATAAGATTCGACACCGGAGATACCCGAGCAGAAAGAAAAAAAGTCGATCGCCTAGCACCTATTCGACATCTTTTTCAGAAGTTTGTGCAGAACTGTCAATTGTGCTATTCAGTAGGTGATAATTTCATACTTGACGAAAAATTAGAACGTTTTAGAGGCAGGTGTTCATTTATTCAGTACATTCTCTCGAAGCCCGCCAAGTATGGCATTAAAATTTTCGCACTTGTCGACGGTAAAATGTTTTACACATGCAAATTGGAAATTTATGCTGGTAAGCAGCCTTAGATGTTGTAAATCAAATGATTCAACCGATACATAATTCGGGTCGTAACGTTACTGCCGATAATTGGTTTAGCGATGTATCCCTGTTAAAATATCTAACAAAAGAACACCGTCTCTCCTTTGTAGGCACGCTAAAAAAGAATAACTGGCAGATATCTCATGAATTGAAGGATATACAGAGGTGTATTTAAGCATCTTTGCTTTTCGAAAAGAAGGAACTCTAGTTTCTTACGTTCCTCAAAACAAAAGTTCAAAAAAATGTGAACTGCTTAATTCTTGTAAATACGTTTTTCAAAATTCGATGTAACTTTAAGGTGGATAATTTATTTTGAAAAAATATTGTGACAGCTCTTAAAAAAAATTATTTTTCTTTACTAACTACTTAAAATTTTTATATACAGTTTTCACAGTTCCATGTAACTTTTAGGAGATTCATTTATTTGAATTTTCTTTTGACATGTCAAAAAAGTTACGTTTTAATAAGGTAATTAAAAAAAAATGGCATATCAAAAAAAAAATTATTTTCCCCATTATTTCTGAACTGCTTAAAATTTTTAGATAAAGAGTTTCACAGTTTCTGGTAACTTTTAATGTAAATAATAAATTTTAGAAAAATATTTTTGCAGCTATCCAAAAATAGTCTAGTATTTCGAACTTTTAAATAGCTAAATTTTTACAGTTAAATGTATAGCATATATATCCGATGTTTGTTATTAAAAAATAATTTTCAAGGTTATGATAATAGTAAAATAGAATCGAGAATAAGTGTGTAGGACTAGACACCTAAGGTCACGCACACGACTAAGACACGCACCCAGAGTCCACAGGGACAACCTGACATATTACTTATTGATACTATAAAAGTTCCGTAACCTCCGTTATATATTAAACCGGGATGGATGAGAAATTTCGTGAAAGCAATAGATAAAGAAAATTAGAAAAATACTAAGGGATGAAAAGACTGCGTGGGGGTCTTTTAAAAGACGTGTTTCTGAGTTTTTAGCAAATAAGAAAGTATGAAACTACGAAAAACGTGTAAAAGGACAACTTCAAAACTACTGCAAAATGGGCTGTCGCATGACTCTTAAATACAATTCTTGCATTCCCATTTAAATTTTATTCCCGAAAATTTGGGTGTGGTTAGTGACCAGCAAGGAGAAAGGTTCTACCAAAAGTTACTAACAAAAGCGCAACGCTACCAAGGCAGATGTGATCAAGCAATGATGGGGATTATTGTTGGTTCCTTTTGAGAGAAAGCGATCGGGAATATAAACGAAAGTCAGCATTTGCAAAAAGTTATCTATATAAGGCTCACTCACATAAATGTATTTTAATGTGTTTGAAACTTATATATTATAAAAATAACTGATGCATTCTTTATCCATAAGACAAATAGGAATACATTCCTAATTGCATGTTTCCTTCACTTGGTTGCCTGATACTGCAAAACAAAACCTACGTCTCTGTTGCACTAATTCATATTTTCTCAGCACTCCTGAAAATAATTCCTGGAATTCTCCGTGATAAGGTATATAACAAACTCTTCTATTTGGAATGAAATATTTCTTAGAAAGTTTGGTTTCTTAGAATGAACTCAACAAAATGCTTCATTTTAATTAGAACTAGCATAGCTTGAATAACTCATTTAATTATACCAATTATAAATAATAAATTAGGTTTCCAGTGTTGGTTGCTCATCGGAGTTTTAAGAACGAAGTTTCTATAGGTATAGAAAATATTAAAGGGATTATACAACAACAAATTTTCCTGCTAATTAGGATTTCAAAAAGCTTAAGCTCCTAAAAATAATAAATAAAACTATGAAAGGACATGGCGCAATTTAAACGTGATTTGGCGTCCTTGAAACTTCCCTTAATACTTGAGTATGTTCTTCCTATAAAGAACTTTTTCGCTATTGTCTGATACTTCGTAAACTACAGAATGAATCAAGAATCTAAGGTCAAAAGTTATATAAACAGCGTTAAAGTTTAGAGATGGATATTCCAATTGCGAAGCACGATATCGAAATGCTTTTTTTTCAGGATTACAAACATTATATCTGGCCGTCATTTTGTTCCGCCATCTTGAATTCTACCACAATATTACTATTTCATTTCTATACCACAATTAGTTATCACACATAATTTGAAATCATTCCATTAAATAGTTTTTTCAGCCTGAATTTGTTTAGCCGCCATTTTGTTCCGCCATCTTGGATTCGTATCAAAATTTTACCAGTTGATTCCTACATAATCCTAGATTTTTATGCAAAATTTTAGATAAATTGGATAAGTAGTTTCTTAGTAATAATTTAATTAATAGGCTATATGACCTTTAATTTTTGACCAAAATTTGTCAATCGAGTAAGTAGTTTTTTAGTTACGTCGCGAAGAGACCAACAGAATATAAAAGACATGTTTTCCGGCATCTCGGAGTAAAATTTTTTTCACGATTACAAAACTTCACTTTTACGAGGAAAGTAAAAACAAAAACCAATTAAAACTTTGACACAACTAGTACTTACACATAGACACCTTCCAGCAAGCAAAAAGGATTTAGCAGCAACTGACGGCAATGAAACAGAAGAAGTTCGAAACTCACAGCAAACACCAGCCAGTACAGAATCCGGTAATCTATTTATCGTCTATTTCATTAACAAAGCAGAGGAATTGGTTCTTTCTAAAGGGCGTAATTTCGCAATTTCTTCAAGAACTGCTCCAGTAGAGGACCTAGTAGCAAGTGTAAAGGACAGCATCCGAAAAATACCACAAGAACAGGCATATTCAGTTCGATATGAAACAGCAGCTCTAAACCACCAACGTCCAACTTGTCATCCACAGAAAGGACAGATATTATAACTCCACCTGCGCTTAAAGGAAACCAATGGGGGTCATGGACAAGAAAAACTACGGAGGAAAAATACAGACATTTCTTCAAGATACCAAAGTCCAACTTGTCAACCACAGAAAGGACATCCATAGGGAACCTTAATCACAAAGGAGATATTCTAATTCCACCTGCTGTTAGAGGAAACCAATGGGGGTCATGGAGAAGAAAAACTACGGAGGGAAAATACAGACATTTCTTCAAGATGACAGCTATAGGATAATACCAACTGATCAACTAAGAAAATTGAAAGGAAAATTTACAGTTTCATTAATTTCGTGGTTTTGCCAGATCTACAGAAGAAGAAATTGAAGCCAAGCGGTTTCACGATTTCTAGATTGTACGGACTTCCAAAAATACATTATGGTAATGTACCATTACGGCATGGAGTCTTTCGAGGAAATCTCAAGAATCACTATGAATTCATTAGTTTTTCCGGAAGAAATAGAAAAAGCAACTGAAGCTTTAAAATCAATTTTTTTTTTTACTGGGATGAGGTCCCTGTTATTATTTCAAAACAAGTAGCTTTATCTCTAACTGCACATCTAAGTAGTCTAATCAATCTTTCATTTGAAACAGGTATCTTTCCCAAAGGTCTTAAGAAAGCCAAATTAATCCCAATACACAAAGAGGGACATCCTCAAATTACAGCTAATTACAGACCGAGGGTGTTTAAGAGATCACTGGATAACAGATTGATGTCATGTATTAATACCCATAATATTCTTGTCAACTTTCAATATAGCTTAAGACCCAACTTTTCAACAGATATGGCAATATAGAAAACAATTGAATATATGGTTAGGAAACTTGACGAGAATGAAAATGTGGCAGGTTTAAACTTTGATCTTTCCAAGGCTTTTGATACCATGGATCATGATATTTTGCTGGAACATCTATATAGGTATGGCATCAAGTCGGCTGCTCTTGATGATCTATCGCAGAGAAGTTTTAGTGCTGCCGAGGAAATGAAGCGATGATGTGATGGAAATCACCTGAAACTTAATATAGAAAAAACAGGTCTACTCTATTTTAGAAAGCAATCACAGATTGCAGAATCCCGCTTCATAAAACTGGAAGGCAAATCAAAAGACTATAAAGTTTCTTGGGGTACACCTTGACTCATCTTTAAATTATAAAAAAGAAACTACGGTAATACAAAACCAACTAAATAGCCTTTGTGGACTGATACATAGACTACGAGACCAACTATACCTTGTTGCAATCAAAATGGTTATGGTATCATATTCTGGAGTTCTTCCAAGAATGCCGGTAACATATTCAAGTCACAGAAGAGAAATATACGTTGCTTGTTTGGGTTAATACCCACTATTTCATGCAGACCTTTCTTTGTACGGTTGGATATTCTTACTGTTCCTTCCTATTGTACTCGCGACTTTTATCAAAAAGAACCCAAAACTGTTTCCAACTAATAGAGATATGTACATGGAGAATATGTCTATGACTACCTGAGGCAGGGGCACTTTGTCAATTCCTTTATACACTTCCACTTTCCTTGAAAAGGGGCAATAAAAGCTTATAACATGCTGCTCAGTCCCCTGCGGTAAACGCAGAACATACAGCAATTTAAAGTTTCTTTAAAAGCCTATCTGATAGATAAACTATATTAATCTTTTAACTTTAATTTTTAACTGTACCAAATTTGTTTGTGACTCTGATCTATTAAAGTGCCGGACTCGAAAGAAAACCGGGTGGTCCTTAAAATAAAGGTTCATAGTCTTAAGCAAGCGGAAAAGTAAAATTTGTGTACGCAAATAAATTTTATGTTGTTTGTTGTAATAGTTTGCCGCTTCACCTATAAAGTGCGCCAGCTAAGCGGTAAGGAAAATTAATCGAGGATTTAGTAAATTTCGCACTGGTCCACTTGTAACTGGGATGTGCCTAGAGTCTCCATGCACTTGCCGCTAGAAGGTTCTAGCTATTTCCAGTGGCGTTGAATTTAAATTATTATTTCGAAGTAACGATGGCGAGCAAAAGAGGAAAAACAATTCGAAGCGATGCACGTGAAGTTATTGCGAGCGTTATAGAGGCCTGTACTATAGAAGCTAAAAATAATAATTTGACTATTCTAATCCAAAATCGAACAGAACGCGCTACATTTTACACTGGTGTTTCGGAAAGCAGTGTAAGAAAAATTCAAAGAGAACATAATGATCTCTCATGTTCTACTTTACCTTTAAAATCTCCTGGCAAAAAAGACCCCAATTATCATATAAAGATAAAATTGACGATGGTGATTTTCAAGTAATTTGACGAACAATAGAGAATTTTTATATTAACTTGAAGAAGGTTCCGACCTGCAAACCCCTACTTTGTGCTGTAAAGAACAAAATAGATTTTTCGTACGGGTATAAAACCTTACATCGGCTTTTACGATCAAATGGTTTTGTTTAGCGCAAGTGCCAAAATAAACGAAAATTGCTCATTGTGAGACCAACTATTTTTCACTGGCGGGTGAAATATCTATCAACTGTAAAGCAATATAGGCAAGAAGGATGCAATATTGTGTATCTAGACGAAACCTGGGTAGATAATGATATAACAGTGAACAAATGCTGGCAAAGTGAAAGTATTGCAGATATCGTTCAGGGAATCCTCTCTAGTAGTCGCTTTATTATAGTTCATGCTGGTTCAGAAGCCGGATTTGTTCCAGGTGCTGCTTTAGTTTTTCGCTCGGGGCTAACAACTGGAGTCTATCATGGACAGATGAATAGAGATAATTTTGAAAAGTGGTTGCTCGAGAAGCTAACATTCTTCCCAAATCAGTCGTGGTAATTGATAATGCGTCTTATCATTCTCACGAAGAAGATAAAGTGTCAACTAATACTCTACAAAAGCTCATATGATATCCTATAATATCAGCTAACAAGCCTAGAGAAAGAAAGTATAAAATTGAATAAAAAGCTGCCTCCATACATGTGCGACCTCAACCCTATTGAACTTGCTTGGGTAGGAGTAAAAAAATATATTCGAGAGCGCAACACCGGTGAACTTTCAATTAAAGGTTCAAATAAAATAACATTAGAAGCGATTTACTCAATATCGACTGAAAATTGGAAATCTTATACTAAAAATGTTCGTTTAATTGAAGATAAATACTGGAAAGTAGATGGCGAAATTGAAACGGTTATTGATGATTTAGTTATCATACTGGAATCTTGAAGTAGTAACGACGAAACCTCATCATTTTCAGAGGAAGACAACGATTTAGAGGAATCGAACCATTAGAATCACAGCCGTCAACTTCAAAAATGGCCTAGTTTTTTTTCATATATTTTGTAAAATTGTTCATAAAGTAGCTGTCAATAAACTGCTTCAAAATAATTAATTTTCTGTTCAAGACCGGGTGTCAAAAAATATCTAATATTGCAATTAATATTTGAAAAACTACAGAACTCATATTTTTCCAAAATTAACACATCAATGTAGTTATAGTAGGGGAGCCAGCACTGATTCCAGAGAACAAGATTTATCAAATTTTAACTTATGCAATTCGACTTTGGGCTATTCGGGTATGCCAAAAGTGGCCGCAATTAGGAAACGCCCTGTATAGTACTTCACAATAACGGCCCCTGCATAAAGTAATATGACAAACGGAGACAGACTGCCACTTTTGGCATACCCGAGTAGCCCAAAGTCGAACTGCATAAATTAAAATTTTGATAAATCTCGTTCACTGGATCTGATGCTGGCTGCCCTTGTAAAATCTGGATTTGACTGTATGTGATTTTGCTTGAAATAAAATTATTATTATTATTATTATTATAAACGAATATTGCTCTGAAGATATTAGTTGTTCGGTTAGGTATTATAATAATCCCAGACCTAAACCAGTATGGGATACTCAACCATTCAGTAGTGCAGTTTTACCTTTTATTCAGGGTACCACAAATAAAATCACAAGGATTCTGCAGAGATCCAATATTCGCATAACATTTAGTACACACAAAAAGAATGGGCAATGCTTAAGGACACCATAAGATGTAATTCCTTTGCAACCAGAGGGAGTTTAGAAAATTCCTTGTTCAAGTTTCGATTTTTAAATGGAACACTCTGCATATTTTTACATTTTTGGATTCCTGACACAATTCTAATCAGAATGTGACATTTTAAAAACTTTTTATTCCTACTTGATTTTTTATAGCCATTTTTAAAATTGCATCTAGGTGGCCATGACCAGACGCAAATTAATCTAAGGACCTGAAATGATGACAGAATAATACAATCGCAAAGTTTTAGTGATTAATCTGATAGCTTGATAGAATCAAATTATTGTGTCTTACTATTTTTTTTCAAAACGCAACTCTTTTTAGACAAGCACTTTTTGAAAAGAAGATTTTTTTGCAAATCTAACGGTACTAAATTTTTTGCGATTGGATTAAAAATAAGCTCAAAAATTAAATATTACTAAGAAAAATACTCGATAATCAATTATTTACTTTTATCAAGTGTGCCATGGATAAGTAGGATTTTTTGTTTTGACAGTGACGCTTACCTATTTTTTCTGAGTAGACGTAAAATTTCCTTATTTTCCTTATTGTAATTTCAGTATTATTTTTGTTTTTAAAAGTCAAAATAATGTAGGTATACTCAAAGTGAAAAAGTCGATATGTTATTAATATTCGGAAAATGTCATAAAAATTTAAGGAATGCTGCTGAGTTGTATGCTCAGAGTTATCCTGACCGGCAACATCTAGTCCATCAATATTTTCCATATCTCGAGAATCGTTTTAGACATCAAGAAGGAGATCAAGTGGCGGATTTGTTATAAATGAAGAAATGGAGATTAACGTTCTAGCTATGGTTAAAATTGATAAAACTGATTCTTTAAGAAAAGTTAATCAAGGACTAAAGAAACACGGATATCGAGCTCTTAAGTACCAATTACAACAACATTTGTATGCTGACGATGGCAATAGTCGGGTATGGTTTTGTGATTGGTTGCTCCAAAATTGTAGAATTGACCCAAATTTTATCAACTCTATCTTATTTTCTGACGAATCCAGATTTACTAATAATGGCATATTCAACAAGCAAAACACTCGTTACTGGGCCCAACAAAATCAACATGAAATGAGAGTAGGAAATTTTCAAGAAAGGTTTGGTGTTGGTAATAAAGTAATTGGGCCATTTTTATTTCAAGGCCAATTAACAAAGGTTAGGTACTTAGACTTTCTCCAAAATGAAATTGAGCAACATCTTAATGATCTATCTTTAAAAGTTTTACGCCGAATTTACTTCCAGCAAGATGGAGCATCGCCTCATAATACCAGAGAAGTTCTTAATTATTTAATTGAATATTTTAATAATAAGGTTGTTGCAGCCAATAGCCCAATACAGTGGCCCGCCTGTTCACCGGATCTCACTATTCTCGATTTCTTTATTTGGGAATATGTTAAAGAAAAAGTCTATGTAACAGCCCCAGCCACTCTTGAAATCTCAGAAGAAAGGATTTTACGTGTATTTAGAAGTATTACGCTTCAAATGCTGCACAACGTGTTAAGAGAAGTAATTGAACGAGCGAAAATGTATCGTGAACAAGGAGGAATGCACTTTGAACAACTACAGTGAACTCGAATATTGTACGTTTACATTTTACAGCGTTATTGAAGTTATATTTTTGTTGATTACTCTGAACTATTTGTTAGCCAAAGATACAGACTTGCACGCCTAAATTTGTTGACGATATCTGAAGAGGGGCAGCAGAAAACTGTATAAAAAATGCTGTTCCGAGCGTTAGGTGCATAGGCGTGCATTCTTTTCATCAACAGAGATAGGCTGCGCAGACTTTACGTGGCATGACGCATATGTAGATCTACTGTAAGTAATCTTCATCACCCAACTGTCACAATTAAAAATCCTACTTAATATCCAGCATGGATATCCGTGGCACACTTGATAAAAGTAAATAATTAATTATCGAGTATTTTTCTTAGTAATATTTAATTTTTGAGCTTATTTTTAATCCAATCGCAAAAAAGTTAGTACCGGTAGATTCGCAAAAAAATCCTCTTTTCAAACATTGCTTGTCTAAAAAGGGTAGCCATTTGAAAAAAAATAGTTAGACACAAAAATTTAATTTTATCAACTTCTCTTGTTCTTAGCTATCAGACTAATCACTAAAACTTAGCGATTATATTATTCTGTCATCATTTCAGGTCCTTAAATTAATTTGCGTCCGGTCATGGCCACCTAGATGCATTTTTAAAAATAGCTATGAAAAAAATTAAGTTGGCGTAAAAAGTTATTAAACTGTCACATTTTGATTCAGAATTGTCTAAGGTATCCAAAAATTTGAAAATATACAGAGTGTTCCATTTAAAAAAATCGAAACTGGAGTCATTGCCGGTGAAACCGGAAGTGACCGGAAAGTGAAAAATATGCGAAAACTCTCCTCTTTATGTACCATTTACCTATACGAAATTTCGTTTTGATACATCAAATACTTTAAAAGTTATGGCCTGTTCAATAGATTCGTTGACACCCGGTATAGGTGAAACTGGACGGTCTAAGTCTACTATACTTACGGAACATAAAAGATGTATAATTAAACAATTAAACATCAGCATACAACAGGACACATGATTAATGTAAAAGATACCATGGTTCTTGCATCAGTCTACAGAATGAAATGAAATTATTAAGCACCCTGAAAATGTCAATAGAGACGCGGGCTACATGTTACATCATGCGTGGAAAGCAATCATCTCAGTGAGTCAGGCGTGGAAGTCTGCTCATCGGAGCTCATTCAGTGTTTTGATTTTGTGCAGTGAAGATCCCTGAAGAAGCCTCGTGCAATCGAAGGGGAAACGTCGGAAAATAATTCCAATTAGACACACATATTTATATGAAACTTTTAGTCAAAATGAGTTAAAAAATTACGCTCTGCATTTTTACTAATCAACTAAATAAAACCCTGAACAACTTTGAAAATAAAAACCAATTCCTACTAATAAAACATCTAGATTTTAGATAAACATGCATCAAATTAGTGAAGTCATTAAAATTATGAGTAAAAAATGCATTGTGGGTACCTAGAGTGTAGGCACAGTGTTCATGTAACAAAAAGAAACAATCTCACGTTTTTCCTCTAAGGATTATACCCACAAGTTGTGGCTTTATCCGATATATTCTCTATTATATTGACGAGTGTCCTATCACAAAATCCAATTTTAAAATAAAAACATTTACACCCAAAAACTGGGTTAAACTCGTCAGGCTTATTCGGCAATTTACGGTGGAGTCCTTGTCTTCGTAAGTTTCGGCAGCAAAATGCACGCCGAACTTCTAAAGTATCTATCATTTCTCTTGATTTTATCTAACTGTTAGAGGCAATCTCGTCAAACTGCCAAGTCTCATCAAAACTAGCTGAACTTCAAACTTGAGACCGACACGAAGGCAATTTGGGGAGCCGTTTGTAACATTTGTGTTCGACTTTCGGAAGTGCTTGTGATTTGCCCCTGATATCTGATATATTATTTAATATGTACAGGGTGGGCCAAATTGGACACTTTTAAAGGGAAACTCCCTTTTCTAGAGGAGATAGGCAAAAAGTAATGTCGGTGTCTGGGGCTCAATTTTGACAAAAAACATAGTGGTGGAAACCGCACATCGATATCTCTTACCGTTTCAGAGTTACAGGGTGTTTTTCGAAAATGTGCATTTTTAACAAGTAGCTGTAATTTTTTTCCTATTGATTTTTTTTTGTTTCTGTAAAAACATTTTCAAAGCAACTTTTTACGTAGAATTTAATGGTTTTAGAATAATTTAAAAAAAATTAATAGTTTAATAGGTATAAGCAAAAAAAAAATTTTTTTATATGGTACACCCTGTATATTATTGAATAATTGAAAAGAGCTTAAAATTACCTTTCCGAAAACATAGCACACTTGATATTTTGCTTAAGTTCTCTTTGAAATAGAGAGTTTTTTATAGTTTACTCATTTTAAACCAAGTAGGCTTTGGACGCACGCGGCCTTAAATAAGAAACAATTGCGTACTGCTACTAGTAGTTACTTAGCAAAAAAGTGTATTATTTACAACGAAATCATTTATTATTTATAATTTAAAAACAAATAACAAATTTAGAAAAAGGTTAATTAAAATTTAAAAAAATTAAATTAAAAAATTAAAATAATAATACGAAATAGTAATAAAAGATTTTTCCTACAGGAGGTTTTCAAAATGTCGACCGTTTTCTCTTATGCACAGACGGCATCGTTTCATCACACTCTTTGCAGAATTCATTAATTCAAGAGGGGTGAGAGATGCAAACCCTCGCATAACTGCGACTTCTAAATCTTCTCTTGTATTTATGGGCAATTGAAAAATAACGTTCTTTAGTCTTCCCCAAAGATAAAAATCCATAGGGGTTAGGTCCGGCGACCTCGCTGGCCAACGATTAGGACCTTGGTTACCTATCCAATTATTTTGAAAGTTAACGGCTAGAAAATTGCTGATGATTTCAGCATTGTGTGGCGGTGCCCCGTCTTGTTGGAAGAAAATGTTACGGTGTGCCATTAAGGGTAAATCATCAATGAGAGGTTCTATTTGTTGTTGTAATATTTGTAGATACCGTTGAGAGGTGAGAGTTCCATCATAAATTATTGGCCCAATAATCCTACCCCTAAATATACCTGCCCATACATTAAATCCAAATCTTCCCTGATTTCTTACCTCTACTATTGAATGAGGATTTTCCTGTGCCCAAGTATAGGAGTTATACCGATTGAAAATACCGGCACTGCTTATATATGCTTCATCTATCCAAATACAATTTAACGGAAAATCGCGTACTTCATTACATTTTTCTAAAAACCAGTGGCAAAAAACTATGCGGCGTCCAAAATCTCCGGGTCTAAGGTGATGCACTTTTCTGGTTCTATATGGTTTAAAATTATGTTTCTTTAAACTTCGTCGAATGTTACTTCGTCCCAGTCCTGTTACTGTAGTCAGTTTTCGTGTGGATGTTTTGGGATTATTTTGAACGGCTCCTAAAATTACTATTTCTTCTAACTCTTTATCTCTGTTTGCTGCATACTGTTTTGGTCTATTTTTCTTAAACTGGCCACTATTAATTAAATTGTAACGCAATCTTCCGAAGATGTCTTTAAAAGGTTGCCTTCTCTCTGGATATCGTTCGTGGTACAAATTACTTGCTACCTGTGCATTCTGTCCGGCTTCTATAAAACACACTATCATATCCCATTTTTCATAATTGTCAAATTCCATTTTAAATTTAATTAAAAGCCTAAACCGGCCTAAACTAAAACAAAGCGTCGATCGTCGATACAGCCAAAATGGCTAAAATAACAATTTGACAACTACTTACGCAATTGTTTCTTATTTAAGGCCGCGTGCGTCCAAAGCCTACTTGGTTTAAAATGATATAAAAAACTCTCTATTTCAAAGAGAACTTGATATCAAGTGTGCTATGTTTTCGGAAAGGTAATTTTAAGCTCTTTTCAATTATTCAATAATATACAGGGTGTACCATATAAAAAAATTTTTTTTTTGCTTATACCTATTAAACTATTAATTTTTTTTAAATTATTCTAAAACCATTAAATTCTACGTAAAAAGTTGCTTTGAAAATGTTTTTACAGAAACAAAAAAAAATCAATAGGGAAAAAATTACAGCTACTTGTTAAAAATGCACATTTTCGAAAAACACCCTGTAACTCTGAAACGGTAAGAGATATCGATGTGCGGTTTCCACCACTATGTTTTTTGTCAAAATTGAGCCCCAGACACCGACATTACTTTTTGCCTATCTCCTCTAGAAAAGGGAGTTTCCCTTTAAAAGTGTCCAATTTGGCCCACCCTGTACAGGGTATTTGACATCCCTACCTAGAGCCTTTATTATTTGAGATGAATTGAAAATGAAAATTGTCAGAGGAAGTCTTATCGAAAAATATGTATGATAGTATAATCTTATTCCACATACACCGACACCAACGTCATAACAGGGATATAATCCCTGTCTGAAACATGTTCTGTATCGCAGCAGACACAATGATTATTTTTGGTCAAACCACGGTCGCGATTTCGCTCTTATTAAAGCTCATAAGGCCGCCATAGACTAGGAAGCCCCGTGTAGGACAAAGGCCCAATTGGAAAAACAACTATTTTGCTAGCTAGTACCTCGACAGACATTAAATTAATTACACTGTGATTCCTGGCTTTCGTTAGGAGCATAAAATAATAGTAAATCTTATTCGACGTACACCAACGTCATAACTTTATCATATAACCCTGTCTGGAATATATATATATATATATATATATATATATATATATATATATATATATATATAGATACAGTGTGTCCGAAATTGGTTATGAGAAAGTTTTAGACAATTATGTTTGTAATTTAACGCCGTTTTGCTCGCGATTCTATCTTTTTTAGTTTTTGAGATATTTTGAAAAAACCAAAAAACTGCATTTTCGAAAAAGTCCTATTATTTATTTATTTATGAAAATTTTCAAAATCTGTAAGAACATTATTAAGGCAACTTTTTACGTAGAGTGCACCTATTTTAAGTCAGATTTTACATACAACGTTTCGATTTTCTAGAACCATCATCAATTTTGTTTTTTCTTATGGCCGCTGTGTTCGATTTTAACAGTTTTGAAAAGAGTATTTCTTTAGCTTTTCAACGGTGTATCACACTTTGTAATTAGGATATTACTAAAGGTGCAAAAAGTGCGTAGAGGAAATATTTAAACGTTTTTTGGAATTATCAAAGTAAAAAGTTAAAAATTAATAGTGTTAAATAGCAATATATTGTAATTTAACATCCAGTTCTACAAAAAATCAGTAAAAACTACTTAATAACATAATTGATTCGTGCACAATGTTCACACATGTTCAAACTACCACCCGCATATAACACTAACATCTTTGCCCAAGTAGGCTTTGCGTTTGAAATAAGACTGTTTAAACATTTTTTCGAATTATCGATATAAATTAAAATTTAATAGTTTCAAATAGCAACATTTTTAAATTGGACATTAAATTCTGCATAAAATCAGTAAGTTCTACTCAGTAACATTAATACTATGTGCACTGCACATAATGTACCCCGAAGAACGACTGTCGACAGAACTTCTTTTCAAGCGCTGCACTGATTAGAAGCTTGCGAGGGTTAGCCAGTTTTAAGAATCGCAACAGAAAGTATGCAAGTATGACAAGGAATGGAATAGGCAAATATTAGAATATTTTAATGAAAATCTGTTTTTTTCCATAAGAAGAATTGAAACAGAACTTCACATTCTGAAGTCAACCGTTCATGGCGATTTAAAAGTACTAACCTTACAAGAATTAACAGAAAATCAGTATGAACTACCTACTCAATAAAATTAATAAAAAAATGCTACATAATACTAGGATTAAAAATGTTGACCGTTTTTTTTTATGCAGTGTCCGCATTTCGTTTCAACTGTTCTGATTACCCGTTGAATGGTATTTCTATTTATATTTTCTAGAATATTTCGATTTCGCTGCTCAAGAACTTGCCTATTTTCTGGGGGGTCAAATTCGTATATTTCATTTTTCGCACATCCCCATAAATAAAAATCCAACGGCGTGATATCCGGGGATCTAGCTGGCCAGCGGACAGGACCACTGTTGGATATTACGTTTTCACGAAAAGTTGTTGTTAAAAAGGTTTGTACATCCCTGCTGTTATGTGCAGGACAACCGTCTTGCTGAAACCACAAGCTATTAAACTGATCATCTGGCACAGCTTCTCGAATGGCAGGAACTATTTGATTCTGTAACATGGCAAGGTATCTTGGGTCTGTCAGTGTCTGATCAAAAATAAAGGGACCAATGAGACGATTTCCTAAAAAGTAATGGAAAATATTGAATTATAAGCAATTCAATTAGACTATGTTTTGTCTTACCAAGCATCCCGCACCACACATTAGAACCAAATCGCTGTTGCAGCCTGCGTGGATCGCGTAGTTGCGGATTTTCAATAGCCCAATAATGGTGATTTTTTTTATTAAAAATGCCACAGTTTGTAAAATGAGTCTCATCTGACCAAATGACTTTATTGCAAAAAGCGGGATTTTCTCGACATCTATTGATATACCAATTACAAAAAACAATTCTTCTTTCGAAATCACCTGCTTGAAGTCCTTGCACAATTATTGGCTTGTAAGGACGATATTTAGTTACTTTTAAGACACCATGAACGGTAGATTTTGGAATTTGAAGTTCTGTTTCGCTTCTTCTTGTAGATGAAGTCGGATTTTAATTAAAATTTTCTAGGATTTGCCTATTGCGTTGCTCGTTGTCTTTTGCATACTTCTTTGTGCGAATGTTATTAAAACTGCCAAACTCAAGCAAGTTTCTAACCAGCGTTTGAAAATAAGTTCTGCCAGGCTGCCGTCTTTCGGGGTACGTGTCAAAATACACATCCATGGCCCTGTTTGCATTTCTTTCATTTTTAATATAACACACTAACATATCAAACATTTCTTCATTAGAAAAGTTTAACGCCATTGTAATCCTTATTAAAACAGCGATGAATGTTAAATAAAACTTAAACGTTGCATTTTTGAAAGATTAAAAGCATTCTATTATTTCAAAACCAAAGCCTACTTGAGCAAAGATGCTATGTGTTTATCTGCGGCTGGTCATTTGAACATTTGTGAACATTGTGCAATGTTATTGAGTAGTTTTTACTAATTTTTTGTAGAACTGGATGTTGAATTACATATTGCCTTTTAACACTATTAATTTTTAATTTTTTACTTTGATAATTCCAAAAAACGTTTAAATATTTTCTCTACGCACTTTTTGCACCTTTAGTAATAACCTAATTACAAAGTGTGATACACCGTTGAAAAGCTAAAGAAATACTCTTTTCAAAACTGTTAAAATCGAACACAGCGGCCATAAGAAAAAACAAAATTGATGATGGTTCTAGAAAATCGAAACGTCGTATGTAAAATCTAACTTAATAGGTGCACTCTACGTAAAAAGTTGCCTCAATAATGTTCTTACAGATTTTGAAAATTTTCATAAATAAATAAATTATAGGACTTTTCGAAAATGCAGTTTTTTGGTTTTTTCAAAATATCTCAAAAACTAAAAAAGATAGAATCGCGAGCAAAACGGCGTTAAATTACAAACATAATTGTCTAAAACTTTCTCCATTTAAACGTTTTTGTAACTATCACGGTTTCCGAGATCCCAATACTGTCATAACCAATTTCGGACACACTGTGTATATATATATATATATATATATATATATATATATATATATATATATATATATATATATATATATATATATATGGTCCAAAATTCGTTATGACAGTATTGGAATATATATTTTGCTCTCGATTCTATCTTTTTTGGTTTTTCAAATATTTTGAAAAAACCAGAAACTACATTTTCGAAACCTCTCATAATTTCTTTATTTTTCAAAATATTTCTAATCCGTAAAAATCTTATTGAGGCAACTTTTTACGTAGTATTTGCAACGTTTCGGTTTTCTAGAACCATGACCAACTTTGCATTTTCTTATGGCCAGTATATTCGATTTTAACAGTTTCTAAAAGAGTATTTTTTAGCTTTTCAGCGATGTATCACACCTCAAAACTAAGTTGTTACTAAGACGTAAACAGTGCGCATTGAAAATTAATAGATTAACATTTTTTTGAATTATCCAAATAAGAAATTAAAAACTAATAGGGTTAAATACCGATATTTTTTAATTCAACATTAAAGGTTTTTTTTTAATTATCCAAATAAGAAATAAAAAATTAATGGAGTTAAATAGTAAATACAAGAATATTTCAGATAAAAATTCGATTTCATCTACAAGAAGAAGCGAAACGGAACTTCAGGTCTGAAATCAACCGTCTATTTCGTCTTAAAAGTAACTAAATACAAACTCTACAAGAAGAACTACCTACCTACTCAATGACATTAATTACATAATATTATAAATAATTTTTTAGCAATATGTCTATTTTATACAGGGTGTCTCACGGTGACCGTCTAATAGACGTTTAAGGAGAGCCAATAACCGGATTTTGTCTAAAATTTTGACAGCCGTTATCTATGTTTTTTATATATTTTGCGGTGTTGTCACTTCTATCCAAAAACCGGTGGCAGCGTCGCTATTTTAAGTGGAACACCCTGTATATTATTTAACATTTAAATTCTACACGATAAACTATGAATTTTTATAAAATCTTCAGATATCTTCAACTGTTTTCGAGATAATGACAGTTAAAAATTTAGAATTTTACATTTTGAAGAGCTGCCAAGTTTAAACGGATAAAGTCAAAGGGAAATGGTTTGCAGTTTTGTATCTTAGTTGTCATTCTGTCGTTATTTCTAGATAGCCTGCCTTGAATATTAATTGCTATGATTACAATTGTCTCTGTAATTAAAATTTATAAAAAAAACATTTTTAAAAACAAGCTTATATTTAAATGCTCTAAAAAGTCGAAAATAACTTTAAATTAAATAAACCACATCAATTTATTACATTACATAATTTATATGATATAAAAAAGTGTGTCGCGAGATTTTTTTATGTATATAATTTATAATTAACCTCGCCACAAGCTTTTATATCATATATATATATATATATATATATATATATATATATATATATATATATATATATGTGTGTGTGTAATGTAATAAATTGATGTGTTTTATTTAATTTAAAATTATTTTCGACTTTTTTGGAGCATTTAAATAAAAGCTTGTTCTTAAAAATGTGTCTCTAATATTAATTTTTCATGTTGTTCGCAGCAAACCCTTTCATTTGATACCCATATCATGGGAGTGTATAAAACTTAAGTAATGGGCTATCTTGGGCAGTCCGCCATATTAGATTTTATTTTTGTATTCTTCTCAGCAAATCCTTTTATTTGATACCCATATTATGAAAGTGCACAAAAAATAACTAGTCTGTCATTTTGGACGGTCAGCCATATTGGATTTAGAATAACGTCACATAACTAACCATGCATTGTCATCAAAACTAAACGTGTATGCAAAATTTCAGCTTAATCGGTTGAGGATAACTGCTTTAAAATTGAGTTGCAACATTTGACCCGAACTGACATACATACATACATATAGATATATACATACATTCATACATGCATATATACATTGCAGGTTAAATAAAAGCTCGTAAAAAGCATTATTCTAACGTCTAATAAGTAATCCTAAGGCATTAGTTTTCGCTCTTAAATATGCACATTAATGTGCGTCTTAACGTTCGGTCGGATATAAAAGAAATTCAAACTATGGCCAACTGTCAGTTTGACATATGAAATTGTCATTAACTTTAAAGAATAGAAAAATGTCTCATAAACTACTTCTGTTCCAAATTGCATCGCGTAATATCGAAAGGTTCCAAAGTTAATTTTAATTAAAGTCATTTTGAAAGTTTTTGAAGTAGCTATTCTCAGCAGTTTATGGATTCGGCAAAGTTCAAATAATTCAAAATAGGGCAAAAACGGGCAAAAATCTGCATTAGAATATTAAATTGTATAAACCAAGGAAAAATAATTTGCAAAAAAATTAGCCGGATGTGCCCGGATTCATAACTAAATCTCTTCTGTTTTCGAAATTTTATTAGGTAAATGCGCATTTTTGACATACTCTAGTAAAAAATTAGTTTATATTCAAATAGTCGCCTAATATATCCCACAAATATAAACAACTCAATTATAAAAACAAGGAAATATACCACTACAGGTAAACTAAATTACAAATCGTTTTGACAAGGTGCAAAACATGATCTGTTTCTTAGCAACGACGCGCCGATGGTTGCCGGTTCAGCGCCTACTAATCTAATTGATAATTCAGCAATATATAATATACGAGAATACATAAATTTTAGCAAAATCAGGGAGATTTAATTTTTATCACTTATTGTATATAAATTGTGACTTCTGCCCCAGTGAACAGCGTTTGAAAAAAAGTTCTTCCGGGTTTTCGTCTTCCGGGGTACATGTCAAAATATACATCCATAGCCCTATTGGCATTGTAAAGCTTATTAAAATATTGACGCAAGCTAAATAAAACTTCAACGACAGATGACAGATTATGAAAATTCAATTATTTCAAACGCAAAGCCTACTTGACCCAATGTGTTAAACTAGGGTTATTTACAGATGGTAATTTGAACATTGAACATGTGCACATAGTATGAATGCTATTGAGTAGTTCTTACTGATTTTCTATAAAATCTAATGTTGAATTAAAAAATATTGCTATTTAACCCTATTAGTTTTTAATTTCTTATTTGGATAATTCAAAAAAATGTTTATTAATTTACAAGGCGCACTTTTTAAATCTTAATAATAACTTAGTTATAAATTGTGATGCATCGCTAAAAAGCTAATAGAGTACTCTTTTAGAAAAATGCGAAGTTGATGATGGTTCTAAAAAACCGAAAAGTTGCAAATACAATCTGACTAAACAAGCGTATTCTACGTAAAAAGTTGTCTCAATAATGTTTCCACGGATTGAAAATATTTAGGGGTTTTCGAAAATGCAGTTTATTGTTTTTTTCAAAATATCTCAAAAACTAAAAAAAGATAGAATCGTGAGCAAAACGGCGTTCATTTACAAACATAATTGTCTAAAAGTTACAGACAGAACATAATAAGGAATTTAAAATGTTTTGTAAATATTAACACTGGCGTCACACGATGACAAGCCTCAACAATATCAAAACTTTAACACGCTGTATCTCAAAAACGAGGGCTATGTGGACGTATGTTTATATGAACTTTTAGTCCTAAATTAACCTAAAAAATACGTCCTGTATTTTAAGCTACCATAATATGAAGGGTGTTCCATTGAAGAAAGTCAAAGTTGTCCTAATTTTTCCATTTTTCTGTGCGACTTTCTTCCTCTGACAACTTTATAAAATAATATAGGAAGAACCTGCAACTTTTGTATAAAACATTTTTTTCATTTCAACTAATAAAGGCTCTACGTAGGGGCGTAAGTATAATCAAAGAGCCTGTACATTCAATCTCAATTATTATAACTTTGACAAAATATTCGGATAAATTTAAACCGATTCTGACCAGTTTCCCTATTTTTTTGGGCTCAGTAATATCAACACCGGTTTATCTTTCTACCACTTTAATTGGGTTTCAAATACTTGCAGGACCCAGCACTTCAAACAGGAGGCTCAGTTTGCAAGGCCTATATAATACGAGGGTAACTTTATTAGTCAAAGGACCGAATATGGAAGAGTTTGAGTGAATTTGTCTAATTTTTATTTGTTTTTTAGATTACTATTACCAAAATTATCTTATGAAATTGTCATATATCATAAACTACAAATACCCTTAAATAAACCATTTTTTTGGCTTTAGAGTTATATTATGGGTACAAAATAAATACAAGGTCCGGCAATAGGATTGAACGATATATAATAGACTAACGTGAGGATACAAATAATATATTTAGACTTATTGTTACTTACATTAAAAATACAGTTCTGTAAATTCGTTGAAACACTTCTACAGATCACTTTCCTAAGATGATCTCCGTCTTCTTCTTACGTAAAATTGTAGTAAAAATTGAGCATAACGTAATTGTAGTAAAAATTGAGCATAACGAGTCTAAGTAATTCCATGTTTATGTTTATCGACTTGTGGGCCATGCAATGTAGCCAAACCTAGAAATAAGGCTATTCGGAAACATGCGCTGTAAAACAGCGATGGTCCTTCTTGATGTATGCGCTATTGCGCCATCCTGTTGGAATCAGACTTCACCTTGACCCCTTCCTTGGAACTTCGGAGCTACAAATGATTCTAGCATTCCAACATACCAAGCTGAATTGACTCTAACGGTGTGGCTGTTTTCTTTAAAGAAGTATGGCTCGATCACACTAAATGCGGAAATTCCACACCGCACTGTTACCTTTTGCTCATGAAGTGGTTTTTCATGCACTTCTCTTGGAAGACCAGTAGGGAGAATTTTGTTTGATAACGTACATACTAAGGTGAAAGGGAATTTCCTCAGACATGAATGACATCAAGATATTCCCAAAATATGCCAGCAGAAATTAAGAGGATTTACTTTATCAATAGAGGTCAGCCTTTAGACTATCTGTATCTTGTACGTATGGAATTTCAAATCCTGATGTAAGATTCATCGCAAACTTCGCTCTGTAATGTGCAGTTCAGCTTATTGACGAATTGTGTATGGCAGCCATGTCAAACATTTTTCTGCGGCTCAAATCAGTTTTGAAAACAGCCAGATAATGCGGCCCGCGAACAAGTTGAAAACCGTTTTTGAAAGCGCGCGCCGCTGCAACAACGATTGGTACAATAAAATGTACAATTGTACATAGTGCCATCTATGTTTAGGAGGATGAACTATACATACTCGACCTAAAACCTAAAGCTAAACTTTATCTGGCTGGTTTCATGAAATTCTATCGCCCAAAAACACAGATGACGCTATCTGAACATTCTGGAAAGAACTCGAGAAATCACAATCCGTACATAAGCCGTGTTCGATTGAGTTCAGTCGTTCAGTGTTTAGTCAGTTATGAGTCAGTTGCGATAGAGTTTTGAGTTGAGCACTTATTGTTACAACACCTAACAGTACTTATTATAATTTATTTCGGATACAGTATTTAACATGTCTCTTTCAAAACCAAGTGGAAGTAAGAGAAAACTTGTAGATGAGCATCGTATCTTTCAAGAAAAAGTGGGAAAATTAGAGTTTTTTTGCTGTGAAGTTAAAGAAACAATTATTTGTTTGATTTGTAATAGTACAGTCGGCATCCCAAAATTATATAATATAAAACGTCATTATGATATTCATAAAAATGTTTGACAAGTATGCAGGCATGATCAGAAACGAAAAGCTAAATAAATTAAAATCACGGTTGAAAGATCAGCAGCTTATGTTTACACGTCCAAAGCAAGAAAATGAATCTGTCCTTCAAGCGAGCTACGTCTGTCGGAATTGATCGCGAAACACTCAAAACTATTTGTTAAAGGTGAATTTATAAAAGAGTGCCTTGTAAAGGCCGCGGAAATTGTAAGTCCCGGAAGCGTGAAGGCATTTCAAAATATATCCTTGTCCCGGAATACTGTCGCTGAAAGAGTTACTGAGTTGGCTGCCAATATAAGTGATCAGATAAAAACAAAATCAAACTCTTTCATTGCAGTTTCTATTGCCCGTGACGAAAGTACGGATATGTGTGGTGTGGCGCAACTCGCTGTTTTTCTTCGTGAGGTTGATACAGATATCAATGTGTATGGAGAATTACTGGAATTAGTACCATTGCATGATATTACAACTGGGAAGGGTATTTTCAATGCTCTTTATGAACTTCTGCAAAAGTCCAATTTAGATTTGTCAAAACTGTGTTCCGTTGCAACAGACGGAGCTTCTTCAATGAAGTAAAAAATGGCTTCGTTAAAACATTACAGACAAAGATCAGAGAAACGGGCAGTGACAAATCAGATTTTCATCATATTCATTGTATAATCCACCAAGAAGTTTTATGCTCAAAAGTGATCAAGTTGGAAAGTGTTTTAAAGTCAGTGAAAAAAATTATAAACTTCATAAGATTACGAGGCCGTAATCAGCGACAGTTTTCTGCATTTTTACGTGATTTAGAAAGTGAGTAGACCGCTTTACCAATATTATGCAGAGGTGCGATGGCTTTCGGGTTCTATGGTACTCGACCGGTTTTGGAAACTCAAAGAAGAAATACGCGTTTTCAGGGAAGCAAAAGCAGTCAGTGAAAAAAAATTATAAACTTCATAAAGTTACGAGGCTTTAATCAGCAACAGTTTTCTGTATTTTTACGTGATTTAGTAAGTGAGTAGGCTGGTTTACCATATTATGCAGAGGTGCGATGGCTTTCGTCTTCTATGGTACTCGACCGGTTTTGGAAACTCAAAGAAGAAGTACGCGTTTTCATGGAAACAAAAGGAGAAGATGTCAGCTTATCATGCGATGTACCTTTTTTTACAAGATCTTTCATTTATGATAGATATCACAAAACACTTGTCGGACTTAAATACGAAATTGCTAGGACCACGTTAAGTTATTACAGATATGCATGATCATGTGAAAGCTTTCAAGTGTAAGATGATGTTGTGGGAAAAACAGTTAGCAGAGGATAAACTGTCACATTTTCTGAATTGTAAGGCATATCAGGAAAGCACAAGTGTCCCAATATCATACAAAAAAATATTCAGAGAAAATGGGAAGCCTTCTGGCAGAATTTGAGAAGCGTTTTCTGGATTTTAAGACCCAAGAAAACAATTTTTCTCTATTTACTGGTCTTTTCACTATCGATATTTATAAAGTTCCTCCTCACTTGCAAATGGAAGTATTTGAGATTCAGTGTCAGACCCATTTAAATAAAACAAAAAATTTGATAGTATTGGTACATTCGAATTTTATAAGTACTTGCCTGTTCAATACCAAGAAATGAGAAAATTTGCCTGTAAAATCCTGTCAATGTTTGGAAGTACCTAAAAGTGTGAACAACTATTTTCTTTGATGAAAGGAAACAAATCTCCTGCAAGATCGGGATTGACGGATGCACACTTTAGTGTTTACGCAGTTTTAAAAGTTATTTCCGCCTATAAATTCGCGCCACAAATAGACAACTTAATTAAAGACAAAAGATGTCAAATATCTGGCAAAAGAATTTAATGTTTGTAGTTTTTTGTAATGTCCTTTTTATTTGAAATTTAATAAACAGACTTGTCCTTTAATAGTACTTTTTCTCAAGATTTTCAGTGGTTTGTCTTCTTTAAGATAAGGTTTTGCGGCCCACGTAGTCGATGGTCTTCATGCTTTTGGCCCACCAGTGAGTTTGAGTTTGACATGGCTGGTGTACGGGAACGACCAACAACTTTAGAGATTACACTTCCTCTTTCATTGAAATTTCTTACCCATCTCAAAATCGAATATCTTGTTAGAACTTTAGCAGGCACTGAATGAACTGAGTCAGGATAATAAACTATTTTACAGCAAAGATCCGTTGGTTATTTGGCCAATTTGCCATAGTAACACAAAAGTTGCAACAACAAACTTCAGTTTAATCAGTATTTGATGTTTTTTAAATAAATAGAACTTCCATGACAACCTTTTCACAACCGTTCAATCCTATTGCCGGACATTGTATACCAATACCGAATATGAGATGTTACACAAAATATTTAAGGTTTGTTTTATTTGCAAGGTGTGCAATAGTTTTTAAAATAAATTTTATATAATTCTATTTTGTACCTCGTCATTTTTCTATATGTTATTTTGACATCTGAGGCAAATTTATAAAATGCTGAATAAATAATTTTGGAAAATTGTAATAATAATAAATATTTGTTTTAAAAAAACTAAATAACACACATTTGTCATAAACACACTAAAAAGTACAAAATAATGTAGTTTTTTGTTAAATGTATTACGTGCATTTAATAAACTTGTCGCTTCTTAATGTTCAGTGACTATGCGAAAAAGCGTGGGGCGTTTTGTGGAAATTAATTAAAAGTACATGCTTCTCAAAGAAACCTAACGAAAGAGAACTCTATGCTTTTTGGCATAATCACTAAACATTAAGAAATGACAAATTTATTAAATGTACGTAACGCATTTTTAACAGAAAAGCTAAAATATGTTATACTTTTTAGTGCGTTACTGACAAACGCGTATTTTCCAGTTTTTTAAAACTATGTTTAATTTATCTCTTGCGTTTTAGTATTAAAATATCTTTAATATATCACTGATAATGTATTAGGCTCGTCAAAACAAACCAAATGTTCCCAAACTCGGGTGATATACTAGCTAGTAACATAAGTACCATTTGGTACCATTGACCCGAATGGATCAGTCGATGGTATCCCATTATGTCAGCTCAATCTGAAGGGCTTTACCCATTTGGTACCATCAGGCTTATCAGATCAGCTCGATGGCATCAAACTATTGTATTTTTGTCCGAATTACATATACTTGCCAATTTTCAAATAGATACGAGAATTAAAAGTGGGTTAAAATCAACCGGTACCATTCTGTACCATCGAATAAAAAATTATTGTATTACCAGTTGAATTACGTACACTTGCAAAATTTCAAATCTATACGACAATTAGAAGTAATTGCAATCGTCCAGTGCCATCTGGTACTTGGAGACCAAATTATTGTATTTTCAGAAGATGTACATACATATGCAAAATTTCAAATCGATTCGAAAATTAAAAGTACACAAACGGACTAACAAAAGCATGTTAAAAATGTGTAAAATTAAAAACAACAACATAATACTTTTCATTTGCATTGACTAACTCGCTATTACAACTTGATGAAAAAAAAACACATTACTACAAAAGACGATATTAACAAAAACAATGACAGAATACGAAACGAACGAAAACAGACCAACTAAAGCCCGCTTCTAACTTTTCGGTTTGATTCGTTCATTCGATCCTTCAATTCATATGAATGAACGAATTGGCTAATCAACCAATTGACGAATATTTCATCCACACTGTTTATCAATTTTTATTTACTTCGTTCGCACGGATTTCATTCATTCCGTTATTTGATTTTCATTTGAAAATAAACAAAAAACAAAAGATTTGATTCGGACGAATGGTTCTCCGAGGTCAAAGCCTACTTTAGTGGTAAAGCCGGAATTGCCGCTTTTGGCGAATAAAATAGATGAACCGGATCCTCCATATTATGCGGACGAATTAACAAATAGACGAATCAACAAATAGTGGGTAGCGGGCTTAACTAATCGAATAGTTAAATCCGCTACTACCTATTCGGTTCGATTTGTCCATTCATGCGAATGGTGAATCAAGGAATAGACGAATAATGCATCCATCAATTTTTATTTAATTCATTCGCATGGATTTCAATGTTTGACAATATACAAAAAACAAAAGATTTGATTCAAACTCATGGGTCACCAAAGTCAAGGCCTACTTGATTGTTCGCCCAAAAGACAGAATTTTTAAACGAATTATGCACTCTTTTTTTCTACGACTGTTAGTAATAAAAGTGAATAGTATTCGAAAAATGAAACAAGGTATAGGTAATTTAAAAATCATTGGCTATTAGATCCCGATCAACGTGCATTCACCGCGGCCGCAGGCATAGTTCTGATGGGGCGTCGCCTACTTGTTTTTTTTTTGTCAAGAGTGGATAGCTATATGTGAGATTTTTTACCCACGACTGAGCTCAGTGAAAAAATAGTTACGCAGAGTGTTAGGAATGTTTAACTTTTACGCGTAATTTAGTGGGCGTTTTTTACAATTTTTCATAGCAGTGGTAGAGAAAAATAATTTCAGATTACTTTGATTTTAATAATGTCATGTGTCACCATAGCTTAATGATTTGTAAAATGTAAAATTAAAAATCGAGGACTATAAATAAATAAATAAATAAGGCCTTTATATTACGGATTACTAGATATACATAGTATATAATATAAATTGTTAGAAATAATTAGCAGTTAGTAGTCAATGCTTGGTGCAGTCTAGCTTCTTTAGCTACTCCACTGAACCAAACCCCGACCAACATTGACAACTTTATAATTTACAACAGATGTATGAAAATAAATTTTGATATGAATTAAAGTATTTAAAGAGAGATCGAAAGAGAGAGATAATATACTAAAAATATATATAGATATATATATATATTATATATATATATATATATATATATATATATATATATATATATATATATATATATATATATATATATATATATAATATATATATATATATATGAGGAATAATAATCTGTATAATAAGAAAAATACCAAAGTTAATTTAATAATAAATTTTGTTCGTTTAAGTGATATTTTTTATATTTTTGATTGAATGATTAACGTTAAGAGCCAAAAAGTTATCAGGAGGAGCATTGTAACATTGCACAGCGTTAAAACTGAAGGACTTCAGATGATGTGGCATTGTTAATCCCTCCTGAGCACGAATTAAGGGAATGCATATCCCTATGAAAAATGAGACGTTCTTTAATTGAGGTGGGTAAAATTTACTCATTAATAATTTTTATCAAAAATGGACATAAATGTAATTTTCTTCTAGAAACCAGTCTTAGCCACTTCAAATTACACAAATTATGGAATATATGATGACTTTTTCTAAGACCATACAAGGACACAAATATTCTGCACGCTCTGCACATGCAAACGTCTCTCACTAGTCAAACAGCAACCATACCCAAATTCACATTAATTAAAATTAAGTAAGACTAAGGTTTCGCACAAAATTTTCCTCATTCTTAAATTCAAAACATGTCTATTACTGTACGAAACCTTTAAAGCCGAATAGGGTTTTGAAATAATTTCTTTAAATGTTCTTCAAATCTCAAATCGATATCCAAAACAATACTAAGATTTCTCGCATTGCCAAGTACTGATATTCCGTTTCCATCAATATTAATATTTAAAACTATTTTTTGATGCAATAATTTTATTTTTATTGCCAAAAATCAGTAAATGAGTTTAAGTTATGGTTATGATCTTGGCAAAGCTAGTTTAACACACTTAAGTCTTGAATAATAAGTTGTTCATCTTCTAGCCGTGCGGAAAAATCAATTTTCTGCACCGATATCCATGCGAAAAATTGGCTTTTCCGCATTAGTGTGGAAACATTTTTTCGCTTGTAATATTTCAAAATGAATTTATTATTTGTTAATTTAATAATTAACCGTCTTTGATACATATCTCAGTGTATGTAGCAGGATTAATGCATTTCGTTTTGGTTAGCTACCGATATCCATGCGAAAAATTGGCTTTTCCGCATTAGTGTAGAAATATTTTTTCGCATGTAATATTTCAAAATGAATTTATTATTTGTTAATTTATTAATTAACGGTCTTTGATACATATCTCAGTGTGTGTAGCAGGATTAATGCATTTCGTTTTGGTTAGCTACCGATATCCATGCGAAAAATTGGCTTTTCCGCATTAGTGTGGAAACATTTTTTCGCATGTAATATTTCAAAATGAATTTATTATTTGTTAATTTATTAATTAACCGTCTTTGATACATATATCAGTGTATGTAGCAGGATTATTGCATTTCGTTTTGGTTAGCTACCGATATCCATGCGAAAAATTGGCTTTTCCGCATTAGTGTGGAAACATTTTTTCGCATGTAATTTTTCACAATGAATTTATTATTTGTTAATTTATTAATTAACCGTCTTTGATACATATCTCAATGTATGTAGCAGGATTAATGCATTTCGTTTTGGTTAGCTACCGATATCCATGCGAAAAATTGGCTTTTCCGCATTAGTGTGGAAACATTTTTTTTGGCATGTAATACTTCAAAATGAATTTATTATTTGTTAATTTATTAATTAACCGTCTTTGATACATATCTCAGTGTATGTAGCAGGATTAATGCATTTCGTTTTGGTTAGCTACCGATATCCATGCAAAAAATTGGCTTTTCCGCATTAGTGTGGAAACATTTTTTCGCATGTAATATTTCAAAATGAATTTATTATTTGTTAATTTATTAATTAACCGTCTTTGATACATATCTCAGTGTATGTAGCAGGATTAATGCATTTCGTTTTGGTCAGCTACCGATATCCATGCGAAAAATTGGTTTTTTCGCATTAGTGTGGAAACATTTTTTCGCATGTAATATTTCAAAATGAATTTATTATTTGTTAATTTATTAGTTAACCGTCTTTGATACATATCTCAGTGTATGTAGCAGGGTAATGCATTTCGTTTTGGTTAGCTACCGATATCCATGCAAAAAATTGGCTTTTCCGCATTAGTGTGGTAACATTTTTTCGCATGTAATATTTCAAAACGAATTTATTATTTGTTAATTTATTAATTAACAGTCTTTGATACATATCTCAGTGTGTGTAGCAGGATTAATGCATTTCGTTTTGGTTAGCTACCGATATCCATGCGAAAAATTGGCTTTTCCGCATTAGTGTGGAAACATTTTTTCGCATGTAATATTTCAAAACGAATTTATTATTTGTTAATTTATTAATTAACAGTCTTTGATACATATCTCAGTGTGTGTAGCAGGATTAATGCATTTCGTTTTGGTTAGCTACCGATATCCATGCGAAAAATTGGCTTTTCCGCATTAGTGTGGAAACATTTTTTCGCATGTAATATTTCAAAATGAATTTATTATTTGTTAATTTATTAGTTAACCGTCTTTGATACATATCTCAGTGTATGTAGCAGGGTAATGCATTTCGTTTTGGTTAGCTACCGATATCCATGCAAAAAATTGGCTTTTCCGCATTAGTGTGGTAACATTTTTTCGCATGTAATATTTCAAAACGAATTTATTATTTGTTAATTTATTAATTAACAGTCTTTGATACATATCTCAGTGTGTGTAGCAGGATTAATGCATTTCGTTTTGGTTAGCTACCGATATCCATGCGAAAAATTGGCTTTTCCGCATTAGTGTGGAAACATTTTTTCGCATGTAATATTTCAAAACGAATTTATTATTTGTTAATTTATTAATTAACCGTCTTTGGTACATATCTCAGTGTATGTAGCAGGATTAATGCATTTCGTTTTGGTTAGCCACCGATATCCATGCGAAAAATTGGCTTTTCCGCATTAGTGTGGAAACATTTTTTCGCATGTAATATTTCAAAACGAATTTATTATTTGTTAATTTATTAATTAACGGTCTTTGATACATATCTCAGTGTTTGTAGCAGGATTAATGCATTTCGTTTTGGTTAGCTACCGATATCCATGCGAAAAATTGGCTTTTCCGCATTGGTGTGGAAACACTTTTTCGCATGTAATATTTCAAAATGAATTTATTATTTGTTAATTTATTAGTTAACCGTCTTTGATACATATCTCAGTGTATGTAGCAGGGTAATGCATTTCGTTTTGGTTAGCTACCGATATCCATGCGAAAAATTGGCTTTTCCGCATTAGTGTGGAAACATTTTTTCGCATGTAATATTTCAAAACGAATTTATTATTTGTTAATTTATTAATTAACAGTCTTTGATACATATCTCAGTGTTTGTAGCAGGATTAATGCATTTCGTTTTGGTTAGCTACCGATATCCATGCGAAAAATTGGCTTTTCCGCATTAGTGTGGAAACATTTTTTCGCATGTAATATTTCAAAACGAATTTATTATTTGTTAATTTATTAATTAACCGTCTTTGGTACATATTTCAGTGTATGTAGCAGGATTAATGCATTTCGTTTTGGTTAGCTACCAGATTTCCAGGTTACTAAGGAAGCTTAAAAATAAATAGTTAGAAATCAACAAACTGACATTTCGACATATTTATTTGTCATTAATTGCTTTTATATGTGCGTATTTTCAACAATTTTGCATTATTACAATGAATATAAGTGAATTTCACAATCTGGCCATGCAAGACGGGGTTCCAGAATATATTATGAACGTAGCAAAAGAAGTAGATTGGCTTCCAGAAAAATCCGATAATTCCGAAAAGTAAATAAATAATAAATAAATAAATAAATGCTTTATTGTCAAAAAAAATTTTACAATTTTGTGGACAAAGCTGTTGTAAAAAAATAGTTTACAAACATCAAAATTAGCAAACAAAACAAGACAAAAACACATCATAAATATTATAGAAAAATAATATTTAAATCAGGAATATAGAATATTAATATTATAGAATCCTAAAAGAAGTACATTAGAAATGTACTTTGTCAGTCGTACTATGTTATAAACATTTTCATAAATATAAAAAAAAATAAAAAAGCAAAGTAAAAAATAAAAAAGTCAAACAATTAAAAAAATACATATACAACGTTCGGTACATTTCACATATTTATTTGTCATTAATTATGTGTTGTAAAACTTTCACGGTATCTTTCCATGAATGATTTCAAAGCCTATTTTCATGGACAATTTTATGCATTTTTTTTGCATTACAATGAATATAGAGCAGGTGCGTGCTTAAATTAAGCAAACCGATTCCAAAATGAATAAGCAAGGAAGGGTTAGTATTTTATATCTTTTAAAGAAATCTGGCCATGCTCAGTAGGTAACGAACAGCTCTTTTTTGGTTAAAAATTCCAAATTGAATATATTATGAACGTAACAAGCAAAATAAACAGAAGTAGATTGGTTTAACGCAAAGAAAAACCTAACTTCCTTGATAAAGCGTCGATATGTGAATTTTAAAGAATCATCTACAAGAAGCCCTAGAAATTTTACAGAGTTTACGACATCAATAGTGGTGCCATTAAGTCAGATACATTCAGGAATACGAAAAGTTCATCAAATGGTGCGCCAACAAGAAAATCAACAACATTACTAAAGGCGAGGTGCTTCTAGTTTACTTTCAGAAATTTCAAAGAATTTTCAACCTTCTACAATGTGGTCCAAGTACTCAATGAAAAAATCTGTGCCAAAAATTAAGAAAAACGTTGACATTAGCAGGCATTTTAAATTGATTGCTTAACTTTAAAAAATAGCAGGTTTTAAACCAAAAAAGTCTAAAATTTTAAACCACGAACATGTTGAAAAATTTTTAAGCATTGCGCTTGACGATACTTATTTACTAATCCAAGTCGCAACACTAATTGAAATCGCTGGAGCCTGCAGGCGTGAAGAGTTAACAGATCTGTTGTGTGAAAACGTAGTTGAACAAGAAGATTTGTTTCTAGCGAAAATACCAGATAGCAAGGCTCACCAGAGTTAGAAGCTTTGTTATAACTGAAGAATAAAATCCTAATTTAATCAAGAAGTAGAAGTACATGTCTCTGCCTCCCAAAAGTACACCGCATGAAAGGTTTTTTTTTCAATTTCCAAAAAGATAAATGTACTAATCAATCTGTTGGCATTAATAAGTTTGGTGGAATGCCACCGAACGTGGCTGCTTTTTTGAGACTTCCAAATCCAGAGGCCTTTACTGGACACTGTTATAGATGCTCTTCGGCTATGTTGGTCGACGCTGGAGTGGATATTACTAATTTGAAATGTCTCGGGGGATGGCAATCGACAAAAGTTGGAGAATCATATGTGGACAAATCCATGGAGAACAAAAAACACATCGCCAAATCCAGTGTTTTACAGGAGAAAATTCCAAGGAAAATTCGCCTCCCTTGGCCCTTGCCCTCTAGAAGTTTCGAATATGAAATTGATAGTATTGCTGACAACAATGGACTAGTGACTCAGCACCAATATGACAAGTTAAGAAAGAAGTGTCAAAATTATTGCCCGCACCACAAATCTAACTATCAAAATGATACCAATTTAGTTAATAATGCCTATAATGTTAATTAGTTACTTTTAAATATATAATAGTTTGTTTGTTATAGTATAATAAAAACTATTAAATCACTACGCATTATATACTTATTTCCGCTCGTCTCTAGAAAAACTATTGTACCTAACACTTGCGGAAAATGTTTTTTACTTGATAGGTAAATAGCTATTACAGATAGAAGAATGTCAGCTATGTAGACCAAAAAAAGTAAAGGACCCAGAGTCAACCCTATGGCACCCCTGATAATACCAGCACCTGATCAAAAAAATTGCCTCATTATACAACGATAAAAAAGATGAAATTAAGGAAACACGAAGACTCATCAAAAACATAATAATTGTATTTATTTTACAGTGCCTATCTTGCAGGAACAAAAGCTAATAAATCTATTAATAAATAAAAATTTCGTGTTAATTTGTAAATTCGTCCTCAAATTTTTAAATTAAAATCTTTGCGCGAAAGCTTGTCCTTAGAATTTAATGTCTAACTTATCCTTATTATTTATTAATGCCAAGAATCGAGAAAAATATATAAAAAGTCATAATACGCGAACCCAGCTATAGGCCAAACTATTAAGGGGGAAGGGAACGTATGGTATATTTTTCAAATCGGGAATAATTCACTAATAATATTATAGTATCCCATTTTAAAAAATAAAGTTTTTAGTAATAACCGACATTAATTTAACAGCGTATGTGCTTTTGCTAGTACATTTTACACCTTGACTAAAATACTTATAATTCGTTTTTAATTAAAAGCTTAAAAAAAACACTCCCTTCCTAGTTAGCGACTACAGAGGATAGTCGAACCATTTTGTTTCATATGTAGATGGTTTAAATTTTCTCTCATGAAACCTATTAGGAAAGAGGCAAATTTTTTTTATTAAAATAAAAACATTGTCATGTTTCCAAACTTCAAGCTGGCAATAAGCAAACGTAAACGTATAATTGGAACTAACTGCATACGCGACCCTGCAATAAAATTTTATATAAAGTTTGAATAACTTGGGTTCGAAAATTAATCCCTTGGGTCGCTTGGCCATATTTAACCCCCCTTCTCCACAGAGTCCCTTTCATTAACGCCTCGAGACCACTTTAATAAATATGTCGTGAACGTATATATGCCGTTTTTGCCCAGCCTTATCTGATCCTTTAATTTTCAGGTTGAGAATGAATTTAATGAATGTTAATATAAAGACATATTTTCGTAAAGGAAAATGTTTTGTGATCCGAACGCGTTGACCATTTTCAGATTCATACCTTCACAGTAGATGCCAGTGGAAAAAACTTAGTGGAACTTAGAATGACATTTATTTTTACATCGAAATAAAAGTTTAATTGTTTTTTATTTGTATTTTATTTTGTTATTATTAATTAAAAGTTCTTAAGTTTTATAAACAATATTTTATTTCTTTAGTTTGCCTCTAGCTGCTCAGTATAATGCTAATGCGGAGGCACAAGGGGTGTGAGTTCGATATTTTAGATAAAGATTTTAAAATGGGCGCCAGGTCTAGATGACCAAAAGATAGAAGATAAGAGGTATATATATATATATATATATATATATATATATATATATATATACTAAACTTAATTCATCTAATAAGGAAAACACTAGAAATGTACTTCAATAATTTATTTTAAATTCTTCCTTTTTTTAGAAGATATCTAAAAAATACAATCTGCCCTATATTGGCACAACCAATCTGCTTTATTTTTACAGAAATAGACAAGCATAAATAAAATCTGCTTTACCTTTGCAGATGCACTAAAAGGTAAGTCATAAAGTAAAATTAGAAAACTTAGTAGTCCATGTGATGCAAAAAAAATTTAGTTTAATTAAAAGATAAGATGATTTAAAATTCAATATATACGAAAAAATAATATTACCAGTAATGATCTACATTAGCAGTTACATTAATCAAATATACCTTATAATCAAAAAAGAGCAACAATCAAATAAATGTAACTACAAATGATAAGCCGTGAACAAAGAAAGGTACGATATAAGAACAGCAGTTACCCTTACATATGTCTGAAAGCCATATAATAAAAAAATAACTGTAGGTGTTTTAAAATGATATGTATAAGCCTTTAACAAAATGTAAGGAATTTTATTACTAAAAATTAATTTTAGTATTAGTAGAGATTAAAATATATGTTAAGTATATATATTTATTAAGCCCAGTTATAAGCCAATCAACTTGAAATATAGAAATCAAATCAAATTTCTATTAGTCGATAAGCATTCTCACATCAAGATTCTAGAATCTGTATTAAATTTGTGTTGGAAAAGAAAATGTGTACAAAGTATATTTATAAAATAATTAAATTTGTTTTAATGAATTTTAGAACAAACAATGTTGTGCATATGATATCGATTAACTGAAAAGCCCACAATTAAAATTAACTAGATAGAAATGTTAATATAAGAACACTAATTTATATTAGTCAATAAGCAACAGTAATCAGAAAACCAATGCACTTTAGAGAAACTTTATTTATATTTATATTTAATTTTAACTTGTATTTAAAGAATTAAATGTATAAAGGTAAGTACTGGATTTTAAAATATAAAATATCTTACTATGGACTACTAAATAACAAAAACTGAATTATAAGACATTGACCTTTTTGGCAATCAGTACAATAATCAAGCTCGTTTTTCGACGGCAAGATGAAAATAAGATATACATGATCTTGTATCAAAGTTTAAGCATAAATTCCAAATGTTTAGCTAGCTAAAGAGAAAATAATAACTAACAAGTATAAAATCAATAATTGACTTTTTACTGATTTTAAACAAATTCTCAAAATTATGTTTGAAAGGCCTAAAAATTATCACTCAATCAAGAGTGTATTTTTTTATACTTAATGTTAAACTATTTTTACCAAAATGACAAATTTAAATTTAATTTGGAAGATAAATATTTCAATTTTCAAAGGACCTTATAATTAATAATTATGTACCTAATTAAATTTCAAAAGAGACCAATATTAACTATTAAGAAGTAATGTGCTTTAGAAAAATATTATACAGAGTACTTAAAATATAGTAGAGGTAATAAAGATATAATAAATTTAGACACTAAAGATAAAGTAGCTTTTCAAAATCTGTAAATTTACTTATTTTTTCCGAAGTTCAAAATATTTTTCAAAATATAATTTTACAGGTATAATATTATTTAAATTTTGAAGAAAAATGCAAAAATATATTACATATTTAATCTAAATATAAGCCAAAAAAATATATTACAAAAGCGAAAAATGTTGGAATTTCAACGTTTCAAAATCACAACAAAAGGCAAAAATAATTACAAAAGGTACTTAGCTTGAAATTAAAAATGGATATTCCAAAGAGTCCGCAATCAGAGCCTCCAAAACGCTTCACAGCAAAGTGGTCAATTACCACGGAGTTTTCCCAACTAAAATTCCCAATCCGACACTTATATCTGCAGGCAGAATCCTCCACCGCAAAATGAATCACAGGTTCCAGGAATGGACAGGAGTCTCCACCAAAAAAAGCTGCTAAGCTACCTTACCTGCTTTTCTCTGAATCTAAATTTCACATTTTATAGGTTGTTCAAAAGGTATACTCATATATATGAGACAAAAAACTTTTTTCTAAAGAAAAAATTAGAGTTCTAGTTTTGAAAATGGCGACCGAGAGCCATTTTATAATATTTTTTTAAACAGAAAGGGGGGTCGAGAGATACTTCGTTTTAAAAGAGTTTAATAATCATTTTTCACCAAATATATTAAACATTTTCGTTTTAATCTAGTTCCAAAGAAAAAAGTCGAGAAGTGTAATGTCTGGCGACCATGCTGGCTACTCTATGCAGATTGCCAACCAATTTCATCTTCCTAATTATTCTGTATTTAAATAATTTCTGACATTCCAAAAAAATGGTCTTGTTGAAATTCATGTGCATTTGGGGCAATGACTTTAGTAATAATTGAACTGATTGTACTTTGCAGTTTCTAAAGTTAAATAGGGCCACTCAATGTTTCTATTATGGTCTCCTAAAATGGCTGTCCAAAATATCTAGTATCTACTCTAATGACTTCTACAATTTTCAATGTCAAAACAATTACCTGAACTATATCTCTTTTCAGTTAAACTGTTATCGGTCTTTGCTTTCTCAAAATACTATTTTCTACGTTATTATCCCCTTAAAAATATCGAAGATCTACGCGCATGACTATCAAAATCTAATTCCCGACAAACTTTAACACATACTAGTTTAGTTGCAAATTTGAAGCGAATTGGTTTGTCTCTTCTCAAGTTACCGTTCGAGCGAATTTTGTGTACACATTCGTACAGGCATTATCATTTTTCTTCTACAAATATATTTTTCATTTTCTAAGTTCTCTAAAACGCTGAAAAAAAAATTCATCTTATATTTTTTAAAACATCTCGCGATTACAGCAAAAAGCGGCGACCTCATATGGCCAGAACTTAATATCAATAAATAAATTAAAGCTGCTGTTGAATCCTCCGGTGACTGGAAAATGCAACTACTCTGAACCGGATTGTTTTAACACCCCTCATATAAAAACATAACACGAAACCATATAACATACTAAAGTCAACGACACTTTAAGTAACCAATAATAGTAGTTCTGCGTATATCGAAGAAAGCAGTTATTTCGAAATTACTTTACTACCCGTTATTAAATATACTAGAAAAAAAACAAACATTGCTTACTATTACCCAAAACGGGGGAAATCCCAGGATTGGGTAATAGTAAGGAGTAATAATCATAGAGCCCGAAAAAAAGAAGAAACGGCAATCCATACGCCGCCGCCGCGTTGGCGCATGGATTGCCGTTTCTTCTTTTTTTCGGGCTCTATGATTATTACTCCTGCTCATATCGAGTTCGTCGATGTTTGGGTTCTGACGAGAGCAAGCAATGCAAGTTTGGTACTAGGATGTGTATATCTTCTACCTAATTCTAACCAGGACTGTTATCAATCTTTTTACAATACCTGTGAGTCGCTGATAAATAGATTCAATAGCCATACATTTTTTATTCTTGAGGATTTTAACCTTCCTTCGGTAGAATGGATCTATAAAGACAATACACTGGTTCCAAAATATTTACCCACCCTAGCTTCTGAAACTCTTTTTGTGACAATGAGTTTTCTTGAATTGCAACAAATGAATTCTCTATGCAATCACATGGGCAGAATTTTAGATCTGCTATTTGCTGATGACTTCGTTAGAGTTTGCGTTTTATCTTCAAATTTTGCTCTTGTAAAGATTGACCCTACCATCCAGCAATTGAAGTGAAGTATAAGATTAAATATGTTTTGCCAATAAAAAATCAAAATAAATAGGTATTTACCAGTTTCATAAAGCAAATTTTGTCGGTCTAAATATTTTTTACAAGCAGTCTGACTGGTCTTTCTTACCCGATATTAACAGAATGGTTGAACAATTCTATGAGGTTTTATTTCAAGGTATCGTGTTATCTTACATATGTCATACAGACTGAACTACTTATATACTAGGGTCAGTTGAGATCCGGTAAGCCGAAAATGCCGGAGGATACGCAAATCCAGGCTATAGCAAAATTAGTTACACACCCTCAATAACCTACCAAGAAGATGGCTGAAACGTGTGGCATTTCAAGATCTACCATTAAATATATCCGAAAAAGGAACTATTTCCATAGTTACAAATTTGGAGTGTCCAAACAGATTAATAGCAAGCACTAATTATTTACACCATATTTGCTTTAGTGGAAAAACCAATTTTTTTTCTGAATTTCAGTGTCAATACGCAAAATTGTAGGTATTATTGAACATACATCAATATTCCTAGAAACTGATCGTTTGGAAATGCATTTTAGAGACCATACTATAAGTTCGACATTTTTGGAAGCAACTTTGAATGTCTCTTTTTATTAAAGTGTTGCCGCAAATTCGTCTGAATTCTAAACAAAATTAAATATCCAAGAAGATGTATAGTATGTCCATTTAACTTACCGTCATTTGAAAACCGTTTATAAAATGTTTTGATACTTTTGGGTTAGATTACGCATAAAAATACTTTTAAAACGTTTTATTTAAAAAAATAATATATATAAAATGGTGCCCGGTCGCCATTTTAAAAATTAGAGCTGTAATTTTTGGTTTAAAAAATAGAGTTTCAAGTCGCATACATATGTCCCAAATTTAGCGGCGATATTTTAAGCATCTTAAAAGCTATAGTTGTGCGCCCGGACTATATGTCTTTATTGTTTGTGTTACTAAATGTCTATGTGTGAAACTAAATTGAGTCACACTTCACTCTTCCTAATAGAAGTAAATATTCATAACGAGAGAATTTCCAGGTTTAGCTTATTACCAATATTTTTTAAAAGCTTTTATTTAATTTCATTTGCATGTTAGTTAGTTAGTATGTATGTTTCGGTTAAATCTTGCAAGTAACTTTTGAAGCATTGTACTGAGATATAGTCCACATAGATAAACCCGATGACAATACCATATTATAATATCCAATCATAAATGTCTTATACGGGCTGCTTAAAAATAATGCTAAGGAAGATAAAATAAATGTATTATTTTATTAATTAAGCTTTTATTTGTAATCTGTAAAACTCAGACGTAAAAAATAATTATACTTACATAAACTTTAAAAAATTTGAATATCTTCTTAAAAGCCTAATAAGACGTCATCACACTTGAAAAAAAGCTTCAAGCTTTGAGGAAAATATTTAAATTTTTATAAATTCTATGTTTATGTAAGTTTAATTATTTTTTAATTTTTAAAAATGAAAATCTCTTTTTTTACATTTATTTTATTTAACTTTGGCTAATTCAAACCATCTCTTAAAACCCTAAAACTTAAAAAATGCTTTCCTGTCTACATGAACTGCGCTTAAAAGATTACATTTTGCTTTTTTCAATTGCCCACTGCTTTTATTTTCAATTACCTGAGGCGCGAGTGCCATATCTTAAAGAACTACTTTAATATTTAAAACGGCACTACAAAAAAATGGATCTTGTCATATTAATATCTACATACGAAATTATTTTTCCCGATGTTCATGGTAACAAACTGCATCGACATTGCACGTGTGACACGTCAGAACGTTACTTGGCTTATTAAAAATATTGAAAAATTGTGATATTTGTCACGTGCACCCGGTAAAGATATCGTAAAACGGCGAACTGCTTATCCAGAAATGAAATCCGATAAATTGTAAAGATAAAAGGACGTTCCAGAAATCCCTGTTGACCCGGACCCGTAACAATAAGACGGGACGAATCGTTTAAACTTTGACAAAAAGACGATGGGAATTTTCTTGAAAATAAAGATTTTTAGGATTCGAGGGCCTAAAGTGTTGTAATTTGAGCCGATCTAGAGGAAAGATTAATCTCACTCCTTTCGGCCGTAGGCGTATTCGTCTTTTTGCCTAGATCATCACGAAAATACTGGAATAAATTTAAATTTGTACAGTGTGAGAAAAAGTTTAGATTTAGTAGATTTAATAGAGCTTGTCAACTGATTTATTTTAATGTGCTTATTTTGACATTGGTGATTTGTTTTTACAGTAATGTCTTCACTTTTTGCAAATCGGAAATCATAATTATCTGGATTTCGCTTAAAAATTCTCCATTTTTTAAATGCCTACTTCTCTCGTAAAAAGTAGGTATTGTAATCGCGAAAAAATCACCCTCCCAGATTTTTACAGATCTTCTAGTTGACAAAAAATATTTTTTCTCAATTCCGTCGGTCTGTCTGTACGCGGCATATCTCCAAATCTGCTTATCCGATTTTCACCAAAAATCAAGGGTAGTAAGGGGATGAAATGTTTACATTGCGGTAAAAATCCAATATGGTTGAACAAAATATCGGCCTAGTGAAATCTTACTAAAACTACTTATCTCATTTAAATGAAATTTTGAGCAAAATCAAGTATTACGTAGAAGTCATTAGGTATAATTGGAAACAATTTAATAGATCCATTCATACATCGAACATTAACAAGACAGGAAGGGGCACAGTCCGTCGGAGGTTTTATGTTGTCCTTACAAAAACGCGCCGACAAATCCGAGAAATGTATACAGCTGTGCAGGTGTCCATGTTTTATACGAAGTTGATACAAACCGCTAGCGATTAAAAAGAGTAAACTTTCACTTACCGGGGTGATTTAAAAATATATATATATATCCATAATTTTTATTGGAGAAAACGTCAAGTTGTTAATAGATCTTAAATATAATCATAAAAAGTACATTTTGTAAAAATTAAGTAAAAAATTAAATTAACAAAATGGCTGTTTAATAAAGTATTTAAAAATTCCGCCTAAAAAACTAATTGTGGTATAGAGATAAACTAGTAAACCTGGGGTACTAATTCAAGATGGCGGAACAAGACGGCGGCCAAATAAACTATTTGTAATCGTGAAAAAAATCATCTTCTCAGATTTTACATATGTTCAGGTTTTAGCATCCCTAGATGCAAAAAGATATGTTTCAACAATTCTGTCGGTCCGTCTGTCATTTGTTTGTCGGTCTGTCAGTTCTCGACATAGCTTAAAAGCTGCTCATCAGATTAACTTCCATTTTAGGCAAAAATTAAGAGTTATATGGGGATGATCTGGTAATATTTTGGTAAAAATCCAATATGCCGGAACAAGATGGCGGACTAGTGAAACTATTACCAAAAAACTAATTATCCAATTTCCTTTACTTTTGTACAAAAATCAAGTGTTACAAATAAACTGGTAACATTTTGGTATGATTAAAAGATAGCAAAAGAAAATGGTGGCCAAATAAAATATTTGAAAAATCGGCCTGAAAAAAACTACTTATTAGATTAATTTCAAATTTTGTGGCTAAAAATATTGATAACCAAAAAATTGTTAATATACTATCTCTTTTAAACTTCTGTCTTTCTCAAAATTTTTTCTCTTTCAATGGGAAAATTTACAAACAGCCTGATGGCTTAGCAATGGGTAGTTGTTTGTCTCCTTTTTTGGCTGATTTATTTATGAACCACCTTGAGACAACATACATTATCACTGACAGCAATCCTGAAATTCTTCATTGGTTTAGATATGTGGATGATTGTCTTTGTTTTCTTGATTGTGACAGACCCGAGGCTGACAACCTGCTCTTGAAACTTAATAACATATATCCAAATATTAAGTTTAGTATCGATTTGAAGACAACAAAAAACTAAACTTTCTTGACTAAACAATTGAGAGGACGTTTTCATGATTGAGTTTTGCTTTTAAAGAAGTATTTTTGTCATTGTACATAAAATATTTTGTATCATCATCCTAATCAGCATAAGATGACAGCTTTCCATTGCAATGTTAACAGACTTTTAAATATTCCTCTTTCTATCGACAATTATAACAATGAAGTTAAAATACTAAAACAAATAGCAGTTAACAATCATTATGATCCTAATCTAATTGATTCCTTGATACTCAAAACCAAACATAAAAAACTAAAGAATTTTACCCCATAGCAAATAATTCTTACAAATATATAGCTTTACCTTATTTGAATAGCAGCTTAAATGATAAAGTTTTAAAGTTTTCTCAAATAATATCCCACACATAAAAATCTCTCATAAAATTAAATCCAATCTACCAAACACACTTTTAGTAAATACAAAGGATAAAATAGACTCTTTATCAAAAAGTGGAGTTTACAAACTTTCATGTGGTTCTTGTGACAAAACTTACATAGGCAGAACTTGTAGACCCTTACACATAAGGATTAATGAACATCTTAAAAGAACTACCTCAGCCTTTGGAGAGCACCTGAGATCTTCCAATCATAGTTTTAGCCCAAGGTCAAATTCTAAACTACTTCATAACATAACGTCTAAAAACTTCAACAGGTTGAACCTTATAGAGGATATCGAAATTTCCAAGAGAACTAAAGAATAATGACTCATGTCTTAATACACAAGTCTCCCTCAATAGATCTTTCATACCTCTACACCGCAGACTTTTGGACTAATTCCACCGCTCTATGATTAACCCAGACTTGTCTGATTGATCCATCCTTCTTCCTCTCTTTATTAATATTCATTTAAAAACAGTATAACTTTGATTCTCCTTAAGTCACTTATACCAGTTTCAAATATAATTTGAAAATAAATAAATTAAATTTCAATTCAAGATACAAATTCTCTTTTCTCGCCACTTTGTTTACATAACACACATTTATCTAAAAACATCTTTAGTTGTGAATAAGATTGAAATATGTATATATGTTTTAATTTGTTCACCATTTTGTACAGAACCTCCATAAAACATTGATTGTTTTAATTCCTGTTTGACATTTCTCCTCTTTATTTAAACAATTTTAATGGAATAATAATACTTTTATTAAATCAAAATTAAATTTAAAATGTTCAAGTCATAATTCTATAAACAAGTTGGTTTCAACTCCGCTGAAAACCCTGCTTCAAATATAACCAACTTAAAATACTTGAAGGCCGTGGAAAAATTTTTATATTGTTCCTTATATATTTGTATATATTGTAATTTATTTAAATATATACAAATATATACAAACAATATAAAATATTTCCACGGCCTTCCACATTCAATTTGATTAATTTTCTAATTATTTTGGTTAAAATTTGCTTCTTCATTGACACTTCTTTTCTTACAGGTTTAAATTTTTAAATATATTGATAGGTTGCCAACCTCACAGGGCTAATTTTTCTTGTAGGTTTAACCTTCAAACTCTTTTATTTGTGACCACCACATTTCAGCCTTAACTGGAACGAAATGATAATTTAGGTCGCTGAAAGGGGGTGATCCCTTGTTTTATAAAGTTTTAAATGTGATTTGTTATATATTTGACATGTAACTTACAATTAAATGTTTATTGTTTTTAACTGTTTGTGGTACTATATGGATTTACTTCCTGTGCACACTTGACTAAGTAAGTAGATCACTTATTGAATTATTATTACAGATTGCTTCTTAATACAAATTATCTTCATAATTACTCTCTTTTACATGGTTTCTTTGTCCTTATTCAATTTCACGTCTACATTAGTAACTCTCTTCATAAAATACTTATCGAAAACTAAGAAAGTGATTTCCTTCCTTTCAGGTGGCACTGATGATGGCGAAAGCCGAAAGCGCTTTGCTACGTTTTTAATAAATTGATTTGCACGAAATACAAAGAAAAGTTTTTCACAATTCATTTACCTCTACGTGCACACAGCCCTTCCCCTTTCGTATTTCACAAAGTAAATTGGTAAATGCTTATTTTAATTTTTAAAAAATAAAAAATGAATTTCCCGCCGCGCGCCGGTAAATATAAAGACAATTGGTATATATTAATGTTCGGTGGTATATTTCAATGATTTGTTATACGACGGACAACCGGTTTATGCATCTCGCCCAGCAGCGCCTTCGAGGGCTCAAAAAGGCATAACATTCGATATTCGAGTGAGATAGGCATATCAAGGGGAGGAGCTTCGCGTGGTCCTTCTTGTCTTGTTAATGTTCGGTGATTTATATTACCACGAAATGGACCGCTGTATTTAGAATTTTTACGGGAAGTCACCTCAATTATTAGAGAAGTACCGCTTCACATTTGTCGTAACATGTACTTTATGCACGATGATGTTTCAGCACATTTTATCCTCGTGATTAGAGGAAAACTGCTGGATAGGCCTTAGTGGATCTATTCCTTGGCTACTACGGTCCACCCTGACTTTAATTCCCTTGATTTCTACCTTTACCCGAGTTAATGGCTCGAATTAACCTCTACTTCGAACAAATAAAAAATGCTAGTTTTAAGAGTAACGTAGTCCACAGTTCGTTGGACAAGAGAATTTAGGGCTTTACCGACAATGCAAATTTTCAGCTAAATCAATTTAACACTGCAGTGTTTCATTGTCATTGTGTGGTTCTTGGGATTGCATGAGGCATCTTTAGGGAACTTTACTCCACGAGATCTGAAAACTAAATGTATTCAGATGTCGTGGAGTAAAGATCCCCTGCCTAGTTACGGTAACATTAGCCACATTGTAGATACCATTCACTCTCCAATTCAAAAAACGTATAAATTTGTTTTGTAGGCGTTCTAGCCTTATTTTATATTTTTCGTAGTAAAGACTCCAAATAACGCATGCAAACGCATGTCTACTATAAACATTAGAAAAATAGATTAGTTTTATGGCCTTCTCAGAATAGAAATCTCTGCACACTCCCACCACAAACCCCAGCACTCGAGAGCACTTACCAACTACATAATCTGTATGAAAGGCAGATGAAAGCTTCTGTGTCAAAAAATACATCCAAATCACTAATCTGAGTAACTCGAGTTAGAGATTTATTGAATAATTAAAATCAAAGTATATGTCTATTTTTAGTAAACGAAATACAAAAACATTTTTTTATATTTAAAAAGAAATTGTACTCTTCACAGAAAGCCGAAACTCAATCGAGGTCTTCCTACAATTGCAAGCAATCATCCACACAGCGAATCTCAGAAGAAACTTTTAGATCGTCAGCGTAAATAAGACTTTAACATTTTCCTAACTGACTTAAGCTATTACATTAATCACCCAAATATTATGAAGTTACTCTCTCTCCGAGATTTTTTCAGATCTTCACATTTCTGAGTTCCTAGGTGACTGATCCAATTTATCTAAAATTTTACAAAAACAAGTATCATGTTGGAATCAACTGATAACATTTTGGCCCGAATCCAAGGCGCCGGAACAAAATGGCTGCCAAATAAAATATTTGTAATCATGAAAAAATCATCCTCTCAGGTTTTACACCTTTATATACAGTGTGTATCAGCCAAATGGAATAAATTCGATAATAAATAAATGGGGGCGTGTTCGGAAAAACGCTTGGACCCATCGATTGGTATTTTTAGTTGCTCATTTTCTCCAATAAAAACTTTTTATACAGGGTGTGTCCTGTAACAGTGGTCAATGCCAACTTTCTTATTTCAAATGCAACACCCCGGATATTATTTAGTTTTTGGATTCTTTAGGAGATTCTAAACATATTTTATGTTCAATGTCCTATACCTATCTTCAACTATTTCGGCAATATTAAGTGTTTTCAAATTTATTGCAAAAATTAAGATTAAAAAAATAAAATTATTTATTTCTTCATAATGTATAAACAAAAGTAAAAAGTTAATTTAGGAACTGTTGAATATGCTCGCCGCGAACGTCTTGGCAAATTCCTAATCTTAAATAGAAATTTCTTCTAACGTTATTTAGCATCTCAGGCGTGACCGATCTAATCGCAAGCGTTATTCGTCTTCTTAAGTCAGCTAAGTCGAGGGGTTTAGTTTTGTATACAACATTTTTAATATGTCCCCATAAGAAAAAGTCTAATGGCGTCAGATCAGGGGATCGCGCTGGCCATTCTATCGATCCTCGCCTCCCTATCCACCGATTTGGAAATATTCCGTTGAGGTACTGCCGGACATTAATTTGGTAATGGGGCGGTGCTCCATCTTGCTGAAACCATATCATATTCGCTGGAACTTGTGGGTTTGCTGGATCCGGATACAAATTTGTCAAAGTTGGCACGACATTATTTTGGAGCAGTGCTAAATAATTATCGCCATTCAAATTGCCGTCAATGAAAAAGGGGCCTATGATATGATCCCTAACAATTCCTGCCTAAACATTAACCTTTTCAGGATATTGAGTATGTTCTTCGCTGATCCAGTGAGGATTTTCCCTAGACCAATAGCGGCAATTTTGACGATTTACATGACCGTGAAGTGTAAAGGTGCATTCATCCGAAAACAAAACATGTTCTAATTGAATAACATTGTTATCTAACATAGCCATCATTTGTTCACAAAAATAAGTTCTCCTATCATAATCGTCTTCCATGAGCTCCTGAGTTGGTATCACTTTATAGGGATGCATTTTATTTTCTTTTAATGTTCGAATAATCGACGAATGGCTAATATCGAACATTGCGGCGGCTTGTCGACTAGAAATATGTGGGTTTTCCTCAAACTCAAGCATAATATCCAATTTAGTCTCATCATTTATTGAATTGGCAGATGCTTTTTTTATCTGCGTCACATGTCCAAGCTCGCGAAACTGCTTTTCTATTTTACTAATTGTCCCTTGGGATACATGTGGCAAATTTGGAAATTTTTCATGAAATAAGCGAGCAACTTCCACTTGTGTTCATGTGTTATCTCCATAACCAATCATTTGTCGAATTGTTTATTTTATGCATTTCTTAAATTTAAATGAACAATTTTTCTGATATTAGGTATTATGCAGTTAACGAAATTCAAAAGACTATGACACTGACACTGACAACTACTGTCTTGCAAAGAGAAAGGCCAGGCATTTTACACAAAAGTAAACAAAACTTAAAAGTAAAAAAACTGGCTCTTTTTGTTCCATATCAATAAAAAGGAACGCTAAAATGGTTTTTGCTTACATTCTTAATATGAAGACCTAAATTATAGTAAATAAGTATTGAGTGTGTTGTAGCGAATTTTTGTAATTAAATAAATAGTTCAGTAACCAGAGCCACTTTCATGAATAATAATAAATTCGAAATAAATAAAATAAAAATAAATTTGAAAACACATAATATTGCCGAAATAGTTGAAGATAGGTATAGGACATTGAACATAAAATATGTTTAAATCTCCTAAAGAATCCAAAAATTAAATAATATCCGGGGTGTTGCACTTGAAATAAGAAAGTTGGCATTGACCACTGTTACAGGACACACCCTGTATAAAAAGTTTTTATTGGAGAAAATGAGCAACTAAAAATACCAATCGACGGGTCCAAGCGTTTTTCCGAACACGCCCCCATTTATTTATTATCGAATTTATTCCATTTGGCTGATACACACTGTATATATATATATACAAAATATGTTTTATCAACTCGGGCGGTTCGGTTCGTGTGTCGATCTGTCTGCCTGTCTGTCTGTCTGTGAGTTCGCATCATAGCTTAAACATTACTTTCCCGATTGATTTCAAAATTTGGTCAACAATTAAAAGTCATATGGGGATGACCTGGTAACATTTTGGTAAAAGTCCAATATAGCGAAACAAAATAGCGGCCTAGTGAAATGTTAAAAAATTATTATTAGAAAACTCATCCAATTTATCTCAAAATTTTACAAATACATCAGTATTTGTGTATGTATATTGCAATGAACTAGTATCATTTTGGTACGAAACCAAGATGGCGGAACAAAATGGCGGCTTAATAAAATATTTAAAAATTCAGTCTGAAAACTGCTTAATGGTTTAATTTCAAATTGTCTGCCATAACTATTAGTGGTATAGGGATCAACTAATAAAATAGTGGTACTAATTCAAGATGTCCGAACAAAATGGCGGCCAAATAAAATGTTGTAAAAATCACCCTCCCAAGTTTTACATATCTTTACGTTTTAGCGTCCATAGATGCCAAAAAATATGTTTAATTGATTCTGTTGGTCCGTCTGTCGGTCTGTCTGTCTGTTTGTCAGTTCGCGGCATAGCCTAAAGACTACTTAACCGATTGACCTTAAATTGTGGTCAAAAATTAAGGGTCATATGGGAATGTCCTGGTAAAATTTTGGTAAAAATCCAATATGGCCAAACGAAATAGCGGTCTAGTGAAATTTTAAAAAATTATTTAAAAAATTCGGCCTAAAAAACTGCTTACTTGTCTGATTTCAATTTGTGGTACTAATTCAAGATAGGTCGAATAAAATGTTTGTAATCGCGAAAAAGTCACCCTCTCAAATTTTATTAAAAGTGGAGGGTGACGCAAATCAATAGGTACTATCGGATCTTCTTCTCGTGAAAAATAGCCGAAAAGTTTCCCAAAACAAGATCAAGGATCCCGTTATTACAATTAAAAATATTAATAAATAATTTCATACAGTGCATATCTACAAAAAAACCCCAAATGTTTTATTATCTTGGTTGGAATTTCCCTATTATTAATACTCTTGAACTTGAAAAATCGACACAGTTTTCCATATTATCATTCTTTACCTATTCCGTTTGTTCGCATATATTTCCTAGATATCAGTCTTTACCTACTCTGTTGGTCTGCAGATATAAGGTTTCTATGGTTTTCGTTAACGATACTTTTGTTGTTATGTTAGAATTGTGTATTATTTGGGGTTAGGATCCAGGAAAGAAACAAAATAGTTTTTAAATTGTCGACGTTTCGCAACTTTATTATTGCAGCCTCAGGACACATATATAGATTCTATTTCCTGCATGAAACCCATATTATCAGTCTTTACCTACTACGTTGGTCCGCAGATATTTTCCAGATATGAAGTTTCTAAATGTTTCTTGTTTTTATGTTAGAGTGGTGTATTTTTCGGGGTTAGGATCCACCACAAAGGACAAAAGTATTTTGTTTAAATTGTCGACGTTTCGCAACTTTATTATTGCATTCTCAGGACACATAAGATTTTATATCCTGCATGAAACTCATATTACCAGTCGTTAGATATTTCCCAGATATTAATTTTCTAAATATTTTTCATTAACGATCTTCTTGTTAGAGAGGTGTATTATTTCAGTTTAGGACATAGCTGCGGACCAATTCAACATGACATAGCAAAGTGGCGGTATGTGTCAATGTAAAAACTGATATTTTAAATTATGCCTAAGAGTCAAGTGTGCCATAGTTGAAAGAAAATGGTGAAATATTGGTAGGAATCCGATAAGATGGAACAAAATGGCGCTCAATAAAAATGAAGATACAATATGTAATACATATATACTGTGACTATGTACTGAACTGAATTGGGTCACACTTCACTATTCCTGACAAATAGAAAAAATCATAACGAGGTAAGTTACGAATAAAGGAAATTTACCAATTTGTTTTGCTTGTTCTCTTTTAATCTCTGAGATTGCCCACCTATTCTGGGACACCCTGTATACGGTTGAATTTGTTTAGCTAAATTTTATTATAAGAAAATGTTACTGGGAAGAGCTCTTATATATTTCTCGATTCTTGAGCAAAAAGTGCAGTTAATCAAGTTAAGTAGTTTTTTATTTATGATTTTTCATGCTTGCATATCGAAGAAGAAGAAGAAAAGTATGCTTTATTGCCGCAGAAAATTTTTACAATTTTATGGACAAAGCAAAATATACCTAAAATAAGACATATCAAAACATTAATCGAAAAGAATTTCGATAGGTCAATGCTTTTTAAAAATGTAAATTATCAATTTACCAAATCGTAAAACACACGTTAGAATGTAACATAACATTGCCGCAAAACAGTTAATGAATGCTAATAACCTTATAAAAGTAAACAAACACACATGTACGAGGTGAATAATTTCGATGACATTGAAATCAAAATTGCAACTCCTCGACCTTAAACTCTATGTTATTATAGTTATACAAATAATTGTGATGTTAAACAGAAGGTATAATGAACTAGTGTAGAATGTAGTATACAAAAAAGAATTAAATTTTGTTTTTAATCCAATACCTAACAAAAATAATTAAGTTTTAAGTGAATGTTCGACAGTTCTTTTCTCTATATGATGATTTTCAAAATTCTATGCTACGAGTTAGGACATGACACAAAAGATTTAAGTAAACAAGCGAATTTAGTGACAATTTAAAGAGACTTACTCGCTGTAAAAATCATTAACGCTGTAAAATGGTCTCTCAATGAGGTATGCTTTGGTGTTTTTTCGAAATTGTGCAAGCATAAGGATAGATTTTAAATGTACTGGCAGATTGTTGTAAAGTTTTATGGCGTTGTAAATAATTGATTTTTTTATTAATTCTGAGGAAGGAATGGGAAGATATATATCATGTCTAGAGTTTCTGGTAGGGTATACATGTTGTGGCCTTTCTGGGAGGGTGTTTATATGTCTTCTCAGCAAACATACCGTTTCCAAAATAAATAATGCAGGAAGTGTTAATATTTCATGTTTTTTGAAATAGTATTGGCAGTGAGCTCTATTATTTAGACCAAACAAATAACGAATGGCTCTCTTTTGAAGCATAAAAATACTACGAAATTGCTAGGTGGAACAGCAGCCCCAAAAGGGAAGGCCATAGCCTAGATGGGATTCAAATAAAGAGAAATAAGTAAGTCTGGCAGAAGGAACGTCTAGTTCTTTTGAAACTGATCGAATAGCGAAGCAGGCGGTAGAAAGTTTTTTAGTTAAGGTGTCAATATGATTAGACCATTTTAGTTGTTATTTATATTTAAACCCAGGAATTTAACCGACTCTACGTATTCAATATTGCTGTTATGTACCTGAAGTGGTTGTAAAGTTCCCTTATAAGATAACGCCACCGTTTTATCGACATTAAAACAAAGCATATTGGAATCGGACCAAGCCTTAATTATAACCAAGTCTTTGGAGATAGTAGAGTGTAAAGACGTTGTATCAAAATCACTCCAAGTTATGCTTGTGTCGTCAGCAAAAAGTGAAATTCTTGCTTTAATTTTAAGGTTCGTGATATCATTAATGTATAACAAAAAAAGAATAGGTCCCAAGACTGAACCTTGAGGGACTCCACTTGTAATCAACTTACAATCAGAATCGGAACCATTAGCCCTTACAAGTTGTTGCCTTTTCCCAAGATAAGATTTGAACCAATTTAAAGAAGTACCACGAATTCCATAAAAATTTAGTTTGTTTATCAGAATTTCATGACTAACACAATCAAAGGCTTTCGCATAGTCACAAAAAACTGAAGCAGTTGGGTGGTTGTTATAAGTAGACGCCTCTAAGCAACGTGAACATGGCGTCGCTGGTGCACTTGTTGGGTAGAAATCCGAACTGCTCCGGGGATATTATCTGATGTTTCAGGAGAAATGGCATAAGACGATTCTTCAGTAGACGATTCGATGATTCTTGATAGCACTGGTAGTAGTGCAATTGGGCGATAATTGCAAGAGTTTGTTTTTTCGCCGCCTTTATGAAGTGGAATAATTATAGCTGTTTTAAGGCAATCAGGGAATACACCTTTTATAACGGACTCATTTATTAATGTTGTAAGGGCCTCTATGACTGGGAGTGGCAAGTTCAGGATTATTCTAATTGATAGGCCATCAGTGCTACACGAAGATTTACTTTTGATATTATTTATTACCTTCAATAGTTCAGTGTTGCTAACGGGACTTAAGAAAAAGCTATCAGCTAAATTTTTTGAAGGAGGGAGAAATGAAAAAGGGTTCAAACTTGGCGAGATACTAGAGGTAACATTTTTGCTTACATTAATAAAATAATCATTTAGATCATTAGCCCCTGGCAAGATCTGAGTCACAGGGTTTGATTTGTTTCTGAGGTTATTGATGATGGACCAGGTTTCTTTTGAAACGTTATTTGAGTTTGTTAGACGTTTTCGGTAGTGTAATTTTTTTGCTGACTTAACAAGAGTAGTGTACATCCTCCTATAGTTAGAGATATAGTCGAGAATAAGAAAGGAGTCGGTGAATTTTTTTATATATGAGAGCGAGCGCATATTTTTAGCAGAAATTCGTATTCCTTTCGTGGTCCACGGTTTATGCCGCTTAGGTTTGATATTCTTAAGCGGGAAGGCCTTGTTAAAAGCACTTAAAGTTTTATTTAAAAAGTTCTGAAGTTTGTGTTGACATTATCAGATTCAAAATTCCAATCGGTGTTAAAGCAACTATTATGAAATACTAAGAAATTTGCGGCCGAGAAAATTCTGCCCCGATGGCGAGATCTTGATAAGGGCCTAATAGGTAAACTAAACCTGGAAATTACCGCCTCGTGATCGGAAAGACCTGAGTTATAGACCTGTGAATACACCTCTGATGGAGAAAAATCAGACGCCACGTAATCGATGATAGAAGAAGAGTTTTTTGAAATTCTAGTTGGCGAGGATACATGCATTGAAAGACCGAAAGAGTCGAATATAGAAATTAGATATTTTTGGATGGCATAAATAGTAGCATAGTCAATATTAAAGTCCCCGCATAGAATTTTTTTACCTTTAATTGGTAGACTGTCTAGCAAACTTACCAGGCTATTTAAAAATGATTGTACATCAGAGTTTGGTGATCTATAAATACAAATTACATAAAGATCAAGGTTTTGATTATATACCATAGAGAATTCAAAAGAGCTATCCGCTAACAAATGATCATATTTAGATACCGACATGAAATCTCCATTTAGGGATAGAATCAGTGTTCCCCCATGAGCTGAGTTTTTTCTTGTCATATCTAGCTATTGTGGTATACCTCTCAATACAAAAGGGTTCGTTTAGATTCAGCCAGTGCTCAGTAATTGCAACAAGTTGGGGGAACTCCAATTCTTCCAGAAATAGGTACAACTCGTCAGTTTTATTTCTTAGAGAAGCAATATTAATTAGAACCATATTAAGACTAGTAACAACAGGAAGTTTTGAGGAATCTAGTTCCTCAGGACACGTCGTGTTTTCTAAAAATTTTTTTTGGGAGAATTGCTGGTAAAATAGTTTTTATGGCATTTTCTGGTCCTCTGAATCCGAAATATATAGGATCCATAGGCTTACTTCTGCTAAATCCGTACGCAGCATGAAAATCGAAATATATCTTATGTAGGATTCTATAATCTATAGGAATGCCTTCAGAAGCCAAAAACAGCCTGGTGCTTGTATTTGTAAACCCTTCAAAGTGGCGAGGGAAATAAAACCTAGAGGGAGTATATTGTTTTTTAGAAAATTATAGACTTATCTGATGGAATTAATAACTAGGCAAAATCACACACAAAAAAATAAAAAAACGGAATTTGCCAACCACCAAAGGTTCCCCACAAAGCGGTTATTTCAATTATTTCCCTTTTTATTAAACGTCACGTGACATTTTCAGGCAAATTCAAGCACCGCACAATTAGTTTTATGGAAAAAGTTTCGTTCCGCATTTTAATTAATATTGTTTTAATGAATGAGCCCATATAACGTTCAGTGCTCTAGATATTTTACATTAAATTAAAATAATATTTAAACTAAATGTGTTTCTGTTATAGCTTTATTATCCAAAACAAATACAGTTGTTTGTTTTGGAGCGCATTGAAAACTCGCAATTTTATAATTTATTTGGTTATTATGTTCGTATGTGAAATAAATGGGACAGAAAACAAACTTAATTCCATTTTCGTAACAAATTAATGAAATTGGGTTTTCTAGTTCCGCGGCGCTTTGAATGCTTTTTATGTAATTTGATTTTGACATATTGCATTATCTCATTCATTTTTTAATCTTATAGTGCATTAAATTCTGTCATATATTTCGCGTTTATCTAATATATTGATGATGCAGATGATCTGTGTGACCTCCGGTACTCTATTGTTATACACTGACAAACACAAAATTTTATTTGGCCGCAATCTTCTTCCACCATCTTGAATTAGTAACACAATTTTATTAGCTGAGCCCTATATCACAATTAGTTATATCACACAAATTGAAATCAATCCATTAATTTTTTCAGGCTGAATTTTTAAATATACCGTCTTTTTGTTTCGCCATCTTAGTTTCGTACCAAAATTTTACCAGTTGATTCCAACATAATAGATCAAAATACAAGAATTCTAACCACACTACACCAGAACTTGTTACGTTTTGGACGCGCGTTTCGCTAACCAAGTTAGCATCCTCAGCAGATGATATAAACGAAAGTAACTTATCTTAACCTTGTAAATGTGGTCACACTTGGTTGCACCCGACTGCACCGTTGTCAAGTAAGCAATAGATGGGACTATAGGGAACAGGCTCTCTATCTTTATTTAGTGTTTTTTTACCACATTTAACTATTTCTATACTCTCAAATGCATCCAATAATCTATTATATTATATACATTTTTAATTAACTTAAGATTATATATTCCTATTTGGTGATTGTTTTCTAAAGCATGTTGACTTTTCTGTTCTTGTGTTCTTTAATAATTTCTCCTCCTTATATGCAACTGTTGTATTTTGAATTCAGATTTCAATAAAGTTAATTAATATTGTTAACAGAAAAACTGTTTTCATAAGCTATGTACCGTAGGGAACATTCTCTGTACCAGGGGCGTGCGGTGAAATTTTAAGACAGGTAAGCAATTTTTAGAAACTTATGTATTTGTAACGTAATTCGATTCTTTGATCATTTTTTGCAAATTCGTCAATGATGTCATCATAAAAACGTCGATGCTCCGACATATCTTGGAGAAGTTTATTTTCAATGGACAACAGCGATGTGTGCGAAAGTCTCTCCTGCCCCGTTGAATTTCTCACGAAATTTTTTATACGTTTAAGTGTTGAAAAATTGCGTTCTACTGATGAACATGTGGCAGGTATTGTCAATACTAATTCACACAATTTCGATACTTCGGTTTAGGCATCTTCCAGCTCCTTGTCTTTTAAAAATTGCATTAGTTCCTTAGCATTATTTTTTGCGCTAATGTCATCAGTTTCGTAAATCACTTTAAGTACAGATCGTAATAACACTCGGTCGAAGAACTGGCCATAATGAAGAAGAAGAGATTTAAACGCATCTTCTGGAAAAGTTTTTTCTTTAAATGCATCAAAATTGCAGAGCTCGAGGAATTTAAAATCATTTAAACCGTTAAATCTATAGTTTATTTGTTGCTGACCTTGATCGATTATTTCATAAAAGAGGCGTCTGTATGATATTTGAACATCTCCCACCTTGTCTGTTCGAAGACGCTTGGCTTGTGGCTTTACATTTAACGTCATCGTTTTCTCCCAAAATACGACAAAGTCATCTCTTTTTTGGCTTAACATGGACTTAAAATCATCCACTTTTTTAGGCAAAAAGCAATATCATTTGTTTTAGTTTGTAATATATTAAAAACATTGTCCGAGAATGGAAATATTTCTGAAAATACGTTCAACAAATAATTAAAATTAAAATCTCGTTTCAAACAGTCCAAAAATCCCCTCGAACTCTTTTTTGCTTCTGAGTCCCACGTTTCATTATTTTCTATTATATTTTCAAATAGTTCAATCACTGATTCACATTTTTCAGATACTGTTAACACAACTCTTCCATTATAGTTCTACGTAGTAAGAGCTACTTTGGGCAATCGTTTGTGGACAATGGAATCCAAAGCTTGTGTACGTTTTGTTGACTGTGAAACAAAAGCAGCCATGTCACTTAAAGTAACGAAAAATACTTTACACTCTTTAATGTGATTGATGGACTGGGATAAAACTAAATTTAATTTATGAGCAAAACAATGGACAAACACAGCACTTGGGAAAGTTTCTCAAACTTTAGCTTGCAGACCCCCTAATTGTCCTGCCATCACTGCAGCTCCATCATAGCTTTGAGCAACTAATTTTTTCTCTCCATTAATTCCTTTAGTAACGTTATAAACTACGGTATATAATGCATCTGCTGTACGATTTTCGGACACATCCTTAAACCTATCATTTCCTCTTGAATACTTCCGTCTGTTTTAACGTAGCGTATTACTATAGATAATTGGCTAAAATTGGTGATATCAGTTGTTTCGTCCAGAACAATGGCAATGAACCGCGCCTCGCCAATCTCCTGCTTAATTCTTTTTAGAATAATGGTTGCAATAGCGGAAATTAAATCATTCTAGATTCGATTCGACGTTCCGCGAAAAACGCTAGACTGCTCTAAATGATTTTTTAAGCAATTATCATATTTAGCCATTGAACTAAGTAAATTTTGAAAATTTCTTCTATCTGAAGAAACCCTTGTTTCGTCATGACCTCTAAATCCTAATTCGTGCTGTCCGATAAAACAAACAACATCGATAAGTCTTCTTAATATATAAGTTCATTGTGTTGGCGGTGACTAATTTCCAACTGTTTATTAAGGGCGTGTTCAATTCTGGTTTAGACGAAAACTTTTTCTTTTATGACGGCCTGCAAATGCGCTTTGGACATAATGTGTTTTTTACAGCTTCATGGAAATTGTTCAAATCAGAAAAACCAGTTTTATTCCAGAGACCTTTTTCATTTTCAAAAAGTAAACATGGCCAACAGAATAATTTACTTATATTTTCACACCCTGTTAGCCATTTAAATTGTTCGTATTGTTTTTCCGGATAAAAATGTCTAATACAGTTTTTCATTTTTGTGGTTAAATTTTTCACAGGCGGTTTCGCCCTTCCTTTGGAAAATATTTGAAACTTATCAGCGAAGTTTAATGTTGACAATCCCTTTATTATTAAGACACACGCCACACATTCACACACATTCTTCTTACTAAATTCTCCAACATTTTCAACGTTATTATCGGCAGCCGAAGTTGATGGTATTTGCATATCCACGTCCGTATTATTGTTCTCCATATCGCACCATGCACGACGCGACGTACGTATCACACAACACACGGATAGCCGTTCAAACAAAGAACCTACTTCAACGATACCTTATGCCCCCACTTAAAGCACGAGATTGAAATGCAAAAATTGCAAACAGCCGGTGGAAAGTTCAATAACCTCTGGCTCGATTCACAGGAAATCAAGCATACAGGACTTGGCTGCAGAGAAGCTAGCGGACCGCATAGGTTCTATTCGATTTTCTATTGTGGCGTGCTTGGAGTCAAGGCCGCATTTATTATTAATTATTATTAATTAATGGTTTCCTATTTCAAAAATTACATTTTAGAAGATGTTTTGTAATTTTTTATAGGGAAGTATTGCTTCCTTTGCTTCCATGGACTGCACGCCCCTGCTGTACGCTTTCAATCTGATTAATTTGGAAATGATAGGATTCCAAACAACTGAGCAGTTTTCAAGATGTGATTGAAACAAGGCAAAATAAAGTGTTTTTATGGCATTAATATTATTAAAATCCGAAGTATGATTATACGTTGAACTAAATTGAGTCACCACACTTCACTATTCCTAATACAAGGAAAGATTCTTAACGAGAGAAGTTCCGGGTAAAGGAAATTTATCGATTTTTTTTTAAATCGTTTGATTAGAATTATGACTTTAATCAATGATTTTAATCAAACGATTTAATTTATGTCAACCATAACCAATTGTTATTTCTATACAGAAACTCCCTTGTTTATACAAATTTGTTTAAAAAACTTTAGCTTCAATAATGTCCGCCTACTTTTCGTTCAAATGAAATGTAAATACAATTTCCCGTAATTTTTTCTCATCATCATAGTAATAAATCAATAAATTTCACGTGTATCGCAGCCATAATAATATACCGAACCACATTTTCATTTATTTCGTAAACATAGTATTTTCGTACATCAACGCACACACAAACGCAAACCGTAATGGATTATTTTATTGATAGGGAATTGCCGGTTTGACAAAGTATATTGGGAAATGAATAATATATTTTATTTCGATTCGCTATTTTATCATAATTTCTAAACGGCCAGGTTTATATAATAATTTCTGGCTATAAATAAGCAACATGATATACTCAAATAAATAGTTTAAATTGAGTAATTTTATTTAGTAGAGAAACGTAGGTTTAAGTAAAGATAAAATATTCCTAGAAATATATTTTCATGAAACATACAGAGTATAAGAAAAGTAAAGAGACAGCTAAATATCTCAGGTACCTAACCCAGACTATGTAAGTAAGCAATAGAGGAGACTATAAGGAATAGGCCCTCTGTCTTTATTTAGTGTCTTCTTACCACATTTAACTATTTCTATACTCTCAAATGCATCCAATTATCTATTATTAGATACATTTTTAATTAACTTAAGATTATTCTTTCCTATTTGGTGATTGTTTTCCAAAGCATGTCGGCCAACGCTTGATTTTTCTGTTCTTCCGTATTTTAAATGTGCCATGTGTTCTTTAAAACCAATGGAGCGTTTAGTTTGTGCATATTTTATATCGCAGTCATTACAGCTAGTTTCATACATGCCACTTCTCTCTTTCAAGTCAACTTTATTTTTAGGGTTTCCAAAGAGATTTTTCAAATTGTTCTCCGTTTGGTAAAAGTATTTAAAAACCTACGTTTTTAAATATTTTTTCTAGACCTCTCGTATATATGGGATTACTATGAACTTATTGGGTGCCTTGGGCGTTTGAAGAGTAGTGGCATCTTTTAACATTTTCTTATGCTTATGTCTATTTACTAATTTACGTACAAAATTATCATTATATCATTTACGATTCATTTTATTGTTAAAACGTTCTTTACTTAAGGGGGAACTGCACGCAGTATTATGGATCATTCGCAAGCCTTTTGCCGCTGCAATATTATGTTAAAACTATAAGAGATATGTATTAGCTTCAATGTGATTTTAATAGGGAAATATATATAGTTGGGCGCTAAAGGCAAATTTTTATGAAAAAAGCAAATCTATAATTTAAAATAGAAGTAGATTTGTCCATTTTCGACCATTTTTTGACCACTTTTTGACGTAAATGCCGTCGCATATAAATTTTTTTTCCACAAAATGGCTCTTTACCACCTTGGATTGATCCTTTGTCTACGTAACTGCAAAATTTGAAATGGTAAATCGTACTCATGTCTTTGTATTTCTGCAGCGCGTGAACCCTTTTGAACCCATTTTTAAACGAAATGTAATTTAAATTGCCTATACATAACACATTTTTTTGAGGTCGGACGTGCAGGAGGTTTTCTCTAATACGTAGGTACCTTTTCATCTTACTTTGAACATGACTAGACCTTATCGCTGGCTTTTCACTTTTTGCGTGCAGTTCTCCCTTAATGGAAAATTAACTAACCTGTGAGTTAAGAAATGAAATGCTGCCATTTTGTGTTGACGGCAATGAAATGAGTCTGATGTTATATACCTATCAGTATCAGTAAATTTTCTATGAATATCAAATTCTATAAACGTTATTTCTACTAAGGTGTCAAGAAAAGATAATTGCCCATTGTTCTTCTTTTCGTACGTAAAATTAATGGAAGGATATTTATTGTGTAATGTTTCTAAGAAAGGTGTCCAAATTTTCTGGGATGACAAAATTTTATTTTTTTATTTATTACAGTCAAACTTTTTCTTTTTCTTAGCTTGTTTAATAAAAGATACTGCCTAAATTTCAAGTCAACTTATTTCTAAAAAAACCAAAAAAATTTTTCCCTATATTTCATTAAAATTACACAATCAAACGCTCAAAAGTTTCTTTTACATCGAATGAGTAAAGAAAATGATAAACATTTTTTTCGTTGTTTTACATACATTTGCCACATTTCATATATGTTTTTCATACATTTATACTTCTAAACCAACTTCGCTTTCATCAAATTGATCAAAATTTAACTTTTTATCATTCTTTCATTTCAATTCTCTAAGAGAAAGTTATTTCCTTTCTTTCAGGTAGCACTGAAGATAGCGAAAGCCCAAAAGCGCTTTGCTATGATTTTGCTTAATAAATATTTGCACGAAATACAAAGTTTCTGCTTTTCCATAAGTCATTCTGGCTTAAGCTGTCACACTGTTGTGATCTTTACGGAATCTTGATTGAGGTTTTAAGATTGTGCCATTTCTATCTATAAACATTCTAGTTTGCCTTTCAATGATTTTCTTTTAAGATTTATATAAATAGTAGAATTGCGGTTGGCCTGAGATCCTTCAATCCTGTAGAGTTTGCAGATGGAGTGGTACAATATTAAATTTCTTTTAAAGAAAATGTTTTACTTAAAATACAAAAATTGGTTTCCATTAAAATAATTTCTCATGCCAGGGGCACCAGTTGGCTATGATTTTTTGGAACTCGCAAAAATGTAACCAGACGTTTTTTATTTTTGTATAGAAATTCTCTTGCTCGTACAAATTTGTTAAAAAATATTAATTATAATTAATTTTTGTTATTTATACTGCTCAAAACATCCGCCTATTTTTCATAGAAATGAAACGAAAATATAATTTCCCGTATTTTTTATTTCATTATCATAATATAAATCAATAAATTTCACGTGTAGCGCGGTCAAAATAAAATACCGAACCACATTTTCGTTTATCTCGTAAACAAAATATTTTCGTACATAAACGTACACAAAAACACAAACCGTATTGGGATATTTTTAACCGACATCGAAAAAGGAGGAATATATCCATTCGACCCCATGTTTTTTTTTTATGTATGTACACCGACCACTCCGCCATGGTTTGAACAATTTGGATGTAATTTTCAGGAAACATTCAGGATATTGCCGGAATGGCAGGCATACTGAAAAAAGTTAAAAAATGGCGGAACAAGAAAAAGCCTGCCAGAGGGAATATATTCCACATAGAGTTAAAGTATACGTAACAGGGTTTGACTGTGAGGTAATTTTCTTATATTTCTTTCATGGAAAACGTAGGCAATAAAAGATTATAACATAAAATGGCTGTCGCTTCTACAGTCGTTTGATTTTTTTACCTGTTGGTCAATGTCAGTGCCAATATTATAGTGTCATTCCTTCGAAAATGCCGCGACATAATCAACAAGCTCAAGTTATTAATTTTAAACGAGCTGGATTTTTTGAGATGGAAAAGCAGCAGCTTAGAGAAGTGTTACAAACTGACTATAATAATTTACTAATGAGGGCGTCGGAGACAATAAAAGTAAGTTAAGCTACTTTGTCTCGAGTTAAAAAAAATGAAGTTCAGTCAGAAAAAACATATAACTTATAATTATTTATAGAAATTATTGTTTATTTCTCTCAAATTGAGATGTTAATTGTTTTTCCTCCTTATAATTTAACAATATTCCTACTGTGTTAAACTTCCATTTTACGAATTTGATACAACATTACGTCATTGTAGTCAAAATGATCTCTTTGAACTGCTCCTATACTATACTGATATATTAAAACAATGCTGAGATACTCATTTAATTTCTTATGTAAACTAGCCATTTTAACATATTTCTCCTAAATATACATCATATAAATTCTATTTCTCATTTTATTTTTCATAAAATCAAAAATTTTGGTTCTGTATTTCGTTGTTATTTCTGATATATTGCTTGAATATGTTTAGTCGGAATGAACTGCCATCGCTTTTTTATATTAACTCATATACCCTCATTAGTACAATGCCGTCGTGCTCTTATTTATAATTAAAGTAGCTCATTTAGTCATGAATATGTCATTGTTACCACAAGTATTTTCGATGAAGTAACCGGAATTTGGTGTCGACACGTTCTGTTTAAGCTGAGACTACGTTCTCATCACCAAAATGGGGAACCATTTAAGGGTAACTGTTTTATGAAAAACATGTAACTGTGACTATGACTATCACGTAGATAGTACGGAAATGTGTGGTTCCATTTAAGTAGCAGAATAGTAATAATTCACCCTATTTGTTACTTCCTTATTTCTGTCTTAATTTAATCCGTTTTAAAAATATATATTGTTCTTTTTAATACAAGCAAAACAGTTATGGCGACTACAAACACCCAAATTGGGAAAATGGTGTAGAACAGCCATGTCAAACATGCGGCCCAGTGAGCATTTTTCTGCGGCCCAAATCAGTTTTGAAAACAGCCAGACAATGCGGCCCCCAACAAGTTGAAAACCGTTTTTGAAAGCGCGCGCCACTGCAACAACGATTGTTATAATAAAATGTACAATTGCACATAGTGCCATCTATGTTTAGAGGGATGAACTATACATACTCAACCTAAAACCTAAAGCCAAACGTTATCTGGCTTGTTCCATGAAATTCTATCGCGCAAAAACACAGATGGCGCTATCTGAACATTCTGGAAAAAACTCGAGAAATCACAATCTGTATATAAGCCGTGTTCGATTGAGTTCAGTCGTTCAGTGTTTAGTCAGTTATGAGTCAGTTGCGATAGAGTTTCGAGTTGAGTTGCGCACTTATTGTTACAACACTTAACAGTACTTATTATAATTTATTTCTGACACAGTTTTTAGCATGTCTCTCTCTCTCAAAACCAAATGGAAGTAACAGGAAACCTGTAGATGAGTATCGTATCTTTCAACAAAAGTGGGAATTAGAGTTTTTTTGCTGTGAAGTGAAAGAAAAAATTATTTGTTTGATTTGTAATAGTACAGTCGGTTTCCTAAAATTATATAATATAAAACGTCACTACGATATTCATAAAACTATGTTTGACAAGTATACAGCCATGGTCAGAAACGAAAAGTTAAATAAGTTAAAATCACGGTTGAAAGATCAGCAGCTTATGTTTACACGTCCAAAGCAAGAAAATGAATTAGTCCTTCAAGCGAGCTACGTACTGTCGTAGTTGACCGCGAAACACTAAAAACCATTTGTTGAAGGTGAATTTATAAAAGAGTGCCTTGTAAAGTCCCGGGAGCGTGAAGACATTTCAAAATATATCCTTGTCCCGGAATACTGTCGCTGAAAGAGTTACTGAGTTGGCTGCCAATATAAGTGATCAGATAAAAACAAAATCAGACTCTTTCATTGCATTTTTTAACCTGTGACGAAAGTACGAATGTGTGTGGTGTGGCGCAACTCGCTGTTTTTCTTCGTGCGGTTGATACATGTCAATGCGTATAAAGAATTACTGGAATTAATACCATTGCATGATAGAACAACTGGGAAGGATATTTTCAATGCTGCTTATGGACTTCTGCAAAAGTACAATTTAGATTTGTCAAAACTGTGTTCCATTGCAACAGACGGAGCTCCTTCAATGACTGGAGTAAAAAATGGCTTCGTTAAAATATTACAGACAAAGATCAGAGAAACGGGCAGTGAGAAACCAGATTTTCATCATATTCATTGTATAATCCACCAAAAAGTTTTATGCTCAAAAGTGATCAAGTTGAAAAGTGTTTTAAAGTCAGTGAAAAAAATTATAAACTTCATAGGGTCACGAGGCATTAATCAGCAGCAGTTTTCTGCATTTTTACGTGATTTAGAAAGTGAGTACACTGGTTTACCATATTATGCAGAGGTGCGATGGCTTTCGTGTTCTCGAGTACTCGACCGGTTTTGGAAACTCAAACAACAAATACGCGTTTTCATGGAAACAAAAGGAGAAGATGTCAGCTTATTATGCGATGTACCTTTTTTACAAGATCTTTCATTTATGGTAGATATCACAAAACACTTGTCGGACTTAAATTCGAAATTGCAAGGACCACGTCAAGTGATTACAGATATGCATGATCATGTGAAAGCTTTCAAGTGTAAGATGATGTTGTGGGAAAAACAGTTAAACAGAGGATAATCTGTCATATTTTCTGACTTATAAGGCATATGAGGAAAGCACAAGTGTCCCAATATCATACAAAATCTATTCAGAGAAGTCTTCTGGCAGAATTTGAGAAGCGTTTTAAGGATTTTAAGACCCAAGAAAACTTTTTATTTACTGGTCTTTTCACTATCGATATTGATAAAGTTTCCCCTCACTTGCAAATGGAAGTAATTGAGATTCAGTGTCAGGCCCATTTAAAACAAAAATTTGTTAGTGTTGGTACATTCGAATTTTATAAGTATTTGCCTGTTCAATACCAAGAAACGAGAACATTTTCCTGTAAAATCCTTTCAATGTTTGGAAGTACCTATAAGTGTGAAAAACTATTTTCTTTGATGAAAGGAAACAAATCTCCCGCAAGATCGCGATTGACGGACGCACACTTGGACGCAGTTTTAAAAGTTATTTCCGCCGATAAATTCGCGCCACAAATAGACAACTTAATTAAAGATAAAATATGATAAACGAATATGAAAATGTAGTTTTTATAATGTCCTTTTTACTGCAAATTTAATAAACAGACTTGTCCTATAATAGTACTTTTTCTCAAGATTTTCAGTAGTTTGTCTTCTTTAAGATAACGTTTTGCGGCCCACCTAATCGATGGTCTTCATGCTTTTGGCCCACCAGTGACTTTGAGTTTGACATGGCTGGTGTAGAGCGTATATAAGGATACATACGTTTAACTTGGTTTTGTAGCTATGCTAAGGACCTCACATTAAAAACTAGGAAATTTCTCTGGTGAATATGGTGATAGATTTTGGTCAAATATATCCAATATAGCCAATTTAAATCTCAAAAATTTAACTTTGAACTTTAGTTTAAATAGTAATTATAATTAAATATCTTATTTTAAAGAGTTATTCTTTTTTTAACGTGATGTTTAATGCGTATGCATTTTTATTCTTTTTACCCACAAAAATAAACATCATAGCTAAATATTTATAGGAAAGATGAAAATAAACATTGGCGTTCTATTGAACTTTTACTACTGCATTTCATTAGTGAAAAAATTACTTAACATAAAGGGTGTACGACTGCCCTTGTACGCTTTTGTAGTTTTGGATTCTTTTAATACCCAATTACTTTGAAGTCTTGAACGCTAATGTGGCATATTACGATGTTTCCTTAAAATACCGCTTTATGTTGTTTTGTTCAGGTATGACATAACCAAGTTATTATATTTTTAATTTTCTATAAAATGTGAATGAATGAGGAAAGCAATTTTTTTTTCTTATGAGAGGTGACGCAATTGTCATTTTAACTTGTTGCTTGTAGGCTATCGTCTACAACACATACACAACTAATTGAGATTGACAAATTCGGACCAAATATAATGGGGTTTAATGGCTGTATACCAAATTACAGTGACATTATAAAGAGGGTGGCGACAATAGGGTAACCAATTTTGTTTTCTTTTGTTTACTTTTTGCCTACGTGGGTTTCTTATGAAGTTTGTTGTTTTAGTGTATTATTTTAATAATTTTTGTGATTAATCATGTTTGTAATTAAAGAGTGTTTGTGATGAATTTGTAAATGACTATGACCGTAAATATCTCGATTTTAAGTTTATTCCAAGAAAAGTTATTAAATATTTCAAACATTATTACGTTTTGGTTTTATTTTGCTGAAAAAGACAATATTATTTCATGTCTTAGTGTATGTTTTGCTTTATTTAGCACCCCAATTTGAGGTAGAAGCTCTCAAAGATTAGCATAAAAGAAACTTTATTTTGTAGGCCTTCTTCAATTCATACTATATTACTAAATTCACTTGGGACACAACTGTCATTAATTACTTGCACAAACATTGTTATTTGTTAAAAATCTAAATGAAAAAGTAAGTTTGTATTAGATAGTTCGCACAGAATATTAGAGTAAAGCATTAACATATCCCTACATTTACAACTGATTGTGAGAGGTTGTCAGTGTAAAGTAAATTTCGATTTTTTTTCTGCGGCATATTACTCTTTGCAGATTGGAATTAATAATAATTTCATTAAATAAACTTTTAGCTGATCCAGTTTCCTTATATTAATGTGTTAAAGTAGATTAATTTAGTTATATTTTGCGAAAAACTAACGATAATATGTGTGTGTGCCTATTTAAACCTTTAGAAATGTTGCATCAATATGGCGGGTAGTCTTCTATTGTCGCCTGTGTCCTTATAAAGTCACTGTAGACCAAATCTCCTACCAACGCCCCATATCTGCGGAACATCAAGTACAAGAGGTAATAGATTCCTTGTAGTAAATAATTACCGTAATTCTTACTTCTAAGTTGCAACTGAAGAATAAAGACTGGTAATAGCCAGTTTAAAGTAACATTAGACGATAACTTTTTCTACTCTGCAACGACTCGTTTTACTTTATAGCAATACCTAGGAGTACATTTAGACGTAATGGAGCAGTCGCTGCATGGTTCAGGAAGGTTCTGATACTTAAAAGTTGTAATTTAGTAAACATATCAGAAGCAGTAACTTTGAAAAATTACTAGTATGTCACTGAAAAGAAATGACGACCTTGGAGTCAATTTCGTAAGTGGTTGCTTGGCAGTAGTGTAGAATTTTAATTTTAAAATTCTACAGTTTCGTTTATATACGGTCATCTCTGGTAAGAGATTGAAACATTATTTTCCTATTTTTCACAACCCTGGGGCAGGTTGGTTGTAGTGTTTATGAACACACCTGCCAATCGATAAAACATCTTTAATTTGACACATTGTTACAATGTTGTCGATTCTCACTTCCATCTTCAGAATTTCATGATTTTGACAATTTGTCATTAGGCGATTTCTTAATCTCGCAGATTTTCGGAGCGATATGGCTTCTCACCTATTCAGTCAGCTGTTAGGTGGCTCGATGAAGGAGAGGTCAAGGGCCACTTGGTAATTGGTGTGGTGCGGCATGTTGCACCATATAAAGGATGCCAATGCCTAGGGGATTTTGTTTATTCCCTTAAATTAAGGTAAGCGATTTTTTTTGTAAAACGTTTTAAGGTCTTATTTTCATTCTCGATATTCTTTACAGAGTCCAAGGTCCACCCTAGAACCTCCATGCGTCTTGCTTCAGCTACCTTATAAGTCTTTTTGGTATTTTTACAACATTTGTATGAAAATGCAGAGGTAACACAACCTGTCTTTTTTTGTCCATTTTCCACATGTTCTTATGGAAGAGTGGACACGTGCACTGGGTTGTTGTGCTGAGATGAGCTAACTCATCATACCTCTTCAGATCCACATTCACTGCTTTTGGAATTAAGGCCAGTTGTTTCCACTTTATTTATATTGAGTGTGAACATATTTATACGTTTTATTTTAGTGTAACCTCATGAATTTTAAGCCCTTGAGGCAAATTTCATGACTTACTTTGTTTATTATACCTAAAACTATATATTTTTATCTATTTAAATTCATATACATATTCATTGGTTCGAACAATACATAGGCTTATCGGTTAGATAAAGCATATTTCTCACATATTCATATACGCATAATTTCTTGATCAAGGAAGCGGCATTTGTTTCCCTCTATTACCACCTGACGAAGAACTGCCGTTCGCACAACTACTATTTTAGGGGAAGTAGATTTCCCTTACAATGGTACAAGTTACAGTAGTAATTATATAATAACATAGGAAATAACTATAAAGTATTATTCGTAGTAACAAATACATACATAATACTTAAAAACGTTTAACCCAGAGGGTTTATTGATGTATAGTAGGATTATTAGTAATAAATACGTAAAAACCCTTAAAGAGTAGTAGTAGAAACACTTACAACTACTTTAGTGCCAGCTGGGATTACCCTCCACTGCAACAGAAAACAAATTTAGCAGCATCCTAAAATTTAATATGAATATTTTCTATTAAAATATTCTCGTTTTATTAAAAAGAAAGTTTACAATTTATCGTGTTAAAATGAAAAATCTTCCAGTTTAAATATACGCTTGTAATATTCAATACGTCAGACAGTCTTAAATCATGAAAAGTATATAGCAGTCGTCTTTTATCAATTCGAGGCGGTGTACATTAAATTTTAAATTATACGCCAGTTCACTCTGAACCAAAAAAGCAAAAGAAAGTAAAAGAACTTATGAGCGAATTCTGTCGTAAAACGGGAATGTCGGCGTGACATCTGAAAATTGAATCCGAGATTCGATATTTGGCTAAATCTCGGAAAGCTGAACTCATTTCGCCATGCTCATCAAAATTTGTTTAGTTTTCGTATACAGCCAAACATTTTTCTTGGGATTTCAGTTTATGAATAAATAGGGCTGTTTTAGAATAATTTGCTTAAAACGACATAATTCCGCTTTCCGGGTCTGCTTTTTTTTAAAAGAAAATTCATAAAACGACATGCCTTGCGGTTTCTTAAAGAAAACGACCTTCAATAAAACATCCTAAAAATAAAAAACAGTAACTTCTAAATGAAAACATATATGTAGTCGAAAATGTAGGTGAACTTTCCAGTAATAAAATACACTTTCTGGTTTCTTAATATTGTTGGAGTCAGATTACTGCTTGTATTAGATGTAATTTTGTAGTGAATTTGTGGATTTTCGCAATGCCATGTTGTGGGGACTGCTAAAAGCAACAACCTAAAATAGTTTTCGATTATACAGGGTTAAGGATAAGTTTTCAACAAATCAAACTTACATTTTTTAAAAAAACACCCTGTATAATGTTTCATTTTCAGATTCCTGCCTTTTTGGCCATTAACCCAATATGGGGTTTGTGGGGTCTATGCAGAATCATTCAAGGTTCATGGTCACTTTTCGAAAATATCTCGAAGTACATTTGACGCCCTGTATTTTTTTAATGCGTTAGCATAAATCATTTTAGCATGACAAAACTTCCAAATGTGGTCTTCTTTAAATTGCGGTATTTTTTTTAGCATTCTTTAATAACGCTATGCAAATTTTCTCGACTAACTTAAATGGAACGCCCTGTATATTATTATATTTTCAGGTTACTTCCTTTTTGGCCATTCACTCAATATAGGGTTTGTGGAGTCTATACAGAGTTGTTTAAGACGTAGGGCCACTTTTCGAAAATATTAGAGGTACATTTGACATTAAGAAACCACCTATTTTGACATTTCTTTTTTTGTGTAATGTTCCTGCGTTAGTAAATAACACAAAATACAGTGTTTGAGTTTTGTATTAAAAACTAAGTACAGTTTCTTTTGTAAGACGCAAAGATGAATTTTAAAACACAAGAAATGATCGATATGATTTCTGTGTTAGGAGCAAGGAAAAAGAATTGTTGGCGAGAAAATATATCACGAAAAGTATCCTGATAGGAGACAACCACACAGAAGCGCTTTTGAAAGGCTTATGCAATGGTTTGATGAGATCGGAAATGTAGAATACATGAAAAATGATCGAGCCAAATTTGTTTTAAATGAGGAGAATTAACAAAGTTATAGATGACCCACATACTGGCTCAAGAAGAATTGCAAGGGAAAGAGATGTAAGTAAAATTACTGTTCTACGAATTAAAAAAAAAACAAGTTTCACCACATTCAACTCCTTTAAGAATTGGATGAGGATGATTATAACAGGTGACCAGATTTTTGTCACTATCTACTATTATATATACTGTGGTCAATAAGAGAGCGCCTTAACTTTTTTCTAAATTTCTTTTGAGGTTCTCTTGTTTTATTTTCATTAGGCAATTTACTAAATACATAGCTGCAAAAACAAAACGAGCTAGTTTTATACTTTGATAAACGAAAGTTAGGAATCAATATATTATTACTTTGTCTTGTTTCATAACTGTGCTGTGTAGATACAACTGGAAATTGGTCCTCAAATTTCTTAACATAACGGACGGCTTCCATTAAAAGTACCTATGATAAAGGAAGTAAGTTATGCTTTTTAAAAACAGGACAGATCCCATGGGCAAGAGGGAAAATATTTTTCTAATGAGCCGTTTTTCCAAAACAAATAAACGATGTATTTCCGTGGCCTGATCCCAATAGAGAACCATACACTTCTCTGTTTTAGTTATTTGTTTATTATTTAAATTTAACTCTGGTAGTTGTCGTTTAATTGAAAAAGTCAGACACTGAGGTTTTGTTTCATTTAGAATAAGTTCATTTCCTTGACATCATTCATTAAAAGATTTTAAAATCTGGTTCGTACATTGTATTAATGAGGTTAGAGATGTCATAGACAATTTTAAAAACAAAAAAAGTAAAGACATATATATTCTTATCTCCCCATTAACTAGGCTAATAAGCCAATGCTTTAAAAACAATAAATTTCCTAAGGCATTAAAACAAGCCTTAGTAACACCTATTTTTAAGAAAGGAGACTCGGATGACCCTTCAAATAATCGGCCAATCTCTCTATTACCCGTATTTCCCAAGATTATTGAAAAATGCATGGCTTCAAAAATTGCCCGATTTTTTGAATCGAACAACCTTTTTTCTAAGAGTCAATTTGGATTTAGAAAGGACTTAAATACTTGCTTGGGGATACTTTTGAGAACTGTAAGTATGTGTCTGCAGTATTCTGCGATCTGAGTAAGGCGTTCGATTGTGTATCGCATTCCCTTCTGATCGGGAAGCTTGAGCATTATAACTTTCATCCACACAGTATTAGCCTTATAACATCATATCTGGAAGGGAGATCTCAGTCGGTGAGAGTTGCAGATGCTCGGTCTGCAGAGAGGGATATTACAATTGACGTTCTACAGGGCTCTGTGCTAGGGCCATTGTTGTTTCTTATATGTATATATATATATATATATATATATATATATATATATATATATATATATTTTAACGATATACCTTTAACTGCTGTCAATGAAAAATATACTCTCTTTGCAGACGACACTACCATTCTGGTCAGAGGGGGATGCCTTGCTCAGTCGACGCACGAGTGGCTCTTTCAAGGGCAAATGAGTGGTTTGCCTCAAACTGTCTATTCCTGAACACGGCCAAGACTCACGAAATGGCCCTATCAATGCGGACGCTAGAGGATGCCGAGGGGTTCGTTTGCTTTCTGGCGCTAAGACTTGACTGGAGACTTCAATGGGACAAACACACCGACATCATTGCCAATAAACTTGTCAAAAACATTTTCTTGTTAAGAAATTTGGCAAATTATATCTCAAAGTCAGTCTTGGAGCAAGCTTACCATGCTTTATTTCAGTCCCATCTAAGGTATGCAATCATGGTGTGGGGACATGCTCCCTGTGCTGCTCGCGTCTTTTGTTTGCAGAGGAGGGCTGTTCGGGTTGTAGCTGGTTTGGGATACCGGGACGACTGTAGAGAAGCTTTTAGGGCGAACCGAATTTAATGTATGTTAAGAAAAATCCTGAGTTGTACATAGCCCACGGGGACGTGCACCAGCACGGCACGAGACAAATACAGGACCTGGTTCCTGCATATAGGAGACCTCGACGGAATCAGAATGGATCGGGGTATTTTGGCGTACATTTCTATAACAAACTACCTCAAAACGAAAGATCATTACCACTAAAAGAATTTAAAAATCATATTAAAAAATTTCTTATTCAGAATGCATTCTACTCGATTGAAGAACTTATCTTCTTTCGAGGTTTGTAAGAACTGGTTTCGACAGCATACTTTTAACTGTTGTATATTATTTTAAAATTTGTTTTGTCTTTTTAATGGTTTATGTAATGTCTTTTAAATGTATCATAACTTATAAACTTCTAATTAAGATAATTTTTTTTTAGTTAGTAATGTAGATGTATTTTATTCTATATATTTGCCACTGTGCTTTTGACTTGTGTAAACAATATTTTGTGATAGCATCAATAAATAGTTTGTATTAATGCATTAAATGATGGGTCAGTTACTATTATTGATATGTCATGTGAATATAATATCATGATCTCCTTTTCTCCCAGATCTAAAAAGGCTTCTAGTTCATGTATATATAAAATGAACAAAAGCGGTGACAAAACACTGCCCTGAGGAATTTTGTCCTAATTTTTCGGTTTGTTAAAATAATTTAACTAAGGTATTTATATTTCCCCTAATCCCCGTTTTATTTAATTTTCTGATTAAAATATCGCTATCTACACAATCAAAGGCACGAATCAAATCAAAAAGCAGTGCAATTTTTTATAAAATGATATTTTAAATTGTCAGGTAAGGAGCCCTTATTAACCAGAACAAGCCTTTTTGTTTTTTAAAGAACGTATTGATTTTAGTATTTCATCTAGTGAAATATCAGTCATGAAAATCTTATCAATATGGCATTCATTTAAGCGAAGTGCAAAAGCATTATTTGTATTGAATTTTGCAGAAAGTGTCTTTTATGTCTTTGGCATAAAAGTCACAAAATTCGTTGCATATTTTCATAAGATGTTTAGCAATACTATTGTTACTGCTGATTTCATTTGGAATAAAACTAGCTTGAATTCTACCGAGTTTGGTGTTAACAACTTGCCATATTGTTTTGGAAGGGTTCGCAGAGGAAATGAATTTTTGGTGAGAAATTTGGCCTTGAATGTTTTTAGGATTTCTTGAGATTCAGTATTTTTACTAAGCCAGAATAGGTTTTTAAGTTCCTCACTCCCGAATGATGTCTGGATTTATTTAACTGCCGTATTACGGCAAATCATAATAACTCTTCTAATAGGAAATGTGACATCAAGAGGATAGATCGGGTTAATATAAAAAGCACCCCGAGCCATGTTTACATTTTAAAACAGGAATACCCCAGAAAAATCGTTTGTTTAAAGGAAGTGTTTTAGGTTTCGTAAGTTATCTTCAACAAAAAAGTGTTTAAAGATATACATTTTAAGATATTTTGGAATATGAGCCAGTATTTGAAAAAGTTCCCAATGTAATTTGGTGATCTCTATCTACTATTCAATATGTCAAAAAGCTGAGTTCTAAAAAGTGATTGTTTTAGACTGTCTACATTTAAATCTCTATAAAATTAAAACAACCCCCTCAGGTTTACTTAGAGTTAAGACCTTAGCACTGTAACAAACTTTTCCGTTCGTTACAATGTTTGGTTCAAAATTCAATTTAAACATACATATGTATTAAATATTTCAAAATAATAGGTTAATCTGAAGTGGTTAATAATTACCATCAAATTTCTCTTTTACTGGATCTTAATAATTGTCTTGGAATGTTAAGTACTTAAACAGAACATGTAGTAAACTGATTATATGATATAAATATTTTCTAAATTTATTTGTAAAACACGTTCTTAAGGAAATTTTAATCCAATTTTCTTGAATAAAATATAACTGTGATATTAAAACTAGTAAATAATCAATAAAATAATAATTTAGACATAATCTGAAATTAAAAGTGATTCCTGGGCGAAAAAATTTAATTAATTTTTGTTAAATTTGAAAATTATAATGACCAACAACAAAGCACTGTGTAATTTCCTCTAAAATTCACGTTTTAATATACCGTGTTGTAGGTAAAATCATGTTTAAATGAAATTAATTTGGCTCACATTAAATTTCGCGTACGTTTAACTTTTCTGGGGAGAATGCCTTTATTACAAATTAAAAATAGAAAGCCCTTATGCTATTATTATTGTCAAAACTCTGATATCTAAACGTGATCATTAAAAGATTTAATTTTTTGATGTATATTTACTTTTAATTTCTATATTATTATTATTTGTAGCAAAACTCAAACAAATGGCTAGTTAATGATTTTTAAAACAAAATCTTTCGAGCGGAGCTGAATCACATCAAACATTATTGACTCGCTACAACATAAAATTCAAATCGGTAAAATAAAAAGCCAATTAAATTTAAATTTTATTGTTAAAATATATATATATATATATATATATATATATATATATATATATATTATATATATATATATATAACATTTTTCCATTAATTACATTTATAAAGAATTGAATTTTATTTGGGTAATTATTTTTGACAATAATATTAAAATATGTGATGTGATATACTAAATTGTGTTTTTTTTGGGCTAGTATTAGGTATTTTAAAAGGAATTCCCCATTTCTTTTTATATATTTAAAGTATTGGCATATTGTAAATATTTTTCAAGTATGTACGAAAAATATTTACAATATGCAAGGATAGCAAGCCCTAAACCAAAGTTCAATCATTTTGGAGATATTTACAATCTGATTATAAAACAATTTTTTTATTTTATAAAATGGAAGTGGATACCATGTGCAGGGGCACAAACGTATATTTTTTTAAAACTGTTTTTCCAATATTTTAAGAAGTATTTTCGCACCGTGTAGGTAGCGGATGGATACCTGTTTCAGAACCGGGCAAAGGATAAATTCGTCTCGGGTTTCCATTATCAGTTTGTTGGCTTACTCTAATTTTCAGAAACCTGCTTGTACTCACATTGGCCAGATGATCCATCAAAACCCCACTTACAAGCCAAAAGCCAAAGTTAAATTTAAAGTACTATTTGTGCAATCTACTTTAAACAATTCATCCTTTTGAAGAAGTAAAAGTCTTTGACTCGTATGATTTAGCAACGATTGTAGAAAAAATTCTGCAGAAATTTCTGTTATTCGTATATTATTGAGATACCTCTTCTTTGCCCCGAATACATGATATATATATATATATATCTATATATACATATATATATATATATATATATATATATATATATATATATATATATATATATATATATATATATATATATATATATATATATATATATATATATATATATATATATATATATATATATATATATATATATATATATATATATATATATATATATATATATATATATATATATATATATATATATATATATATATATATATATATATATATATATATATATATATATATATATATATATATATATCTATATATATATATATATATATATATATATATATATATATATATATATATATATATATATATATATATATATATATATATATATATATATATATATATATATATATATATGTGTGTGTGTTGATTCTTAGTCCTTCACGGATGGAAAAATACAATGTGTTTTCATTCCGGGTGTACATCCGTTCACTACTGTCATTCTAAAAAGAACAGTTTTGCTGACGTTTCTCCAAAATCACATTTGGCATTTTCGAAGCTTTCTTTCTCGCGTCCGAATAGAGACTGAAGTGTTGGTGACTGCGACGCTTCCTTTTATACCCCCGCCCGGGGCCAAAGGTTATATCTGCGTGGCCGTTGGCCGCTATTTATGTTTTCCGGATGGTGCTGTTGTTGTTGCACTAATTGCGCTTGAATTTTTGCGATTTTTAGATTTGTCGATTATTGTCTTCCATACTGTTGGTAGTTTAAACTGTTCTGTTCAGAACGACAGTAGTGAACGGATGTCACCCGGAATGAAAACACACACACACACACACATATATATATATATATATATATATATATATATATATATATATATATATATATATATATATATATATATATATATATATATATATATATATATATATATATATATATATATATATATATATATATATATATATATATATATATATATATATATAGAATAGCAGAAATATATAATTTCTGCAGGTGCAAAACGGCCTACAAAAAGAATTGCTTTCGATTATGTCACAGGGTACCCTCCTGCTATCATGATTTCTGGGAATTTACCCTCATCAGGCAGGCTTGTACCCAGGGAGATCTGAAATAACAGATTGCTCGATATGAAGTTTCGATTTTTCGATTCCTAATTAATTTATCCTCTAATTTTGTTATATTTGCCTCAACCATGAATGAAAGAGCTTCGTCTGAGGAAAGCTGTGAATAATGTGGTTTTTTAAAAGCATTAGAATATTCTTTAGCTTTTTGAGATTCCTCAAAAATAGGTTTTAAATTTGGAAGCCTCTATCTCCCAGCTAGCACTAAAGTACCCACAACTGTTTTCACTACTACTCTTTAAGAGTTTTTACGTATTTTTTACTAATAATCCTACTATATATCAACCAACACTTTGGGCTACACGTTTTTAAGTATTATATATGTATTTGTTTCTGTGAATAATACTTTATAGTAATTTTCCATGTGTAATTATATAATAACTACTGCCAAGCAACTACTTAAGGACGTTATTTCTTTTCCGTAACATAATAGTAATTATTCAAAGTTACTGTTTCTAATCTGTTTACTAAATTACAACTTTTAAGTATCAGTACCTTCTTGAACTTTGCAGAGACTACTCTATTACGTTCAGATACAGATGTACTCCTATAACGTATTACTATAAAGTTACTATAAAGTAAAACGAGTCGTCGTCTGCTACTTTAAACTGGCTATTACCAGTCGGTATTCTTCTGTTGCAACTTAGAAGTAAGAATTACAGTAATTATTTACTACAAATAAACTATTACCTCTTGTACTTGAAGTTCCGGAGATAGGGGGCGCTGGTACGAGATTCGGTCGGTGATTTTATAAGGACAGTGGCAACAATAGTGTAACCAATTTTTGATTGGTTCGGCCATATTGCTGCTAAAATCGTTTTGTTTACTGTTTGCCTACGTGGGATTCTTATGAGGTTTGTTGTTTTAGTGTCTCAAAATTTATTAGTTTTTGTGATTATTAAAATGAATATTGATTCAAACAAGAAGTTCTCAGCCATTGGCCATATGGAAAATTGTATTTAAGCCTGGTTCACCTGTTTTTTGCTTGTAATTACAGAGTGTTTGTGATGAATGTGGAAATGACTATGACCGTAAATGTCTTAAGTTTAAGTTTACTTGCACATTATTATATTTTGGTTTTATTTTGCTGTAAAAGACAATATTGTTTCGTGTCTTAGTGTATGTTTTACTTCATTCAGCACTCAATTTGAGGTAGAAGCTCTGTAAGATTAGCATGAAAGAAACTTTATTTTGTAGGCCTTCGCTAGCACATATTACATAACTAAATTCACTTGGCAGACAACTCTCATTAATCGCTTGCACAAACATTGTTATTTGTTAAAAATCTAAATGAAAAAGTAAGTTTGTATTAGATAGTTCCAATAGATTATTAAAGTAAAACATTAACCTAACCCTACATTTACAACTGACGCTGACAGAGGTTGTCAGTATATAAGTAGATTAATTTAGTCATATTTTGCGAAAAACTAACGATAATATTGGTGCCCCCATTTAAACCTTCAGAAATTTTGCATCAACTTGGCGGGTGAGGTTCTATTGTCGCCACTGTCCTTATAAAGTCATTGTAATTCGGTCTACAGCTATTAATTAGTTATATATGTCTTGTGTTATCATCTACGAGTAACAAGTTAAAATGGTTTATAATGACTTACATACCATAAGAAAAAAAAGTAGCTTTCGTCACTCAGCCACATATTACAGAAAATCAAAAATATCACAACTTGGTTATGTCATACCCGAAAAAAAAACAACCTAAAGCGGTAGTTTAAGGAAACAAAAAATAAAAACCAAAGGGTAATGGTTATGACAAATGGCAGAATTATAGTAGTGCCTCAAGTACCGCAACTCTCTGCATGCTACGACACAACGCATTAAACTTTAAAGAACCGGCGAAATATTCCCAAATCGTAACTGCTTGGTAATAATATACAGTATAGGTAGTAGTTGTAGATAACTTTATTGGTACCACCTTAGTGTTCAAGACTTCAGTGTATTTGAGTATAAGTGACAGTTGCGTATTTAAAGAATCCAAAACAAAAGCGTATGGGAGCAGTCGTAGACACTTGAAGTTAAGTAATTTTCTCAGTAAAGAAATGCAGCTAACTTCAAAGTAAAAGTCCAATAGAACGTCATTGTTTATTTTCATCTTCCCTATAAATATTAAGCTATGACGTTTGTTTTTGAGAGTATAAAGATTAAAAATACATACACATTAAACATTATGTTAAAAAAAGAATCACTCATTATAATAAGCTATTTAATGATATTTACTAGTCTAAAATTACATTTTTGAGATTTAAATTGGCCAATATATTTGACCTAAATGTATTGAAAATTACCGAATTTTGAAGGCGCGTAATTTTTTTACGACTATTATCGGCATATTCACCAGAGAAATTGCCTGCGTTTTAATTTTAGGTCCTTAGCGTAGCCAGAAAACTAAGTGAAACGCTCTACACCATATTCACAATTTAAGTGTTCGTAGTCGCCATAACTGTTTTGTTTGTATTAAAACGAACCATACATATTTTTAAAACGGATTAAATAAAGACAGAAATAAAGAAGTGACGAATAGGTTGAATTATTACTATTCGGCTATTTAACTACACAATTCCGTCCTATTTACGTAATAGTCAAAGTTACAGTTACATGTTATTTACGAAATAATTACCCTAAAATTGTTCCCCATTTTGGTAATGACTATGTAGTCTCAGCTTAAACAGAACGTGGCTATACCAAGTTCCGGTTACTTCAATGAAAATACTTGTGTTAACAATGACGTGTTCATGACTAAAAGTGCTACTTGGGTTCCTGTTCGTTGCGATAGCTCATTTGAGCTGCGTAAGCCAATTGCTGCGGGGGAGGGGGGATTTTCTCGTAATAGTTCGATTATTTGTCTTTTGGTTCTCTCGCTACAAGAATCAAAATCCAATAGATTCCGTCCTTCTTATAACTTTTTTTAAAATCAACTATACTATGCAGGTACCTACTATCCAAAAGATTTCAGAAATCTAGCTATTGTTCTATTGGATGAAGTTTATTTAATTTTAAATTTCCAACAAAATCCATTAAGGACGTGTTTAGCTTCATTGGGTAAAGTTGTGAAACCTGTTAACTTCAAAATTCGTGCCTGCAGGCGACGAAATTTACTATCCAGGTTTTTTTTCTGGAAAACTTATAAACATTTCGAATAATCTGTAGGTTACCGATACAACTGGTTGATTTTAGCCTAAAAAGAAGAAAACGAAATTTGAAAATATCCGGTAGATGTAACTCCTCCATATTCGGTAGAGATTTCCTGCTGCCCGAGGACTTGAAGAATACCTCCCCAAATGCAATGATAAGACTGATTGAGGATTTAGAGTTGCTTGAGGAAGTGTAAATATAGGTGTGAGCCACAATAGACCACAGAGTCGTAGTGGAGGGTGGTTTGATCCAATTATTTTTAACTTAACCTAATCTAACTGAATCGAAACGAGATCTAAGAAAGTCTATTCTGTTCAAAAATATTGTAAGTAATAGTTTGCAGCTAAGAAGATATTTAGAAGATCTTAAAATGTATATTTGTTACTTGCTGCTTACGAGAATCCTTGTATACTAATAAATATATTCCAAAAAAAACCTGTTTTTCCTTTTTAGAGAACATTATACTTTTGATAATAATAATAAGGAAAAAAATAGCTACGAAAAGTATGAAAGCAGACTAATCTGACAAATTTGGTATAATTTAGTCAAATTTAAGACTTTTAAAACACACTGCATAATTTTCTCGGCAACCTCGGCAATACTTTTTGCAGCAAAATATAAAGAAAAACATTGCAGAATATAGAAACAAATATGTGACATTGGAAATGTGGTGAAAACACAAACAAATTGTTTTTTGAATTTTGATATTTAAATGACTCACCTAGGAAAAAAAATTATTTAATTAATTACTTTATAGGATTCTTTAAATAGAGACATATACGCTAATTTTTGTTATATAGTAAATACATACCATGGTGGTCCATAACTGTTCTTTTTGACTTCACAAAAATAAAACTATTTGATAAATTGGAAGAAAACAAACGTAATTATAGTTATCACGCTTAAAAAATGGCATGGTTTTATGCAACTTTGACGTCTAATAAACAAATAAAACAATTATTTGTTCTGTGAAATTCATGGCTTGCTTGATTGCTGGAATATTAGAGTATTAACATTGACATTTTTGTGACAAGCTGTTAAAAAAAATCTATTTTTGCTATGATTTAATTAAATACGACCAGAATGCGGCGCGGCGGTGCAAATGACAGTTATCATTTTACTGGAATACACTTAAATTTGAACCCCAGAGAAAACCAGACTAGGTTCGAAAACTTCAGTATCGCCTGTGCCGCATGCGATAGAGAACAAAGTAGGGGAGCCGAGCGGCAGGCTGCTTGGCAACAAGTACGGGAACCGATGGTTATAAAGTTTCAAGGCCGTCTCGGTAATGTGTCTTTCAACTGCCGTATAGTACGGGTATTTTTGTCAGAATTTGGATGTTTTTAATTTATTTTTATTTGTAATTATGTGAGAATCTAAAAAAAATATTTAATTGCGTGTACAATATCATTATACCTACGCATAGAGACGTTTAACTTTGGTAGAGCTCTTTACTTGTTATGTTCTAACAATAGCGTGACTTGAGGCTGCTGGGAGAGCAGATCTTCTAGGAAAGAACTATAATAATTACAAACTGTGCGAGGATCATTTTGAAATAAAATTTATGTCCACGATTTACACAAGCATCAAAAGGCTTCAGGTAAGAAAAAAACATGTATAAAATAAAATATTACGTCCACATCCTCACAACAATCCGGTTCGAATTGTTTTTGGGCAAAATCGTCTGAGGGGAAGGGATTGAAACGGGGGGTTAATTGGTAATAAATAGGGATTTTTTGTAAATGATCGTATTATGTCATTTCATGGGTCTTTGGTCATATAGATTTTAATAACAAGCATTCTTTGATACTTTTGGCGAGTAAGTAAGAGGTTAGGAAAAAAAGAAAAGGGGATGAAAATTGAGAAGTTGAAAAATCAGTTAATATATCGTTTTATGGGTTCCCAGATAAGCAGATCCCAAATTAAGAACGTGTTTGATAGGTATTTAATAGTAACTGAAATAATGTTGAGATGTAGAAAGAAAAGAATGCATTGTAAGGCACAAACAAGGACGTTTTTCCGTTATTTCAATGTTGATCTAACTGTTATGTCTTTTATAATACACAGTGGTTTAATTTAGATTTAATGTTTTCAGAAATGACACATGATTTCTAAGATTTGAATTACTAACGCAATAAGCATTTGCTCGTAATTTAGACAACTTTTTAATAAGTATATCCTTATGTTTATTTGCTTTTATAGTTGTAATTTTCGGTTTATTTGCCTAGAATAATATTGAATCAATAAATATTTGTTTCAGTTACCAATAACGACATATTTATTATAAAATAAGTGTTTTATTTTTGCTACAATTTACAAACTTAACACTATCTAAACAGAATTGCATTGGTGCGGGCAATTTTCTAACACACGTTGCAATAGCTTTAAAGACATGATGGTGCAGACCGCTTAAATCTGACGCGTCAAGGTCATTGAAACTAAACGATAAATTTGACAGACTTTCGCATCTGGTCTGGTTTTATCTGGGCTTTAACTATAAAAGCCGTTTTAGATACAAATCCACTTGGCCTGGATAGCTTTTTCTTTTTAAGTGAAGCTAAGTTAGTGAATAAAAGGCCCCACTGTGCCAAAGTGACGTACAGATGGTAGATGTAAATTAAAAGTATTGTCAGAAAAAGTAATTAAGGTCTTCCGCAGAATCCCCAGGGCGATTTCAAAACAATTAATTTTCAGCAACGCAATTTATTTCTTCAACGAGAGCAAGCCACAACATTTTACATGAAAAATAAGTGGAAATATCAAACACGTGTCATATATACAATAAGATTCATAATGTTGCGCGACCAAGTTTTTTAAAATAATGCACTCGATATGCATATAAATGTTCACCTTTACGAGCTATGCGATAGTGTTTGCGGGTCCGAGGCACGTCGGTTAATATTTATCTATTTTTGCAGCAATACGCGGGCAAATTACACAATAGCAAAAAATCCGCCCCAGGGAAATTGTGACGGAACGTGTCAAAGCCACCGAACACGTCTCCGGACCAATTTCATAATTGAATTTTGTGTTGCAAATATGCATTCATTGCTGAGAGAATATGTCACTTTTTTTGCGCGGTTTTAATTTTGAAATATTCGCTAGCGGTGCCGGTGGAGGATAACAAAAAGAAAATTTAATATTTTCTGGGAAATTGATATTTTAAACTAAACTAGACGTGTTACTCCTTTAAATAAAATAATTGTAAAATATAATTGCAATATTTTTCAGTATTAGAAATAGATTTAATTTTTCGGCAAGCCGGTTATCAACCATTTTTTTTTAATTTGTAAAATGAAAGTAGATACCATATGAAGGCGCAGAAACGTGAGATTATTTTTTTAATAGACCAGTTTTTCATTATTTCAATTAATGTTTATCCCCAAAATGATCGGAAAGAATGTGGACATCAGAATTAAGAGTTGTTTTGTAGAATATTGCAAAAAACATCGGAAACCAGCCAGCAAAAAAATGTTGTCTTCATTCCTAGGGAAGGTGATAAAAGTTGTTACACACGAGCCTATTGTTACTATCCGCCCATGTTTCTTTAGGACTGGGGATTTTTGGAATTTGTATTTTTTGACTTCCCAAGTGCTCCAGCTCGGTAACGGTATTTCGGGGAATTACGTTTCTTTGGAGTCGATAGTAGACGATAAATGGGTGCTTCTTTTCGTTTAAGCGCGACTTCGGTAGCACCTATAATAAGCCGACAGTGGCGTCCTTTAACTTTATGGCATTTTTTTTCAAACACCGATGACTCAAAATAGAGGTCATTAGGTTTAATTTTTCGAGGCGGGGTATTTTTTTTTCGGATTTTTATTCCAAAAATGTCGGACCAACTCGTTAACGGACAATATCGAAGCAAGGGATGTCGCTTAAAAAATAGAAAAAGGGTAAATAAGGGGTAACTTTGGAGGCATTTTACAATGTAAAACCTATTTTGTCAAGGTAAAAAAAGTGTTCGATGGAGAATATAAAGAACATTTAAAAAACTGTTCCCGCCTTTTCAATATTCCCATATTTCCTATTTTTTTGCGAAAAGGGTTACGAGAGGCGCAAATTGTACTAAATGTAGAAATACATTTGGAATATTGTTTCCTATGGTTTTACTTTTGGCTCTGTAATATATGAACGGTTGATCCTAGACGAATCAAGTAAATAGACAAAGAAACGTCTTTATTTCTTCTCTCTGTGTTATGACTATGGAAAAATATTTTCACTTCAGAATTTCAAAATACTCTTCGTCTATCATTGATTACGTGGCGTCTGATTTTTCTCCATCAGAGGTTCAATCTCAGGTTTGTAGCACAGGTCTTTCCGATCACGAAGCAATATTTTCCAAATTTAGTATTCCTCTTAGGCCCTTACAGAGACCTCGCCATAGAGGCAGAATTTTGTCGGCCGCCAATTTTTCAGTATTTCATAATATTTGCTTAAACACCGACTGCAATCTTGAATTTGAAACTGTTCGCTCATATTTTAGAGCTTTCTTAAATAAAATTTTAAGTGCTTACAATAAAGCGTGGACCACCAAAGGACTACGCATTTCTACTAAAAATATGCGTTCTCTCTTATATATAAAAAAAATCGCCGACTCCATTCTTATTCTCGACTATATCTCTATTTATAGGAGCATCTATATTAAACTAATCAAGTCAGCCAAGCCAATTGTAACAAGGAAAAATGCCCTTCTTTCCTGACGACATAAGCATAACATCGAGGGTTTTTGATACGTCTTTACACTTTACAGTCTAATATTTCCAACGACCTTGTTATGATTAGGGCTTGGTCCGATTCCAATCTGCTTTGCTTCAATGTGGATAAAACGGTGGCCTTATCTTTTAAGGGGGCTTTACAACCACTTCAGCTACTTAACAGCAATATTAAATACGTTGAGTCGGTTAAATTCCTGGATTTGAATATAAATAACAACTTAAAATGGTCTAAGCCTATTGACCCCCTAACTAAAAAATTTCTATAGCCTGTTTTGCCATTCGATCAGTTTTAAAAAAACTGGACGTGTATTCTGCCCGACTTACTTATTTCTCTTTATTTGAATCCCACCTCCGCTATGGCCTTCCCTTTTGGGGCTGCTGTACCACCGCGCAATTTGTTAGTATTTGTAGGCTTCAAAAGAGAGCAATTCGCTATTTGTTTAGTCTCAATAATAGAGCGCACTGCCAATACTATTTTAAAAAAACATAAAATATTAACACCTCCTGCATTTTTTATTTTAGAATCCGCCTGTTTGATGAGAAAACATATAAACAGTTTCCTGGAAATTCCACAAACTTTAGGCATGGCATATACCTTCCCATTCCTTCCACAGAATTAATAAAAAAATCACTTATTTACAACCTCATAAAACTTTACAATCATCTTCCAGAACATTTAAAAACTCTCCCTATATTCACTAGTATACAAAATAAACACGTTTAGTTTATTAATTTCCCCTTATTTATTTCTGCTTGACAGCTGTTTCGACACATTGTGTCTTTGTCGAAAGCTAACTTAAAACTGACACTAAAATCTGTACCAAATATAAAAAAAAAATATATAAAAATCTTAATGGTGTCAATAAAACAATATCGGTGTTTACCCACCTTTAGGTATAAAGATTTAACAAAGGGGAACCATTTAAGTCCAACTGGTCATTCAATAAAATATTTCGGGTTTTCCTCTTGTTAATTTCTAAACTTTCCAAATGGTTCAATTTGTAGCTTTTATTAGCCCTATGCAGAATTTTATATTCGTTTTTAAATGTAAGCTTTGCTTCTATTAAATGTTTAGCGTAATTGGAGTCTTTTTTTTCTTTATTATATGAGAATTTGTGTTCTTTTATACGTTTATTGAAAGATCTACCCGTTTGGCCAATGTAAACTTTATCACAGGAACCACATTCTAATTCCTATACCCCTGATTTTTTAGATTTATCAGACTTGGATTTATTATTTTTAATATATTTCCCTAATGTATTATTTGTACAGAAGGCAAGTTTATAATCTGCTCTCATGAGATGTTTACTGATTTTAGAGCTAATTTTGCCTGTATATGTTATTGTATTAAATTTGGCTATATCTTTTAAATTATTATTTGGATAGATTAAATTGATTGCTTTTTTATATTGTTTTTTATTTACTATTTTGTCGACTATATTAGGACTATAGCCATTGTTAACAGCAATCTGCTTTATAATATTCAATTCTTTATTATAATTATGTGGTGACGGTAGGTATACTAATTAAACGATGTACAAAACCGTTGAAAGCTGCCATTTTATGTGCAAAAGGATGATTTGATGTTTTATGTATTGTTATATCTGTGTAAGATGGTTTATGATAAATTTGAAAATCGTGTTTATTATTATTGTTCATAATTGTTAAATCCAAAAAATTTATTGTCTTATCTTGTTCAACTTCTAACGTAAATTTAATATTTTTATGTAAATTATTAATAAAATCTAAAAATAACCTTAGTTGTCTCTCTGTTCCCGTGAAACACGCTAGTATGTCGTCTACATATCTATACCAATAAATGAACTTATTTCTTAATGGGTGATTATACATTAATTGTTCAATATTATCTAGAAATATTTCTGCTAGTATAGGACTCAAAGGATTACCCATTATTAAACCTTCTTGTTATTAATGTTATTAAAGATAGTAGCTTATTTGATGATGAAATTAAATATAAATTAACGATAATGAATCCACAAGTACCTAAGCTATATTCATTTATTAAACTGCATAAAGGTAATATGCCCATTAGACCTGTAGTGTCTTATGTGACAGCTCCAGCTCACACGATTTCTAATAAATTAATAGACATTATTAGTACATTTTGTAATTTTAAATCAAAATTTAGTATTAAAAATAGTTTAGAATTAATTAACAATATAAAAGATGTTACAATCCCAAATAATGCCATATTAATCTCCTTAGATGTACAAAACTTATTTCCTAGTGTCCCCCCTATTGAAGCTATTAACTTAGTCGATAATTTATTACTCAAAAATAAAGTTAATCATATTATTAAGAATGATATATTGGATTTGTTAACAGTGTGTGTAGATCAAAATTACTTTGAATTCAATGGCTCCGTGTATGTAAGTAAAGAAGGTTTAATAATGGGTAATCCTTTGAGTCCTATACTAGCAGAAATATTTCTAGATAATATTGAACAATTAATGTATAATCACCCATTAAGAAATAAGTTCATTTATTGGTATAGATATGTAGACGACATACTAGCGTGTTTCACGGGAACAGAGAGACGACTAAGGTTATTTTTGGATTTTATTAATAATTTACATAAAAATATTAAATTTACGTTAGAAGTAGAACAAGATAAGACAATAAATTTTTTGGATTTAACAATTATGAACAATAATAATAAACACGATTTTCAAATTTATCATAAACCATCTTACACAGATATAACAATACATAAAACATCAAATCATCCTTTTGCACATAAAATGGCAGCTTTCAACAGTTTTGTACATCGTTTAATTAGTATACCTATGTCATCAGATAATTATAATAAAGAATTGAATATTATAAAGCAGATTGCTGTTAACAATGGCTATAGTCCTAATATAGTCGACAAAATAGTAAATAAAAAACAATATAAAAAAGCAATCAATTTAATCTATCCAAATAATAATTTAAAAGATATAGCCAAATTTAATACAATAACATATACAGGCAAAATTAGCTCTAAAATCAGTAAACATCTCATGAGAGCAGATTATAAAGTTGCCTTCTATACAAATAATACATTAGGGAAATATATTAAAAATAATAAATCCAAGTCTGATAAATCTAAAAAATCAGGGGTATACGAATTAGAATGTGGTTCCTGTGATAAAGTTTACATTGGCCAAACGGGTAGATCTTTCAATAAACGTATAAAAGAACACAAATTCTCATATAATAAAGAAAAAACAGACTCCAATTACGCTAAACATTTAATAGAAGCAAAGCATACATTTAAAAACGAATATAAAATTTTGCATAGGGCTAATAAAAGCTACAAATTGAACCATTTGGAAAGTTTAGAAATTAACAAGAGGAAAACCCGAAATATTTTATTGAATGACCACTTGGACTTAAATGGTTCCCCTTTGTTAAATCTTTATACCTAAAGAATAGACGAGGTAAGTAAACACCGATATTGCTTTATTGACACCATTAAGATTTTTATATATTTTTTTTTTTATATTTGGTACAGATTTTAGTGTCAGTTTTAAGTTAGCTTTCGACAAAGACACAGTGTGTCGAAACAGCTGTCAAGCAGAAATAAATAAGTGGAAATTAATAAACTAAACGTGTTTATTTTGTATACTAGTGTATAATGAATTTCCATCAAGTAACGGCTACATCGATAAGAAATCTCCCTATATTTGCACTCTTTCGGAAAAAAAACCAAAGCGTATCACATTGAAAGGCCTTTTTACCGAGTTAATGATTTTTATAATGAATACGTCTCATTGAAATGTTTTTTATTTGTTTATTTACTTAAATCTTTTTGGGTGTCATGGTCCAGCTGCTAGCATAGAATTTGAAAATTATTTTATAGAGGAATGAACTGTCTGAGTCGTTAAAATTATTTATTTTTGTTACGTATTAGTTTAAAGTTATACATTTTCTTTTTGTAATACTTTAAATATTATATTAGTTCAATAGGTTTTTGTTTGACTTCACTTATTTTATGTATAACGATAATAAAATAGAGTTTAAGGTCGCGTAGTTTTAATATCAATGTCATCGAAATTATGCGCCTCGCATATGTATTGTTTATTTCCTTATTCTTAAGGTCACATATTCATTAACCGCTTTGCAGCAATGTTATATCCTAACGAATGTTATATTTACAATTTATGTATTTGCATTTAACTATCGAAGATAATGACTTTTTTTCAATTAATATTTTGTTTTTTCATTGTTTTTTTTTGTTTTAAGGTAAATTTCGCTTTGTCCATAAAATTCTTTTATTTGTTTTGTTTCATGCATTAAAAAAAATAAAACCTTAAGTTGTCAAAGTACGATCCCAGGCTTATTACTTAGAATATTACCTAAAATTTATTATCAACAATGTTATAGTCTTTATTCATTACATCGACTCAACAACTGGTTTCTAAAAACATTGTATAAAATATAACGGTCTTTTTACTATTAAAATAACAAATATGTCCAAATTGACTTTGTTCGGAATTGTAGCAGTTAAAATAGTATTAAAGTAAAAGAAAAATACCCCATAGTAAGTAAATTAAATTATTATACAAACAAATTGTAAATCTCCCCTCAAAACACATCTGTCTCGTGGAGCCTGTGATTCTGGTAAAGTCTTCTTTTCTTGATCCACAATAATTTCAGTTATATCCTACACTACAGGATTTAGAAAAGAATATCTGAGGTTTATACTTTCAGTTACGTCTGAAACAAAATATGTTGTAAGTTCTTTTTTTGAGCCCTGATTATATATAAGATAAGTGTGAATAATATTTTCGGGAACAATCTCATTATTTTATGGATTCATGAATTCAGAGGTCAAACACGAAACTTTTTTCGTTTTTCGACTGTCGTTAAAATTTAACATTTTAAAAATTTAAGGTAAATTAATAAGTCTTTTTTTAGAAATAATGATACCAGGTGATCCCCATATGACTCATAATTACTGACCAACCTTTGAAGTTATGGAGTAAGTATTTTTTAGCTATGCTGCAAACGAACAGGCAGACACACCGACAGAAATGAGAAAACCTCTTTTTCGATGACCCTGAATCGCAAAGATCTAAAAAAATCTCAGAGGGTTATTTTTTACGTCAAGTAAAAGTCAAAACTCGAAGCGTCTACCCGAGGTTTTTATCCCATTTTCAGAGTTGTCTATCTTAAAAAGAATCATACGAGTTTTAACTTTTTGATTGATGATCGGTTAACTGGCTTTCTTTCAACTGAGGTATCAATTAAATGTGTATTATCAAGTGATGTAAAATTATCTAAAATGTTTGATGATCCCATTTTAACTAGAAAAATGCAGTTCGATTCTTGATTCAATTTTTCCGGTCTAGAACGAAAACGCAAAAAAAAGTGTTTTCCCGATTTTAGAAATTTCGCTTTTTTCCAGAGATACGATTTTTTTTTGCTGAAAATGTATTTTTTTTTAAATACGGTCTTGTATTTTTCTGTTGGCCATTCGATTCAATTGTTTTTACTTTAAGCACATTAATGTGAAGTGCTCCCACGAACGTACCAGTTTGCTTTATACAGGATGTCCCCAATAATTGAGGACAGCTATTGGAAACAAAAATGCCGTTTTTCTTCGCAGAAAAATAATTAAAATATAGCAATTTTAAACATTTTTAATTGCAAAAAGCAAAGTAAAATGTGCGTATCCTAAACCATAAGTGAAAAGTTATATGAAAAACTATCAACTTACTTTTACGGTTTTACTTCTAAAACATGATACTTTATAAACAAAAAATTAAACTACTCTTTTTCTTTGTACCTAATATACTTGAATTTGTTTCTAGGGTTAATTTTCAGAACAGTATCCCACATAAAAAAATATAATTATTTTTTCTATAAGTGTGCGGAAAACTTCACTTTTCCGCACTCATTTTAGTTTGGAAAGAGCTACTTTTCCGCACTAGTGCGGAAAAATCTACATTTCTGCACTAGTGCGAAGAAGTCACTTTGCGCACGTCTAAGGTAAACTGTTTTTTCTACAAGCGTGCAGAAAAACCCAAAAGTTAAAAAGAATCGTTTATTTATATCAAATACATAATCACAAATTAATTATTATTAAAAACATGAATAGTAACCGTGCAGTTTCTAGCATTTTGTAAATTAATTGCAGAGACTAGATTTTTTTATAAGGAACTCGGGGACTTGTAAATTGGGTTTGGATTTTCCAGTTCTCTTTCACGAGTACTTATTGTTGTAACCGTCGCTGAGGGGGTAACTTTTTGATTGAAAGAGGTCGATTTGGTAGACTGCACTGATGAAAGTTGGTGACTAGTGGAAAGAATGACATTGAAGTTCACTACTTTATTGAATAGATCCTTTTGAAGACTTGTTGACCTTTCTAAATAACCTGCTGCCATTTGGATTTGGGAGCTTCAGATAACCTGCAGTATTTGATGGCATTTTTCCAAAGGTGTTTATTCCGATGCATGTACTGTGCCAGCTCCTTTCCTGTAGTTTACAAAAAAACGCCTATCTGGGGTTTCCGGCTTTCTTAAAATCGCATTTTTTCTGACCAATTTTAAATATTCCCTGCTTTCAGCTTCATCAGATAGTACACAGTTTCTAGAACGGTAATTTTTTGTGTCTGGAATATTTATTAATAAAATATTTCCTTCAATATGATCCAATGACATTTTTGTTACAACAAATATAGTAGCTAGTTAATATAGAGATAAATTTCGCTGGGCGCTTCATTTATAAATTCAGAAATTTCCTCTTTTGAAAAATTTTTCACCTTCTTTGGCCTTAATCCAACATTTTTATATATTCTTTCTCATACTTATGACGGGATTTTGATGATAGTACATTGAAGTTTGCAGTTCTAGCTGCTTCCAACACTGACTTTGGCAAAGCTTCGTCCGAAGAATCCATTAAAAACACTTTTACTTAGGTTTTGCTATGGCAAAAATCAGCGACAGCAAAATTGGTTTTGATTGACAATGAATGACACGCGTATTTTTACTTTGTATCTATGGTGATTCAAACAAACTGCCAAATAAATAAAGCAGGTGTTTATTATTGCTTGACATTGATTTTAATACGAGAGACATTAATACATTTTTTAAAACATGACATTTTTTTATTTTGTTGAAAATTATAGCAGGCAAATTTATGTTTTTAAATCATTTTGCTAACTATCAGCGTATCAATATATTTTTAAATCTTTAAAATCACTAAGTATATTTCAAAAAAAACTTCGACTGCATGCATAAAAGTAGCACTTTCTGCACTTGTTAGGTAAACTACTATTTAGAGTTAATTCATGAAAATTATTTACATTTTCTTACGTAACTATCTAACAACATAACAGAAAAATATCTTTCAAATGAAATATAATAATATGATAATTTTATACATTAGGCTTGTGCGCATTCATTTTTAATTTTTTTTAGAAATTATTGCTAATTTAACAGGACAGGCAAGTTGTGTGCAGTAGGTCTATTACAATTTTCCATAATTAAGCTAATCTAAGTTAATTAAATTTCAGAACAGCTCTTTGTCTCTTGCAGTAGTTAATTTAGTGCCACTTAAATATTTAGGTTAATTTACAAAACGTATATCATATTTCATAAAGTAATAATTTTAACCCTCTATTGTATATAAACGGATCTTTTGTAGCAATTTTTCACATAATATCAAGCACTTAAAAAATATACTACGCTCTGAAATTCATTAATAGTTAACGTAAAGAATATGAAACTACCAAACTTCATTTCACTCGACGTGCACACACTGTTCAAGCACGGCTAAAGAAAATTCAATTGCAACCCTGAATTAAACCGAACTTAACAAAGGAAAAATAATACTTGCGCTATTGTATTTTTCACTTAAATTTATTTATTTCCCGGTTTGCAGAACATTTCGTCGATTTGCTTTGTTAAGCGCGCTATTTATTTCTTCTAAAAGTGGAAACCGCAAGCTGTATCTACAGAATTTAAATTTCCTGCCAGTCAGCTGTGAAATCGCAGCAAGGCGAGGCAATAAAAATAGTCACGTTTTAAATAAATTGTCTTTCAATGAAAATATTTCGCTCTACGGGGTTGTAATAGAGATTATCTGTTTTTATACTCATATATTTTTAAAAGTTCTACGTTATTCGTTAACAATACCCAACTAGCAAAATTCGCTGATTCGTTATGGCTACTAACAAAATATTTTTAAAATATGGATTCCATTTAGCTACATAACCATTCCGAGGTATCTACCAAAGTGGTGAATAATTTGAATAATTTTCGGTTCGGCTGTGCGCAGCATAGCTGAAAAACTACTCACTCGATTGACTTCAAATTTTGGTCAAAAATTAAGGATCATATGGGGATGGTAACATTTTATGATATGATACCAGGTCATCCCCATATGACTCCTAATTACTGACCAACCTTTGAAGTTAATCGAGTAAGTATTTTTTAGTTATGCTGCAAAAGAACAGGCAGACACACCGACAGAAATGAGAAAACCTCTTTTTCGATGACCCTGAACTGCAAAGATCTAAAAAAATCTCAGAGGGTTATTTTTAACGATTACAATACTTCCCTTTTACAATGGAAGTAATCAAGGTGCATTTTTTATTTTAACTAGTACAGTTTCCAGAAAATAAACTAGTTAACACTCGAAGCGTCCACCCGAGGTTTTTATCCCATTTTCAGAGTTGTCTATCTTAAAAAAAATCATACGAATTTTAACTTTTTGGAATGATCGGTTAACTGGCTTTCAACTGAGGTATCAATTAAATGTGTATTATCAGATGATAGGGATATACAGGGCACCTAATGAAGTGATGTAAAATTATCTAAAATTCTTGATGATTTTTTTAACTAGAAAAATGCAGTTAGATTCTTGATTCCGGTCTAGAACAAAAACGCAAAAAAAAGTTTTTCCCGATTTTTGAAATTTCGCTTTTTTCCAGAGATACGAATTTTTTACTGAAAATAGATTTTTTTTAAATACGGCCTTGTATTCTTCTGTTGGCTATTCGATTCAATTGTTTTCACTATTAGCACATTAATGTGGAGTGCTCCCACGAACGTACCGGTTTGCTTTATGCAGGATGTCCCCAAAAATTGAGGACAGCTAATGCAATCAAAAATGCCGTTTTTCTTCGCAATTTTATTGGTATATATATATATATATATATATATATATATATATATATATATATTATTTTTTTTAACAGGTTATTTGTAATTCTCTTCTCTAGTTTAAGGTGCATTAGTCTCGGGATGGTTATTCTGGTTAATTTAAAAGTCGAGTTCTATTATTTTATTACCTGAGTGATCCCAACTGCAACTTAAATAAGCATTTTTATTAAAATAACATTATTTTAATAGACACGGTGTTTAGCATTTAATGAATGAGTTTTCCGTAGAAACATGTACTTATCATCATTCAACTTTAAATGAAAGTCAAAACTTTAACAAACAAAACACTAAAATAACCTTAAATGAAAAACAAAATAATACTAGTAGCAGCACCCCTACTTACTACTTAAAATACTGCGAAATAAGAGTAAATTTGCGAGTTCTAAAAATTTAAATATCTTTATCTTCATAAGCATAATAACAAGAGCCATGCCTTCATGGTCATGGTCAAGTAAGATGCAAAAAATTGACAGCAGCTAAACTAGTAACTCTTTTGCTTTGCATGTTCTTTATTCAATTTTCCACTTCTTTTGCTTGTCTACTTGAAGAAAAGTTAGAAAGGTGGTTAAAATAGGACAGTTGTAGGGATGTCATGTAGGTTTCCAGAAAATACCTATGTGACATCTCTTATAATATTAACTCACAATGAACTGAAACTATTAATGGTGTCATAGAAACTCAAGGCATTTCTTTAAAATTATTTTGATATTGGTTACTATAACAATACTCGGATCGAATCGGATTTAGTTTAACAAAACTAACATTCGTAAGTTTTATAAATGTTGCTATAATTACGATAAGGTAGTAACTATTTTTGTCTTTCCCTTATATATATATATATATATATATATATATATATATATATTATATATATATATATATATATATATATATATATATATATATATATATATATATATATATATATATATATATATATATATATATATATATATATATATATATATATATATATATATATATATATATATATATATATATATATATATATATATATATATATATATATATATATATATATATATATATATATATATATATATATATATATAAACTGCTGTGCATAATAACTGCAATTCTAAAATTTTTGGGTAAAATTCAAATTGTTGTAGCTTTTCAGAGATGAGAGATATTGGGCTACGGTTTTCAGCGTATTATGGAGATATGTTTTGAAAAAAAGCCCAGTATTATGTATTTTTTCAAAGTGCGTTTCATTTTATTATACAGGGTGTGAGATGACACCGTCTTATTTTTTTAAATGTTTGTTAAGAGCGAGAACTTGTTACAGCAACTCTTAAGTTTTCTTTTTTCGACCAAAATGATCTTTGGCAAGATGCAAAAAAACAATTTCTAGCGATTTGTCGTATCTTCACTTGTTTTCAATATACAGGGTTTTTTCGAAAAAAACGACATCGTTACATTATTAACACTTCAACACGACACCTTGTACATTAGTCGGACATTGGTCACTTGATTTATTATGGGTATTTATGCCTGTAATCATATTCATAGGAGCAATGTATACATGGTGTAACATAAGTAAAAGAGAAATAACAAAATTGGAAATTAATATTTTGGTTGAATTTCGTACACTCCCTCCTTGAATCTCTTGTCAAATCTAAAATAATGAAAGCTCGCCAGTTTTGTGAGAATTTTTGAAAATAATTAATCCTTTTGTCGAAACGGTTTTTTAGGTTTTGTCTTAAATGCATTTATTATTGAATATACAGGGCGTTATTTAATAACTAATTAAGAAACGGCTACATTCTGATATTCCAGTAAATTTTTCACAATTTTTGGTTTGTTCAGCCAAAAACTAAAAAGATATGATACATGTTATGTTTCGATATTGATATACTGAGTGTTTTATATTAAGAAACCATACATTTCAATTTTCTGCCAAGCTATTGCCGTGCTATAAAATGGAATAATTAAAATAGCCCACTAATCACCGAATTAAGTCGAAGCCAATTTGGCATAATAAGACAATTTTAAATGCATTGGCACTATTGCCAGATTTATACACTTTTTTTTTGAAAATAATAAGTAGACCTTTCACTTTTTTTAATACCTACTTCAAATACCCTTTGTATTTTATGAAATAAAACAAGCTTATTTAAACACATTATAAATAAGTCTCTATAACGGTTCTAGCTCGGTGGGGCCTTGCATTGTCATCAGCTAAGATAAAATCGATTCCAAAATTATTTGCAAATGGTAGAATGATATTTATTAAACATTCATTTCTATAAATTTCGACGTTGACAGTCCCACGAGTGATAAATAACTCTGTCTTGCCGTTTCTCATCATACCCCCAAATATGGTTAAACCTCCGCCACCAAAGGCCCCTTCAGCTGCCATATTTTCTTCGTTATACCTTGTATTCCTTTGCTGCCATACCGTTATTCGTCCATCCGAATGGTATAAAGTAACTTTGGATTCATTAGTGAATAGACAATTAGACCAGTTGTCCAAATTCCAATTAATATGTTCTGTCCACCACTTGAGTCGGGAAGCTCGGTGCTGTGGTAAAAGTCGCACACATCTGGCTCGTTTTTGATTCTTGAAAGCAACATACCTACTCGGTTTACAAATGTTAGTTGTCTTTAAGTCATTACTAGTAGTAAGCTGTTTAAAATTAAGGAACATTTGGGAGATATTCGTATAATACCATTTTTCCCGATTTGGTTTTTATTTTTTCCTTTATTTATAATTATTTAGGTAGTAATAAAAAAAATACATATTTATTGTCACTTTTCTCCTTTGCGGTATCTCCGAAATCGTTTAAAATTTCATCAATTTGTATACTGCACATTAATTAGCATCAAATTACGGAACTTTCCCCTAATTTAACCAATTTTATATCTTTACTGTTTCCGAGATCCCTACCTATGCATACACTCGAGTTTGTAATACCCTGTATATATCCTATAGCGGCATTTAAATCTCAAGTAAGTAATTCATTTTAGTAAATTTTAATATCTAAATAAGTATTTATTTATTTACCTAAGCCCGTTTTTGTTGAGATTTCTTTTCACCGTGGAATTGTTTACGAGAACATCTGTTTGTGCTCGTAAATTTGAATTAAACCAAGAAGAACTCCGTAAGGGGTGTGTTCTATCAGGTTACGTTCCATTTGTAGAGTAATTTTCGGAGGCCTACCACCACTTGTTCGGTATCTGTGAGTCCCAGTTTCATTCATCCTTTGTTGTAAACGGGTTATCACACTAGGGTGTACATTGAATAGTCTTGCAACCTCACGTTTTTTCATATTTTTATTTATTTTCGCCCCCCCCCCCTTAACATCATCCTAGATCCGCCCTTATTAGGAACACGTTATTGTCAAAATTTTAAGTTGTATACATTGCAAAAAACCGTGATAAATAACTTCTTTTATTTAGAGAAGTTTCCTGCAAGGCGGCTATGAAAAAATAAATGACATAATTGAATAGCCATGTCAACTGAATGTTTATCGTTGGTAATGTCAGACTAAATACAAATGTGAAAAATGCGAAGACTTTCCGAGATCGAAAGAGAAAATTGCTTGAGGCTTATTTATGAAGGAATGCAAAAGATTGAGGTTGCAAGACTATACAATGTACACCCTAGTGTGATAACCCGTTTACAACAAAGGATGAATGAAACTGGGTCTCACAGATACCGAACAAGTGGTGGTAGGCCTCCGAAAATTACTCTCCCAATGGAACGTAACTTGATTCGACAAGCTAGAATTCACCCCTTACGTAGTTCTTCTTGGTTTAATTCAAATTTACGAGCAGAAACAGGTGTTCTCGTAAACAATTCCACGGTGAGAAGAAAACTCAACAAAAACGGGCTTAGGTAAATAAATAAATACTTATTTAGATATTAAAATTTACTTAAATGAATTATTTGAGATTTAAATGGATGGTTTTATACAGGGTATTACAAACTCGAGTGTATGCAGAGGTAGGATCTCAAAAACCGTAAAGATACAAAATTTGTTAAATTAAGGGAAAATTCCGTAATTTGGTGCTAATTAATATGCAGTCTAAAAATTGATAAAATTTTAAACGATTTCGGAGGTTCTGTAAAGGGGAAGAAGTGACAATAAATATGTAATTTTTAATACTACTTATTATAAAGGAAAAAATAAAAACAAAATCGGGAAAAATCGTATTTATACGTATATCTCCCAAGTGCTTCATAATTTTATTATTTTATAATCAGCTTACTACTAGTAATGACTTATTAAGACAACTTACTTTTGTCAACCGTGTTTGTTGCTTTCAGGAATCGAAAACGAGCCAGATGTGTGCGACTTTTACCACAGCATCGAGCTTCCCGACTCGAATGGTGCACGGAACATATTAATTGGAATTTGGATAACTGGTCTAATTGTCTATTTACTGATGAATCCAGAGTAACTTTATATCATTCGGATGGACGAATAACGGTGTGGCGCCAAAGGAATACAAGGTATAACGAAGAAAATATGACTGCTGAAGAGGCCTTTGGTGGCGGAGGTTTAACCATATTCGGGGGTATTATGAGAAATGGCAAAACAGAATTATTTATCACTCGTGGGACTGTCAACGCCGAAATTTATAGGAATGAATGTCTAATAAATATCATTCTACCATTTGCAAATAATTTTGGAAACGATTTTATCTTAGCTGATGACAATGCAAGGCCCCACCGAGCTAGAACCGTTATAGAGACTTTGGAAGCCTTCCAAATTAATACATTGTATTTGCCGGCAAAGTCTCCAGACCTCAATCCAATTGAGCATGTTTGGAGTCATTTAAAATTTAAATTACGCGGAAGAGCAAATCCACCGCAAACGTTAGACCAGCTTGAAGTTGCAATTAGGGAAGAGTGGGAAAACATTCCACAGTATTTTATAAATAATCTTATTTTATCAATGCCTCGAAGGTGTCAGGAGATTATCAATAAAAGGGGGGACCCACAAGATACTAACTAAATATTTTATTTTACATTTCTTCTTGAAGGAAACTTCTTTAAAATAAATAAAATTTTATATAATTTAGTAATTTAGTAGGGTTCTTTTGCAATGTCTAGAGCTTGAATATTTGATAGCAAAGTGTGGAATTTTTTTTTATTCTTTTGTTTTTTTTTGCACCCTTAGTACGCAACGTATTAATTAAAAATATTTATAAGGTGTTTAAATAAGCTTGTTTTATTTCATAAAATACAAAGGGTATTTGAAGTAGGTATCAAAAAAGTGAAAGGTCTACTTATTATTTTCAAAAAAAAAAGTGTATAAATCTGGCAATAGTGCCAATGCATTTAAAATTGTCTTATTATGCCAAATTGGCTTCGACTTAATTCGGTGATTAGTGGGCTATTTTAATTATTCCATTTTATAGCACGGCAATAGCTTGGCAGAAAATTGAAATGTATGGTTTCTTAATATAAAACACTCAGTATATCAATATCGAAACATAACATGTATCATATCTTTTTAGTTTTTGGCTGAACAAACCAAAAATTGTGAAAAATTTACTGGAATATCAGAATGTAGCCGTTTCTTAATTAGTTATTAAATAACGCCCTGTATATTCAATAATAAATGCATTTAAGACAAAACCTAAAAAACCGTTTCGACAAAAGGATTAATTATTTTCAAAAATTCTCACAAAACTGGCGAGCTTTCATTATTTTAGATTTGACAAGAGATTCAAGGAGGGAGTGTACGAAATTCAACCAAAATATTAATTTCCAATTTTGTTATTTCTCTTTTACTTATGTTACACCATGTATACATTGCTCCTATGAATATGATTACAGGCATAAACACCCATAATAAATCAAGTGACCAATGTCCGACTAATGTACAGGGTGTCGTGTTGAAGTGTTAATAATGTAACGATGTCGTTTTTTTCGAAAAAACCCTGTATATTGAAAACAAGTGAAGATACGACAAATCGCTAGAAATTGTTTTTTTGCATCTTGCCAAAGATCATTTTGGTCGAAAAAAGAAAACTTAAGAGTTGCTGTAACAAGTTCTCGCTCTTAACAAACATTTAAAAAAATAAGACGGTGTCATCTCACACCCTGTATAATAAAATGAAACGCACTTTGAAAAAATACATAATACTGGGCTTTTTTTCAAAACATATCTCCATAATACGCTGAAAACCGTAGCCCAATATCTCTCATCCCTGAAAAGTTACAGCAATTTGAATTTTACACAAAAAGTTTAGAATTGCAGTTATTATGCACAGCAGTTTTTATATATATATATATATATATATATATATATATATATATATATATATATATATATATATATATATATATATATATATATATATATATATATATATATATATATATATATATATATATATATATATATATATATATATATATATATATATATATATATATATATATATATATATATATATATATATAATATATATATATATATATATATATATATATATATATATATATATATATATATATATATATATATATATATATATATATATATATATATATATATATATATATATATATATATATATATATATATATATATATATATATAATATATATATATATATATATATATATATATATATATATATATATATATGTATATCTTTATATATATATATATATATATATATATATATATATATATATACATAAACTTTTAGGATAGCAAATGAACCATTCTTTCTCATAGAGGGAACTGCTGATAAGTGAAAATTACTTTAAATGGATTTAATACTAGTTTATAAAAAAAAATTAAATAAACACTTCAATCGAAGGGTCATGTGGTTTTACTATGTCGACATTTAAAGAAAAATAATTAAAATATACCAATTTTAAACATTTTTAATTGCAAAAAGCAAAGTAAAATGTGCGTATCCTAAACCATAAGTGAAAAGTTATATGAAAAACTTTTACGGTTTTACTTCTAAAACATGATACTTTATACAAATAATTACTACTCTTTTCCTTTGTACCTAATATCCTTGAATTTGGTTCTAGGGTTAATTTTCAGAACAGTATCCTACATGAAAAAATATAATTATTTTTTCTACAAGAGAGGAAAACTTCACTTTTCCGCACTCATTTTAGTTTGGAAAGAGCTACTTTTCTGCACTAGTGTGGAAAAAATCTACTACTAGTGTGGAAAAGTAAATAGTCCCCATGTTTTTCAAATATACTATATAACTACTGATTTTTTTGAGACATTGGGTGATTAGAGTTAAAATTTATATATCGACAGGACCATGTTGGCTTCGTATACTATTCTGTTTTTATGTTTTCTCCTATGTGGTGTAATGTTAGATCTAGGAAATTAATCTGATTTTTTTGTTCTATTTCAATTGTAAAGCCTACAATTTACATACACATTATGTCTCAAAAAAAATCAGTAGTTATACGTTTAGCAGATCGAGCAATTCAGCTTTCTGACTCTGAATACAGGAAAAATGCTATTATAAAATCAAAGAAGGCATTGGAGTTAAATAAATACCCACCAAAATTAATTAACAAAACATTTAAAAGCAGAAACCATAAATATTATAGAACATCAATTGGTTCATAAAAACCTAGGGCACAGCCTGCAAGGTACATTTCCCTTCTTTTCGTTTCGTTAATGGTTTATTCCAAAAAATTCAAAAATTCTTTAAAAAATTTAACATACAAACTTGCCATAAATGTTTTAATTTATTTTACCTCGAAACATTTTATGCTTCCAAGTAATGATTGAAAATAGGCTAAAAGCCACAAATATAACAAAAAAACACAACAGCGTTAACAAACCACTAAAAATCACAAAATCACAGTTTTAATTATAGTGGAACCAAAATCCTAAAAACCCAGAGAATTTTGTGAAATGGCTGTAATCCACAAAAACAAAAAATCTATAAATGATAAAAAAGTTTAAACAACCTCATCAAGATATATACATCTATATTTTGTCGTGTTTGTCCAAAGCAATAACATGTTACTGTAAATATTTAAAAAAAAAAAAACAAGTAATGTACATTTTGATTTTAAAACCTTGTTGGGTCAGTTTGCACGTGTTTGTCGTTAACTGTTTTTTATATTGTGTTCCCGATGCCTTCACCTAGGATACTGACTTTACGTTCTAGGGTAAGACTATTTAAAACTATTTTATGTACTATCGGGTCTAAATGCCTATAAACTATTGTAGATTTGAAAAAAATCAAAACAATGGTTGAAACGTCATCAGACTTAAAATAAATAATACATGTTTGGAAGTAATTTTATTAACTTAATATACCAAAACCAAGAAAATAACAACTATATATATGTATATATAAATATATATATATATATATATATATATATATATATATATATATATATATATGACCGAAACAACCATTTACTCCTACAACAGGGGTAAAACGAAAAACTAGTTGCTTCCGATGTAAAGGAGTCATTCCAAATCAACTTGACATGGAACTAGATATTTTAACCACGTTACCTTGAAAGTAACTTGATACTCTTAAAATGTAACTAGCATCTAGTTACAATAAAAGTTAATAGTTAAGAGTAACTAGTTATTTTTCAGAAGAAACTAGTTAGTTTTAAAGTAACTAATTACTCTCAAAGTAACTTAGTTGAAATATCTATCATATTAAAGACAAAGCAAATATTTTAAAAATAAATATTCCAGACACAAAAAATTACCGTTGTAAAAGCTTCGTACTGATGAAGCTGAAAGCAGAAAATATTTAAAATTGGTCAGAAAATATGCGATTTTAAGAAAGCAAGAAACCCCACATAGGCATTTTTGAAACGTTTAAACTACAACAAAAGAGCTTGCACAGTACAATGCATGGGAATAAACTCATTTAGAAAAATGCCATCAAATATTGCAGGTTATCTGAAGCTCTCAAATCCTGAATCCACCACAATGCTTGCAGATTCCGGACAAGGAATAACAAATAACAAACGCTTTGGAGGTTGGAAATCTTCAACCGTGGCAGAAGGTTATTTAGAAAGCTCAACAAGTCTTCAAAAGAATCTATCCAATAAAGTATTGAACTTCAATGCCATTCTTTACACTGGTCACCATCTCTCACCAGTGCAGTCTAATTTGATTGACCTCTTCCAACCAAAAAGTTACCCCCTTGGCGATGGTTACAACAATAAATATTCGTGAAAGAGAACTGGAAAATCCCAACTCAACCTACAAGTCCCCGAGTTGTAGGTTGTAGGCTAGTCTCTGCAATTAATTTATAAAATGCTTCAAACTGACGTTTACTATTTATGTTTTTAATAATAATTAATTTGTGATTATGTATTTGATATACATAAATAAACGATACTTTTTTACTTTTGGGTTTTTCCGCACGCTTGTAGAAAAAATAGTGTAACTAACACGTGCATAAAGTGACTTTTCCGCACGCGATTGATGAACTTCAATTGCGTGCGGAAAAGTAGCACTTTCTGCACTTGTTAGGTAAACTACCATTTAGAGTTAATTCATGAAAATTGTTTTCATTTTTTTACGTAACTATCTAACAACATAACAGAAAAATATCTTTCAAATGAAATATAATAATATGATAATTTTATACATTAATCTAGTCTTGTCAGATCACTTCTCTCAGCTTTTGAAAATAGATGTGGTCAGAACTGATAACAAGGACAACATGGCAAAGTATGTTATGCGACGCGACTTTTCAAATAAAAATGTAACACGTTTTCTAGACTTTTTAAACATAGAGGAGTGGAAAGAAGTTTATTCTCGTGAGTGTCCCAATCTTGCTTTTGAAGTCTTTGCCAGGCAATTATTTTATTACTAGCACTCAAAATAAACAAAAAAGGTAGTTCTATCGCCGGAGCTAGTTCGCCTAAAAGATAAGATTACTTTGTTCACTGACCTATCAAAAAAAGATATAAGGTACAAGTATATTAGCAAACATATTAACAGTATTTATAGAGAAAAACTTAAACTCTTTTTTACACAACAAAATGATAAAATGATTCAAAACTCAAGCAATAAATCAAAGGCAATGTGGCAAATTATAAAATTATATATACGGCACTGAAGATAATTGAAAACGGCGAAATAGTTCCGGATAATCTAGTTGCAAGTAATTTTAATTATCAATTTACTAATGTACCTCTTAGTAATAATAATATCGACAGGACATTTCTTGATAACTGCGTACCGCCTTGTGTAAATACATTTTTTCTTTCTCCCATATGTAAACAAGATGTTTTATCATTTATTGTAAACCTTAAGAACTCAAATGCCACAGGATATGATGGCATATCCAATAATTTGTTAAAAAAGTGTGGTTTTGCTTTGTGTGATGTTTTAACGTACTTGATAAATCTCTCAGCGCAGTATGCAATATTTCCTGAGCAATTGAAGTTTGCAACTGTCATTCCACTTTATAAAAAGGGGGATTCTAATGATTATTCAAATTATAGAGGCGTAAGTCTATTAACAAGCATTTCTAAAATTTTTGAGTTGAATTTGAAACATCAATTATTTCATTTTTTTAATAAAAATAACATTATTAGCGTTTCTCAACATGGTTTTACGGAATCACGCAGTACGGAAAGTGCCCTTTGTGACTTCCAATCGACAGTTGTCGATGCAATTGATAAACATCTTCATGTATTGGGTTTATTTGTGGATTTCTTCCGAGCATTTGATATGATTAGCCATGAAATATTATTAATAAAGTTGCATCTATATGGCATTAGAGGACAAGCATGGAAGCTCATGGAGTCTTATTTGGGTGGACGTCAACAATGTGTTGTGGTGAAGGGGATGGGAAGCGACTCATTGCCAGTAAATCAGGGAGTTCCCCAGGGTTCAGTCCTTGGTCCACTACTATATCTTATTTATTCTAATTATCTCACTTTCTACTTAATGAATATGTCCGCTGGTATTTCTGTCATATCATATGCAGATGATATAAACATTGCGATAGTGGAAAAGAGTGCACTATCTCTCAAAAGAACAGCAGATTTGGTTTATGATGGTATTATGTTGTGGTCCAAAAAAAATGGTTTGGTTATAAATCAAAGTAAAACAAATTTCGTCGTATTTTCAAATAAAAAACAAAAAAATGACAATTTTTTACTTCATGGATCTGACCTTGGTCTTATTACACCTTCCAAGTCCTCAGTAATGTTGGGCTTGGAAACTGATGAAAACCTAAGATGGGGAAATCATATAGAAAGTCTATGAATACGGTGAAGAAAAAATTGTTATGGTTTGAAATCATTGTCAAATTACTGTAATCAAAATGCTATGATGTCGGTATATTATTCTAATATCTACTCTCACCTGTCCTATGGCATCATAAATTGGGGCTCAAGCTCGGACGTGACAAGAGTCTTTTTGCTTCAAAAATATGCTATACGAATTTTGTGTGGTCCTTCATGTACAGATTCGTGTCGAGACTATTTCAAGCAATTAAAAATATTGACCTTGGCTGGAATTTACATATTTAAAGTTTCCGTTTTTGCATATCAGAATATTAAAAAACTTTAAAGCAATCGCGCTTCACATGGTTACAGTACTAGAAATAAAATATTACTTCTACCTAATTTACATAATTCCACATTTTTCCAAAAAAATGTGATATATAATGCCTGTAGGTTTTTTAATAAATTAAATAATAATATTAAAGATGCTGATAATCTTAAATCCTTCAAACGTAAATTAAAAAAATTTATCTAGTGGAGGGTAATTTTTATACTGTGCAAGAGTTCTTAAATTAGTTTTTAGTTTAGTTTTTTTTTTGTTGTTTTTAAAAATGCACGCGTCTAATGTAGTATTTGTGTTGTTCCTTTTTTAGTGATTATTTATGTACTTACCTGTAACTTTTATAAGTAGGTATACTAGATTTACTCTTTATGACGTTTTCTCCAATTGTTGATTGCATATTATGTACATCTGTTTTATTAGTGAAAAATTATTATTATTATTATTATTATTATTATTATTAGGCTTGTGCGCATTTATTTTTAAGTTTTATAATTACTATTATAATTTTCCATAATTAAGCTAATTTAAGTTAATTAAATTTCAGAACCGCTCTTTGTCTTTTGCAATAGTTAATTCAGTGCCACTTAAATATTTAGGTTAATTTACAAAACGTATATCATATTTCATAAAGTAATAATTTTAACCCTCTATTGTATATAAACGGATCTTTTGCCGCAATTTTTCACATAATATCGAGCACTTAAAAAATATACTACGCTCTGAAATTCATTAATAGTTAACGTAAAGAAAACTGAAACTACCAAACTTCATTCCACTCGACGTGCACACACTGTTCAAGCACGGCTAAAGAAAATTCAATTGCAACCCTGAATTAAACCGAACTTAACAAAGGAAAAATAATACTTGCGCTATTGTATTTTTCACTTAAATTTATTTATTTCCCGGTTTGCAGAACATTTCGTCGATTTGCTTTGTTAAGCGCGCTATTTATTTCTTCTAAAAGTGGAAACCGCAAGCTGTATCTACAGAATTTAAATTTCCTGCCAGTCAGCTGTGAAATCGCAGCAGGACGAGGCAATAAAAATAGTCACGTTTTAAATAAATTGTCTTTCAATGAAAATATTTCGCTCTACGGGGTTGTAATAGAGATTATCTGTTTTTATACTCATATATTTTTAAAAGTTCTACGTTATTCGTTAACAATACCCAACTAGCAAAATTGGCTGATTCGTTATGGCTACTAACAAAATATTTTTAAAATATGGATTCCATTTAGCTACATAACCATTTCGAGGTATCTACCAAAGTGGGGAATAATTTGAATAATTTTCGGTTCGGCTGTTCGCAGCATAGCTAACAAACTACTCACTTGATTGACTTCAAATTTTGGTCAAAAATTAAGGATCATATGGGGATGGTAACATTTTATGATATGATACCAGGTCATCCCCATATGACTCTTAATTACTGACCAACCTTTAAAGTTAATCGAGTAAGTATTTTTTAGCTATGCTGCAAACGAACTGGCAGACACACCGACAGAAATGAGAAAACCTCTTTTTCGATGACCCTGAACTGCAAAGATCTAAAAATATCTCAGAGGGTTATTTTTAACGATTACAATACTTCCCTCTTACAATGGAAGTAATCAAGGTGCATTTTTTATTTTAACTAGTACAGTTTCCAGAAAATAAACTAGTCAACACTCGAAGCGTCCACCCGAGGTTTTTATCCCATTTTCAGAGTTGTCTATCTTAAAAAAAATCATACGAATTTTAACTCTTTGGAATGATCGGTTAACTGGCTTTCAACTGAGGTATCAATTAAATGTGTATTATCAGATGATAGGGATATACAGGGCACCTAATGAAGTGATGTAAAATTATCTAAAATTCTTGATGATTTTTTTAACTAGAAAAATGCAGTTAGATTCTTGATTCCGGTCTAGAACAAAAACGCAAAAAAAAGTTTTTCCCGATTTTTGAAATTTCGCTTTTTTCCAGAGATACGAATTTTTTACTGAAAATAGATTTTTTTTAAATACGGCCTTGTATTCTTCTGTTGGCTATTCGATTCAATTGTTTTCACTATTAGCACATTAAGGTGGAGTGCTCCCACGAACGTACCGGTTTGCTTTATGCAGGATGTCCCCAAAAATTGAGGACAGCTATTGGAATCAAAAATGCCGTTTTTCTTCGCAATTTTATTGGTACATATATATATATATATATATATATATATATATATATATATATATATATATATATATATTTTTTAACAGGTTATTTGTAATTTTCTAGTTTAAAGTGCATTAGTCTCGGGACAGTTATTCTGGTTAATTTAAAAGTCGAGTTCTATTATTTTATTACCTGAGTGATCCCAACTGCAACTTAAATAAGCATTTTTATTAAAATAACATTATTTTAATAGACACGGTGTTTAGCATTTAATGAATGAGTTTTCCGTAGAAACAACTTATCATCATTCAACTTTAAATGAAAGTCAAAACTTTAACAAACAAAACACTAAAATAACCTTAAATGAAAAACAAAATAATACTAGTAGCAGCACCCCTACTTACTACTTAAAATACTGCGAAATAAGAGTAAATTTGCGAGTTCTAAAAATTTAAATATCTTTATCTTCACAAGCATAATAACAAGAGCCATGCCTTCATGGTCATGGTCAAGTAAGATGCAAAAAATTGACAGCAGCTAAACTAGTAACTCTTTTGCTTTGCATGTTCTTTATTCAATTTTCCACTTCTTTTGCTTGTCTACTTGAAGAAAAGTTAGAAAGGTGGTTAAAATAGGACAGTTGTAGGGATGTCATGTAGGTTTCCAGAAAATACCTATGTGACATCTCTTATAATATTAACTCACAATGAACTGAAACTATTAATGGTGTCATAGAAACTCAAGGCATTTCTTTAAAATTATTTTGATATTGGTTACTATAACAATACTCGGATCGAATCGGATTTAGTTTAACAAAACTAACATTCGTAAGTTTTATAAATGTTGCTATAATTACGATAAGGTAGTAACTATTTTTGTCTTTCCCTTATATATATATATATATATATTATTTTATATATATATATATATATATATATATATATATATATATATATATATATATATATATATATATAAAATATATACATATATATATATATATATATATATATATATATATATACATATATATATATATATATATATATATATATATAAACTGCTGTGCATAATAACTGCAATTCTAAAATTTTTGGGTAAAATTCAAATTGTTGTAGCTTTTCAGAGATGAGAGATATTGGGCTACGGTTTTCAGCGTATTATGGAGATATGTTTTGAAAAAAAGCCCAGTATTATGTATTTTTTCAAAGTGCGTTTCATTTTATTATACAGGGTGTGAGATGACACCGTCTTATTTTTTTAAATGTTTGTTAAGAGCGAGAACTTGTTACAGCAACTCTTAAGTTTTCTTTTTTCGACCAAAATGATCTTTGGCAAGATGCAAAAAAACAATTTCTAGCGATTTGTCGTATCTTCACTTGTTTTCAATATACAGGGTTTTTTTTATGAAAAAAACGACATCGTTACATTATTAACACTTCAACACGACACCTTGTACATTAGTCGGACATTGGTTTGATTTATTATGGGTATTTATGCCTGTAATCATATTCATAGGAGCAATGTATACATGGTGTAACATAAAAAAGAGAAATAACAAAATTGGAAATTAATATTTTGGTTGAATTTCGTATCCCTCCTTGAATCTCTTGTCAAATCTAAAATAATGAAAGCTCGCCAGTTTTGTGAGAATTTTTGAAAATAATTAATCCTTTTGTCGAAACGGTTTTTTAGGTTTTGTCTTAAATGCATTTATTATTGAATATACAGGGCGTTATTTAATAACTAATTAAGAAACGGCTACATTTGATATTCCAGTAAATTTTTCACAATTTTTGGTTTGTTCAGCCAAAAACTAAAAAGATATGATACATGTTATGTTTCGATATTGATATACTGAGTGTTTTATATTAAGAAACCATACATTTCAATTTTCTGCCAAGCTATAAAATGGAATAATTAAAATAGCCCACTAATCAAATTAAGTCGAAGCCAATTTGGCATAATAAGACAATTTTAAATGCATTGGCACTATTGCCAGATTTATACACTTTTTTTTTGAAAATAATAAGTAGACCTTTCACTTTTTTTAATACCTACTTCAAATACCCTTTGTATTTTATGAAATAAAACAAGCTTATTTAAACACATTATAAATAAGTCTCTATAACGGTTCTAGCTCGGTGGGGCCTTGCATTGTCATCAGCTAAGATAAAATCGTTTCCAAAATTATTTGCAAATGGTAGAATGATATTTATTAAACATTCATTCCTATAAATTTCGACGTTGACAGTCCCACGAGTGATAAATAATTCTGTCTTGCCATTTCTCATCATACCCCCAATATGGTTAAACCTCCGCCACCAAAGGCCTCTTCAGCTGCCATATTTTCTTCGTTATACCTTGTATTCCTTTGCTGCCACACCGTTATTCGTCCATCCGAATGATATAAAGTTACTCTGGATTCATCAGTAAATAGACAATTAGACCAGTTATCCAAATTCCAATTAATATGTTCCGTCCACCATTGAGTCGGGAAGCTCGATGCTGTGGTAAAAGTCGCACACATCTGGCTCGTTTTTGATTCCTGAAAGCAACAAACACTTGACAAAAGTAAGTTGTCTTAATAAGTCATTACTAGTAGTAAGCTGATTATAAAATAATAAAATTATGAAGCACTTGGGAGATATACGTATAATACCATTTTTCCCGATTTGGTTTTTATTTTTTCCTTTATTTATAATAAGTAGTAATAAAAAAAATACATATTTATTGTCACTTTTCTCCTTTGCAGAACCTCCGAAATCGTTTAAAATTTCATCAATTTTTAGACTGCATATTAATTAGCACCAAATTACGGAATTTTCCCCTAATTTAACAAATTTTATATCTTTACGTTTTTGAGATCCTACCTCTGCATACACTCGAGTTTGTAATACCCTGTATATATCCATCCATTTAAATCTCAAATAATTCATTTTAAGTAAATTTTAATATCTAAATAAGTATTTATTTATTTACCTAAGCCCGTTTTTGTTGAGTTTTCTTCTCACCGTGGAATTGTTTACGAGAACATCTGTTTCTGCTCGTAAATTTGAATTAAACCAAGAAGAACTACGTAAGGGGTGTGTTCTTGTCGATCAGGTTACGTTCCATTTGTAGAGTAATTTTCGGAGGCCTACCACCACTTGTTCGGTATCTGTGAGTCCCAGTTTCATTCATCCTTTGTTGTAAACGGGTTATCACACTAGGGTGTACATTGTATAGTCTTGCAACCTCAATTTTTGCATTTTTTATTTATTTTCGCCTCAACAATTTTCTCTTTCGATTATCGGAACACGTTATTTTTCAAAATTTTATTTAGTATACAGATTACAAAAAACCGTGATAAATAACTTCTTTTATTTATTTTTTGCAAGGCGGCTTGAAAAAATAAATAATAATTGAAGTTATTTATGTCAACTGAATGTTTTTTGGTAATGTATACAAATAAAATGTGAAAAATGTTCCTAAGACTTTCGGATCTAAAGAGAAAATTGCTTGAGGCTTATTTATGAAGGAATGCAAAAAATTGAGGTTGCAAGACTATACAATGTACACCCTAGTGTGATAACCCGTTTACAACAAAGGATGAATGAAACTGGGTCTCACAGATACCGAACAAGTGGTGGTAGGCCTCCGAAAATTACTCTCCCAATGGAACGTAACTTGATTCGACATAGAACACACCCCTTACGTAGTTCTTCTTGGTTTAATTCAAATTTACGAGCAGAAACAGGTGTTCTCGTAAACAATTCCACGGTGAGAAGAAAACTCAACAAAAACGGGCTTAGGTAAATAAATAAATACTTATTTAGATATTAAAATTTACTTAAATGAATTATTTGAGATTTAAATGGATGGTTTTATACAGGGTATTACAAACTCGAGTGTATGCAGAGGTAGGATCTCAAAAACCGTAAAGATACAAAATTTGTTAAATTAAGGGAAAATTCCGTAATTTGGTGCTAATTAATATGCAGTCTAAAAATTGATAAAATTTTAAACGATTTCGGAGGTTCTGTAAAGGGGAAGAAGTGACAATAAATATGTAATTTTTAATACTACTTATTATAAAGGAAAAAATAAAAACAAAATCGGGAAAAATCGTATTTATACGTATATCTCCCAAGTGCTTCATAATTTTATTATTTTATAATCAGCTTACTACTAGTAATGACTTATTAAGACAACTTACTTTTGTCAACCGTGTTTGTTGCTTTCAGGAATCGAAAACGAGCCAGATGTGTGCGACTTTTACCACAGCATCGAGCTTCCCGACTCGAATGGTGCACGGAACATATTAATTGGAATTTGGATAACTGGTCTAATTGTCTATTTACTGATGAATCCAGAGTAACTTTATATCATTCGGATGGACGAATAACGGTGTGGCGCCAAAGGAATACAAGGTATAACGAAGAAAATATGGCAGCTGAAGAGGCCTTTGGTGGCGGAGGTTTAACCATATTTGGGGGTATGATGAGAAACGGCAAGACAGAATTATTTATCACTCGTGGGACGCCGAAATTTATAGGAATGAATGTCTAATAAATATCATTCTACCATTTGCAAATAATTTTGGAAACGATTTTATCTTAGCTGATGACAATGCAAGGCCCCACCGAGCTAGAACCGTTATAGAGACTTTGGAAGCCTTCCAAATTAATACATTGTATTTGCCGGCAAAGTCTCCAGACCTCAATCCAATTGAGCATGTTTGGAGTCATTTAAAATTTAAATTACGCGGAAGAGCAAATCCACCGCAAACGTTAGACCAGCTTGAAGTTGCAATTAGGGAAGAGTGGGAAAACATTCCACAGTATTTTATAAATAATCTTATTTTATCAATGCCTCGAAGGTGTCAGGAGATTATCAATAAAAGGGGGGGACCCACAAGATACTAACTAAATATTTTATTTTACATTTCTTCTTGAAGGAAACTTCTTTAAAATAAATAAAATTTTATATAATTTAGTAATTTAGTAGGGTTCTTTTGCAATGTCTAGAGCTTGAATATTTGATAGCAAAGTGTGGAATTTTTTTTTATTCTTTTGTTTTTTTTTTTGCACCCTTAGTACGCAACGTATTAATTAAAAATATTTATAAGGTGTTTAAATAAGCTTGTTTTATTTCATAAAATACAAAGGGTATTTGAAGTAGGTATCAAAAAAGTGAAAGGTCTACTTATTATTTTCAAAAAAAAAAGTGTATAAATCTGGCAATAGTGCCAATGCATTTAAAATTGTCTTATTATGCCAAATTGGCTTCGACTTAATTCGGTGATTAGTGGGCTATTTTAATTATTCCATTTTATAGCACGGCAATAGCTTGGCAGAAAATTGAAATGTATGGTTTCTTAATATAAAACACTCAGTATATCAATATCGAAACATAACATGTATCATATCTTTTTAGTTTTTGGCTGAACAAACCAAAAATTGTGAAAAATTTACTGGAATATCAGAATGTAGCCGTTTCTTAATTAGTTATTAAATAACGCCCTGTATATTCAATAATAAATGCATTTAAGACAAAACCTAAAAAACCGTTTCGACAAAAGGATTAATTATTTTCAAAAATTCTCACAAAACTGGCGAGCTTTCATTATTTTAGATTTGACAAGAGATTCAAGGAGGGAGTGTACGAAATTCAACCAAAATATTAATTTCCAATTTTGTTATTTCTCTTTTACTTATGTTACACCATGTATACATTGCTCCTATGAATATGATTACAGGCATAAACACCCATAATAAATCAAGTGACCAATGTCCGACTAATGTACAGGGTGTCGTGTTGAAGTGTTAATAATGTAACGATGTCGTTTTTTTCGAAAAAACCCTGTATATTGAAAACAAGTGAAGATACGACAAATCGCTAGAAATTGTTTTTTTGCATCTTGCCAAAGATCATTTTGGTCGAAAAAAGAAAACTTAAGAGTTGCTGTAACAAGTTCTCGCTCTTAACAAACATTTAAAAAAATAAGACGGTGTCATCTCACACCCTGTATAATAAAATGAAACGCACTTTGAAAAAATACATAATACTGGGCTTTTTTTCAAAACATATCTCCATAATACGCTGAAAACCGTAGCCCAATATCTCTCATCCCTGAAAAGTTACAGCAATTTGAATTTTACACAAAAATTTTAGAATTGCAGTTATTATGCACAGCAGTTTATATATATATATATATATATATATATATATATATATATATATATATATATATATATATATATATATATATATATATATATATATATATATATATATATCTTTATATATATATATATATATATATATATATATATATATATATATATATATATATATATATATATATATATATATATATATATATATATATATATATATATATATATATATATATATATATATATATATATATATATATATATATATATATATATATATATATATATCTTTATATATATATATATATATATATATATATATAAACTTTTAGGATAGCAAATGAACCAGTCTTTCTCATAGAGGGAACTGCTGATAAGTGAAAATTACTTTAAATGGATTTAATACTAGTTTATAAAAAAAAATTAAATAAACACTTCAATCGAAGGGTCATGTGGTTTTACTGTGTCGACATTTAAAGAAAAATAATTAAAATATACCAATTTTAAACATTTTTAATTGCAAAAAGCAAAGTAAAATGTGCGTATCCTAAACCATAAGTGAAAAGTTATATGAAAAACTTTTACGGTTTTACTTCTAAAACATGATACTTTACACAAATAATTACTACTCTTTTCCTTTGTACCTAATATCCTTGAATTTGGTTCTAGGGTTAATTTTCAGAACAGTATCCTACATGAAAAAATATAATTATTTTTTCTACAAGCGTGAGGAAAACTTCACTTTTCTGCACTCATTTTAGTTTGGAAAGAGCTACTTTTCCGCACTAGTGTGGAAAAAATCTACTTTTCCGCACTAGTGTGGAAAAGTAAATAACCCCCATGTTTTTCAAATATACTATATAACTACTGATTTTTTTGAGACATTGGGTGATTAGAGTTAAAATTTATATATCGACAGGACCATGTTGGCTTCGTATACTATTCTGTTTTTATGTTTTCTCCTATGTGGTGTAATGTTAGATCTAGGAAATTAATCTGATTTTTTTGTTCTATTTCAATTGTAAAGCCTACAATTTACATACATATTATGTCTCAAAAAAAATCAGTAGTTATACGTTTAGCAGATCGAGCAATTCAGCTTTCTGACTCTGAATACAGGAAAAATGCTATTATAAAATCAAAGAAGGCATTGGAGTTAAATAAATACCCACCAAAATTAATTAACAAAACATTTAAAAGCAGAAACCATAAATATTATAGCACATCAATTGGTTCATAAAAACCTAGGGCACAGCCTGCAAGGTACATTTCCCTTCTTTTCGTTTCGTTAATGGTTTATCCCAAAAAATTCAAAAATTCTTTAAAAAATTTAACATACAAACTTGCCATAAATGTTTTAATTTAACCTCGAAACATTTTAGCAAACTAAGACTCCGAAGAACAAAAAAAGTAATATAGTGTATGAGATTCCAAGTAATGATTGTGAAAGCATTGGCTAAACGAGTGAATACTTGGAAAATAGGCTAAAAAGCCACAAATATAACAAAAAAACACAACAGCGTTAACAAACCACTAAAAATCACAAAATCACAGTTTTAATTATAGTGGAACCAAAATCCTAAAAACCCAGAGAATTTTGTGAAATGGCTGTAATCCACAAAAACAAAAAATCTATAAATGATAAAAAAGTTTAAACAACCTCATCAAGATATATACATCTATATTTTGTCGTGTTTGTCCAAAGCAATAACATGTTACTGTAAATATTTAAAAAAAAAAACAAGTAATGTACATTTTGATTTTAAAACCTTGTTGGGTCAGTTTGCACGTGTTTGTCGTTAACTGTTTTTTATATTGTGTTCCCGATGCCTTCACCTAGGATACTGACTTTACGTTCTAGGGTAAGACTATTTAAAACTATTTTATGTACTATCGGGTCTAAATGCCTATAAACTATTGTAGATTTGAAAAAAATCAAAACAATGGTTGAAACGTCATCAGACTTAAAATAAATAATACATGTTTGGAAGTAATTTTATTAACTTAATATACCAAAACCAAGAAAATAACAACAATATATATGTATATATACATATATATATATATATATATATATATATATATATATATATATATATATATATACCGAAACAACCATTTACTCCTACAACAGGGGTAAAACGAAAAACTAGTTGCTTCCGATGTAAAGGAGTCATTCCAAATCAACTTGACATGGAACTAGATATTTTAACCACGTTACCTTGAAAGTAACTTGATACTCTTAAAATGTAACTAGCACCTAGTTACAATAAAAGTTAATAGTTAAGAGTAACTAGTTATTTTTCAGAAGAAACTAGTTAGTTTTAAAGTAACTAATTACTCTCAAAGTAACTTAGTTGAAATATCTATCATATTAAAGACAAAGCAAATATTTTAAAAATAAATATTCCAGACACAAAAAATTACCGTTGTAAAAGCTTCGTACTGATGAAGCTGAAAGCAGAAAATATTTAAAATTGGTCAGAAAATATGCGATTTTAAGAAAGCAAGAAACCCCACATAGGCATTTTTGAAACGTTTAAACTACAACAAAAGAGCTTGCACAGTACAATGCATGGGAATAAACTCATTTAGAAAAATGCCATCAAATATTGCCGGTTATCTGAAGCTCTCAAATCCTGAATCCACCACAATGCTTGCAGATTCCGGACAAGGAATAACAAATAACAAACGCTTTGGAGGTTGAAAATCTTCAACCGTGGCAGAAGGTTATTTAGAAAACTCAACAAGTCTTCAAAAGAATCTATCCAATAAAGTATTGAACTTCAATGCCATTCTTTACACTGGTCACCATCTCTCACCAGTGCAGTCTAATTTGATTGACCTCTTCCAACCAAAAAGTTACCCCCTTGGCGATGGTTACAACAATAAATATTCGTGAAAGAGAACTGGAAAATCCCAACTCAACCTACAAGTCCCCGAGTTGTAGGTTGTAGGCTAGTCTCTGTCTTTCTCAATTCCTTCGGTCTGTCTGTCTGTTCGCAGCATAGCTAAAAAACTACTCACTCGATTGACTTCAAATTTTGGTCAAAAATTAAGGATCATATGGAGATGGTAACATTTTGGTAAAAATCCAATATGGCGAAATAAAATGGCGGCCTAGACATATGTTAAAAAAAAATTTTATTAGAAAGCTACGTATCCAGATGTTGTCAAATCTTGCACAAACATAAGTATTATTGTGGAATCAACTAGTAACATTTTGGCACGAATCCAAGATGGCGAAACAAAATGGCGGCACAATAAAATATTTAAAAATTCAACCTTAAAAACTGCTTAATGGATTCATTATTTCAAATTGTGTGCCATAACTAATTGTGGTATAGTGAACAACCAGTAAAATTGTGGAACTAATACAAGATGGCCACAACAAATGGCGCCCAAATAAAAACGTTTTAGCGCCCCCTAATGCCAAAATACCTTATTTCAATTCCGTCGGTTCGTCAGTGGGTCTGTCTGTCTGTCTGTCACTTCGCTGCATAGCTTAAAGACTACTTACCCGATTAACTTAAAAAAATTCAATATGGCGAAACAAAATGGAGGCCTAGTGAATTGTTAAAAAAATTATTATTAAAAAATGACTTATCTAATATATATCAAATTTTGCACATCAAAGTATCATGTTGGAATAAAATTTTGATACGAATCCAAGATGAGGGGTCAAAATGGCGGTGTCAACTATTAAATTTTTGGTATTAATTCAAGATGGCCTTTTGGCGGACCAATAAATTTTTGAACGAACGACTCGTAGCGGAGTTCCGTGAAGCAGCCGAGTGCGGAAAAAACATTTTCCGCAAGTGTTAGGTATAATAGTTTTTCTACACACGTGCGGAAATAACTACATAATTCGTAGTGATTTAATAGTTTTAATTAAACTATAACAAACAAACTATTATATATTTAAAAGTAACTAATTATTTCTAAAAAGGTAGTAACTACATAAAGCTAAGAAAAATGTTATTATTCTTTGTTGTAATTAGTATGGTAGGTAACCGAAAATTAACAATTATAGGCATTATTAACTAAATTGGGAGAATTTTGGTGGTTAGCATTTTTAGTACTGGCAAAAAGATTGACACTTTTTCCTCTTAACTTGTCATATTAGCGCTGATTCACTGGTCCATGGTTGTCAGCAATACTATGAATCTCATACACGAAACTTGTAGAAAGCAAGGGCGGATGCGCAGGAGAATTTTCTTTGGAATCTTTTCCTGTAGAACATAGAATTTGGTTGGCGATGCGTTTTTTGTTCTCCATGGATTCGTCCACATATGATTCTGCAACTTTTGTCGATTGTCATCCACCGAGACGTTTTAAATTAGTAATATCCACTCCAGCGTCGGCAAATATAGTAGCCGAAGAGCATATATAAGAGTGTCCAGTCTCTGGATTTGGAAGTCTCAAAAAGCAACCACGTGATCAACGTTTTTCTTATTTTTAGCATATACTTATATATAAACCGGGTGGTCCTTTTAAAGTGTTACAAAGCGATATTGAGAAGACGGCTGATTGAAAATAAATGAAATTTCTAGGAATGCAATGGGTCGTTGGGGGACATTTTTTGGCGGATTAAATAATGTTTTAACCCTTTTCACTGTTTAGGGGTGGGGGGTAACTTTTAAATGTTAAATAAAAAGGTGCAATTTTTTTTCCAGATTCGTAATCTCCAGAAAAAACTACGTTAAAATCAATGAATAATTTAATGTCAATGTCACTACGCTAAATTCAACAAAATTAAAAAGAAAATCAATAGAAGAAAAAACTGATATTAGGAACATGATTTTATTTTATCAGATGTTCAAAATGACGGCCATTTTGTTCTAAACATTTATCAACACTCTTTCGAAAAGAATTCCGCACTATGAATAACATATCTGGGGTGAATTCACGAACTGCACGCGTAATCCTTTCTCTCATGTCTTCGGCTGTAGTTGGAGCAGTCACCATGACTTTTTCTTTGACAAAACCCCACAAGAAAAAATAAGGGGGGGTTAAATCTGGCGACCTTGAAGGCCAATTTACTGGTCCCCCACGTCCAATCCATCTGTTAGGGTAAGTGTCATTCAATATGGCACGTGCTTCTCGACAGTAATGTGGTGGTGCGCCATCTTGTTGGAACCAAATTGCTTTACGTTGTTGTTCTGAAATATTTGGCAACAATTTTTGCAAGTAATTTCGAAGGAAATCGCAGTACCGCTGTCCATTAAGATTACCATCGAAAAAATGAGGTCCAATAACAACATCGCCAAATATCCCACACCAAGTATTTATCGAAGGGTTTTGACTAGCGACTGTCCACATCAGTGTGGATTTTCTTCAGCCCAATAATGCATATTGTGACGATTGACTTGACCAGGGTTAGTGAATGTTGCTTCGTCAGAAAATATTATGTTTTCCAGTGAGTTGTTTTTATTGATTCATAGTCGACAAAATTGCACCCGTCTCTCGAAGTCCTGTCCATACAATTCTTGATGTAAGGTAATATGGTAAGGATGAATTTTAAAGTTGTGCAAAATCCTGAGAACCGATGTTTTACACATCCCGACGTCTTTGGATAGTTCTCGGGAACCAATATGAGGGTTGAGAACTACTGTTCCCAAAACTTCTACCGCCATGTCGTCGTTCCTTTTGGTTTTTCTCCTGCTGCGTTTTCTGGATGAGAGTTGGCCGCCGGTCTGGCGACTCCTAGTCCCTAATCGTTTGAACGCCATGTGAGATTTTGGTGGAACGTTGGGAAATCTTACCGCCCAAAGTTCAGAAGCATTGCGATAGTTTTTACTACATTCTCCGAGAATTAATAACATGTCAACTTGACAGTCGAATTCATTCATTTTAAGGATAGGTAGTTAAAATCTCAACTAAGATTATTAAATACGAACAGAAATAACACAGCTAAATAATAAACGAACAGAACTTAAAAAAAACAATAAACGAACACAATAAACACTTATTTTAACAAGACGCTTAAACTAAAGACTTTAAACTCGAAGATAATTTAAAAAAAAAATTACTGGCAATATCATAACATGTCAAGTCGTTCGTTGTCATGATAACTGCAATAGTGGCGACTGGTGAATCATCGCTGCAGTGCCGCAGAGCTCCCAAAAAAATCAGAAAAAAAATTAACTACATAATCTAACCAAAATACCGTATTTTTCTACCCAGTTGACATGGTAAATTTCGGATGAGGTAGAAAAAAACAACGACAATGCTTCTGAACAAAATGGTTGTCATTTTGAACACCTATTATAGTAAAATCATGCCCTAATATCAGTTTTTTCTTCTGTTGAATTTCTTTTTAATTTTTAACATTAAATTATTCATTGATTATAACGTAGCTTTTTCTGGAGATTACGAATCTGGAAAGAAAACTGCATCTTTCCATTTAACATTTAAAAGTTACCCCCCACCCCTAAAAAGTGGTGACTGCTCCAACTACAGCCGAAGATATGAGAGAATGGATTACGCGTGCAGTTCGTGAAATCACCCCAGATGTGTTATTCAGAGTACGGAATTCTTTTCAAAAGAGAGTTGATAAAAGTTGACAAAATTGACAAAACATCTGATAAAATAAAATCATTTACCTAATATCAGTTTTTTCTTCTGTTGATTTTCTTTTTAATTTTGTTGAATTTAGCATAGTGACATTGACATTGACATTAAATTATTCATTGATTATAACGTAGTTTTTTCTGAAGATTACGAATCTGGAAAAAAAACTGCACCTTTCCATTTAACATTTAAAAGTTATCCCCCACCCCTAAACAGTGGATAGGGTTAAAACATTACTTACTCCGTCAAAAAATGTCCCCCAACGACACATTGCATCCCCAGAAATTTCATTTATTTTCATACAGCCGTTTTCTCAATATCGCTTTGTAACACTTTAAAAGGACCACCCGGTATATACTTATCATTAAGTACTTGGACTACATTGTAGAAGGTTGAAAAATCTTTAAAATTTCTTGACAGTAAACTAGAAGCACCTCTTCTTTACTAATGTTGTTGATTTTCTTGTTAGCGCACCATTTGATAAACGTTTCGTATTCCTGAATGTATCTGACTTGGGATGTTGTGGAAGCAAATCCAAATCGTCTTGCATGGCCAGTTTGTCAAATTCACTTGAATTTATTGTAATAATGCAAAATTACGGAAAATACGCACATATAAAAGCAATTAATGACAAATAAATAGATCGAAATCAGATCAGATTGTTGATTTCTAACAATTGTCTTTAAGCCTCCTTAGTGACCTGGCAACCTGGTAGCTAACCAAAACGAAATGCATGAAGCCTGCTACACCCTCTGAGATATGTAATCCAAGATAGCAAACAAAAAATCAGCCTGAAAATACTACTGATTAAATTAATTAAAAATTGAGTGCAAGAATTAAGTGTGATATAGAGATAAACTGCTAAAGTTGTTGAACGAATTTAAGATAAGGAAACAAAATGGCGGCCAAATAAAATTTTTTAAAAATCAGTAAAAAATGTTGTTCAATTTTCAATTCAAATTTTGCAGAAAAATTAAATCTGAAAATGGATTAAACTGGTACGAATTTTACATGACGTAACAAAATGGCGGTATATGTCAATGCGAAAAAGGATGAGCTCCTGGAAACGAAGAAAAACTCTTTTTTTATTTTTTGTATATAAAAACATTTTTACAAAATAACCCTAGGAGGATAAAACAGCTAATTAAAATGAAAAAAAATTCAGAAGCATTTAGCTTACCCAAAAAAACACTTCAAATTTATTTTATTCTTAATACGTATTTTTTTTAACTATACAGGTTAGCCCCAAGGATATGAAAGAGCCACCATTTCGTTTTCTTAGTAAACAGTTCATTTTGTGTTATGTTTATCATGTTGTATGTAAAAACATTTTCTTCTTTATATTGGGTAGCCTGGAGACAGCGCCTTAAAACACTAAACTTGTATTTTTTATATTTCTCATGTTTTATTATAAAATGTCTCATCTAAATAAATGTTGCAGCGTTCAAGTCTTCAAAAATACTACCCAGAAACCGCAGCTCCGGGCACTTTAATAGTCAGTCATAATAATTTTCCTTGTAATAATATGAAAAATAAAATAAGTAAGTATTATTTATTACAAATATTATTCTTCAGCAATTTGCCAAGTACTCATAACTTTTTAAACTCTTCTAAATGCCGCATAAATTCTCAATTGATTGTACAAGATTGACACTGACTGATATTACAAGTAGCAAAGTTTGTCGAAGTTAAGCAGCCTAAAATATTTGCCGACTAACAGAAGTCAGGAACAAATTGAATTTCGTAAATATCGCCTGTCCTCAAGAAAATAAATATCTGAGCTAACAAAGGGGAGCGAGGAAGCTTCTGCGGAAAACAGAAACAAATTTGTTTTGAATGAATAATAATTTGAACCGAAGTTTTACTTTTTTTTTTTGAACCATTTGTTTCTGTCAAAATAAGGGCTTTGGCTGATATTTGGGAATAAAATTATTTATTGATTTTTTTATAATTTCAATATGCGGGCAGGTGCTAAAATATTTGCTGAATAAAAAAGAATAGGGGACAGATTTTTGCATAGAGTAGTTCAAAATAATACCAAACAATTTAAGAATATAAAAATAAATTACGTACGTAGTAGAGACAGTGTTTGTTAAGCAATATCTCGTTACTTAACAAGATAATACATTGTGATATATTTTGATTCAAACAAAGTAACTTATGAAATGTAAATACATGTGTTAGTTTTGATAGGTTTTAGCCTTCAAATAGAAATTAAAGCTAATGCTAAAAATCGTAACAGCTTAGAATTTTTTTAATTCACGCCCACAATGTAATTCAATTGAAAGAAGCTTTACAACAGCCATGTCAAACTCAAAGTCACTGGTGGACCAAAAGCATGAAGACCATCGACTCGGTGGGCCACAAAACCTTATCTTAAAGAAGACAAACTACTGAAAATCTTGAGAAAAAGCACTATTATAGGACAAGTCTGTTTATTAAATTTCCGATAAAAAGGACATTACAAAAAACTACAAACATTAAATTCTTTTGCCAGATATTTGACATCTTTTGTCTTTAATTAAGTTGTCTATTTGTGGCGCGAATGTATCGGCGGAAATAACTTTTAAAACTGCGTCCAAGTGTGCGTCCGTCAATCGCGATCTTGCGGGAGATTGTTGTCCACACTTATAGGTACTTCCAAACATTGACAGGATTTTACAGGCAAATTTTCTCATTTCTTGGTATTGAACAGGCAAGTACTTATACAATTCGAATGTACCAACACTATCAACTTTTTGTTTTAAATAGGTCTGACACTGAATCTCAATTACTTCCATCTGCAAGTGAGGGGGAACTTTATCAATACCGATAGTGAAAAGACAATGTAAATAGAGTTGCGCCACATTACACACATCCGTACTTTCGTTTTCTTGAGTCTTAAAATCCTGAAAACGCTTCTCAAATTCTGCCAGAAGACTTCTCATATTCTCTGAACATATTTTGTATGATATTGGGATTGTGCTTTCCTGATATGCCTTACAAGTCAGAAAATGTGAAAGATTATCCTCTGCTAACTGTTTCTCCCACAACATCATCTTAGACTTGAAAGCTTTCACATGATCATGCATATCTGTAATAACTTGACGCAGTCCTTGCAAGTTCGTATTTAAGTCTGACATGATGATGATGATATCTGCCCTAAAAGATCTTGTAAAAAAGGTGCATCGCATAATAAACTGACATCTTCTCCTTTTGTTTCCATGAAAACGCCTATTTCTTCTTTGAGTTTCCAAAACCGGTCGAGTATCACAGAACACGAAAGCCATCGCACCTCGGCATAATATAGTAAACCAGTGTACTCGCTTTCTAAATTACGTAAAAACGCAGAAAAACTTTCGCTGATTAAGGCGTCGTAACCTTATGAAGTTTATAATTTTTTTCATTGACTTTAAAACACTTTCCAACTTGATCACTTGTGAGCATAAAACTTCTTGGTGGATTATACAATGAATATGATGAAAATCTAGTTTGTCACTGCCCGTTTCTCTGGATCTTTGTCTGTAATATTTTAACGAAGCCATTTTTTACTCCAGTCATTGAAGGAGTTCCGTCTGTTGCGACGGAACACAGTTTTGACAAATCTAAATTGTACTTTTGCAGAAGTCCATAAACAGCATTGAAAATATCCTTTCCAGTTGTTGTATCATGCAATGGTACTAATTCCAGTAATTCTTTATACACATTGATATCTGTATCAACCGCACGAAGAAAAACAGCGAGTTGCACCACACCACACACATCCGTACTGTTGTCACAGACAATAGAAAGTGCAATGAAAGAGCCTGATTTTGTTTTTAGATCACGTATATTGGCAGCCAACTCAGTAACTTTTTCAGCGACAGTATTCCGAGACAAGGATATATTTTGAAATGCCTTCACGCTCCCGCGACTTACAATTTCCGCGGCCTTTACAAGGCACTCTTTAATAAATTCACCTTCAACAAATGGTTTTGAGTGTTTCGCGATCAACTTCAACAGTACGTAGCTCGCTTGAAGGACAGATTCATTTTCTTGCTTTCGACCTGTAAACATAAGCTGCTGATCTTTTAACCGTGATTTTAACTTATTTAACTTTTCGTTTCTAACCATGCCTGTATACTTGTCAAACATAGTTTTATGAATATCATAGTTACGTTTTATATTATGTAGTTTTGGGACAGACACACATACAAATAACTTTTTCTTTCACTTCACAGCAAAAAAACTCTAATACCCACTTTTCTTGAAACATACGATGTTCATCTACAAGTTTCCTCTTACTTCCACTTGGTTTTGAAAGAGACATGTTAAAAACTGTATCCGAAATAAATTATAATAAGTACTGTTAAGTGTTGTAACAATAAGTGCGCAACTCAACTCGAAACTGTGTCGCAACTGACTCATAACTGACTAAACACTGAACGACTCAATCGAACACGATTGTGATTTCTCGAGTTCTTTCCAGAATGTCCAGATAGCGTCATATGTGTTTTTGCGCGATAGAATATTCATGGAACAAGCCAGATAACGTTTGGCTTTGGGTTGTAGGTTGAGTATGCGTAGTTTATCATCTTAAAACATAGATGGCACTATGTACAATTGTACATTTTATTATACCAATCGTTGTTGCAGCGGCGCGCGCTTTCAAAAAACGGTTTTCAACTTGTTCGCGGGCCGCATTATCTGACTGTTTTCAAAACTGATTTGGGCCGCAGAAAAATGTTCACTGGGCCGCGTGTCTGACATGGCTGCTTTACAACATTAGTGTCATGTTAAGGGCTACAAAGAACAAATCGTAACATCAATCAGAACAATATTTAAAAGTACAATAAAAAGTGTACGTGTTCACAAATTAAAATCATAAACAAAACACATGTGCAAAAAATTACAATAATATTTTGTTGAAAAAAGGATAATTTATGTGGTAAAGGTGTGCGACCGACCACTGTCATTTCGATAGTAATAATTTCTGCACAAGTGACGTTGTTGTTTGTCCGCTTTGTACAATAATATTTTCGTATGCCGGGAATAAGAACTCTCCAACCATAATAATCTATGTTAGCTTTGTATACTTTTATATACAGTGTGACCTATTTAAATGCTGAACACCCTCATAGCTCAGAAATTAACTACCAGGTTTGTTTCAAATTCTGGTGATGTGTATGGATTGAAAATATAATTATTTTGACACTTCAATTTTGACATCGCTCATTGGTGTGCGAGCCTGGAGATGAGAAAATGGTAAGATTTTTAAGAAAAAGATATTAGAGATGTTTTTAACGAAAGTTTGATTCTCGACTCTTACTCAGCATCATCAGAAATCCCCTTATACTAAATTTCAACAAAAGAAGTCATTAGCCTTGGGAAATACGAACTTTCAAAAAAAGGCATTTTTTCTCATTTCAAAGACAGAGATATCTTAAACGATTGTCTTGATCAAGAAACACAATTTTACAATTTTTTTCTTTCTTGGTGATGCTGAGCAAGAATCGAGAATAAAAATTTTGTTAAAAAAACCGCTAATGCATTTTTCTTAAAAATCTAACCATTTTCCCCCTCTAGGCTCGCACGGCAATGAGCGATATCAAAGTTAAATATGTCAAAATAGTCATATTTCAAATCCATACACAACACTAAAATTTTAAATTATCCTGTTAGTTAATTCCTGAGATATTAGGATGTTCTGCTTTTAAATTGGCCACACTGACATACATTTTCTCGCTTTATTTTTATAATCACTTTAACATTTCGTAGTTGTTTTTGTTCTAAACTTTTAAAACGTCTGTAGCTTTAGTACATGTGCTCTGCAATTATGCTTCTATATATTTTACAAATGTTAGTTTTTAAGTTTAGATATTATTGTGATAATTGTTTGTACATGTGTTTTGTTTATAATTTTAATTTGTGAACACGTACACTTTTCTATTGTACTTTTAAATATGCGTTAAAAAATATTTTTCTGATTGATGTTATGACCAGTGTCGGAACGTAGGCATTTGAATTGAATGTTTTAATAAATTGTCCAAAAAAGCTGTAAAACTTCTTTCAATTGAATCATAAAAACTGTCCATGCTTCTAAACTTTTAAATACATTTTGCCAAAATATTTGAAAATGGTCCAGTTTATCAAAACTATCCAAGGAATATAAAATTTCTAATAGAGGTATCAAACTAGGTCAAAAGATTTTTGGGGGTGGAAAAAATGATTCCCGACTCAAAAAAATACCCTGTATAGCCATTCACTATGGTTTATCTTGTAGAAAGTTTAAATAAAATATCTGTTAAAATTAAATATTATAATACCCTGTATCTTCGAAAAGAAGCGGTTCCAGACGCAAGATTACAAGATTTTTTTTTTAAATATTGCCAGTAGAATAGCACCTTTTAATACTCGGACGTATTTTTGGGACACTTTGTGTAGTTTTATGTAGCTATAGTTTTTGTGAATTCGGGTTATTATTCCATTAATCTTAAAGATAATGGAAATAATTATTTTCCCAACTAGTGCGAAAAGTGATAAATACTCGCAGGCGAGTATGTAACCCTAGATAAGATTTTTTTGAATGTCAAATTTACTAATCAATTGTGACATGTTTATATTTTCAATAACATGGCCGTTAACATTTAAAAAAAAAAAGATTTTTGCACTTTATCGTCAGTTTCCTGAACCAGTTTTGTTATCGGGAAAGAAGCTAATAAAAAAAGCAAAAAATCTATACAGAATAACTATTTACTATTCGACACATTTACAGTAATAGCAATTTACGGCACGCCGCAAGCTTATTGCCGATGTCAGCTCTTGACACTTAAATAAAGAATGCCCTCCTACGCTAGCCACAGAATTAGATGCGAGCATCGCCAAGCATTAATATTCTGAGATCATTATGGTGCCAGTGTTTGGAGAGGGTACCACACTAGTTATAGCTGGTTGGTCTTGAATTAAAGGGTCCATGTTACTTTTTATCCGTTGTTGATTCATAGAATCTTAGAGTAGAGTATTTTTATGATAACGAAATTGTTTTGAACTTTAAAAATTTAAATAATTTATTAAAAGCTTGAGGCTTTATTTTCACGTAGCAACTTTTTAAGAAAATATTCAAATTTTTGAAAATTCTGTGATTATCTAAATTTATTTTTAAAAAATATTTTTTTACATTTATCTTTTTTTGTAATTTTTAACATTATTTTTTTACGCACGTTATACAAGACATTTACGATGAAGACCATAATATCGTATTGTCAACGAGTTCATGTAGATACACAATTCCCATAACGGGAACTCTTTTTTCCTTTTTAGCATTACTTTTTACGCACCCTGTATAAGACCTTCACGATGGGACACCACAATACTGTTTTGTCATCGAATTTGAGTATCTATACCAAAACTTTAGTGAAATCCGATAAGGCGAACTGGTCTGTACTGTTTAGCATTATTTTTTACGCCCCCTGTATAAGACATTCCCGATTGGACACCATGATATTGTATTGTCAATGGGTTTATGTAGGTACACCAAATGTCACTCAAATCCGATAAGAGGAATTGCTTCAAAACTTATTTACAAGTTTTGACCCAAAAATACATACTAACTAACTACCATACAAATAAATTAAATAAAAGCTTTTAATTTAAAAATCATATTGTGGATACAACTATGAGCGTGTTTATAATAGTTGGTTGTTTCCTCAAATAACAGTCTAGTGAACCGCCGATTTAAAAAAAATTATATTAAAATGCAATAATTCTCTGTGAATGTATCTACCATTTTTTATTGTATAATGATTAGCTGTTTATATTGACTGCTTTTTTTACTGCTTTACAAAACGGTGGTTCAATTTAGAAAACTGTTTACCATCAAATATATAAATTAACATAAAATATGTTTCTGATTTTATTTGGCAATCAATAAATCAGCTTCGCCTGCACAACCCATAACAAGGCGTATATTAATTTTTGGCTGGCCCCGACCTATTAATCACTTAGGAACTCATTGCGCTTTTTGATTAATTATATACCGGATAAAATAATTTTTATGTTATTGCTTTTCATTGCGTTTAATTAATTTTATCTTTGACTTATTACGATCATCAAATCGAACGCTTATTTTGAACTTCTGTTCGTATTTATATATTATATTTTTTCCTATTATTTTGTATCTTAATTATAAAATTGTTTAATGGTAATACTTATTTACATCATATTACATCAACAAATACGTACCCGAAACTTCCCATGTAAGGAATCTTTTCTTTTATTACAAATAGTTAAATGTGACCAAAGTTAGTTCAAACATTTTTGCAGCCACATTGGGTTCCTACCAAAATTTTACCAGTTTACTTATACAACATTTGATTTATGAGCATAATTTAAAATAAATTAAATGAATAAGTAGCTTTTTAAACTACATCTTCATCACATCTAATTTTTGTGCAAAATTTAAAATCAATTGATTGACAACGTTTTTTAACTTGATTGTTTAGGCAGTTTTTTTAAATAATCTATTATGCACCTTATTCTGTCATCTTATCATCATGTCATTCGTATCAAAATGTTTCCTATTATTGTGCAAAATTTGACGTAAATTGAACAATTAGTTTTTCATTCTTAACATTTCACTAGGTCGCCAGGTTCTGTCCACGTGGGCGACTCTTCCAGACAGTCGTCTTAGACACACTAGGCCTTTTGAGATGGAAATTCAAATAAAGGATCAATGCAAAGAGAACAAGACACCCCATCAATCAGACGTTCAATCATGGTATACAGACGGCTCGTAGATGGTCAGTTCCGGGTCAGAAGGCGCCATAATACACCGGTCGGACAACGGAGAAGCCTTTCCGCTGGAAAAACATATCCGCATTCATTCAGATAGTTAGGAGGCCCTTAAAACCATCGGTAAGCCCTGGAGCAACATGCTCTACTTCATTAGAAAAACGGGCCGCCTTCGTGAAGAAGTGGAGTGAGATGGGTGCGACTGGGGTTAGCGTTACTACTACTAGGTCGCCGTTTTGTTTCGCCTACTAAATATTTACCATAATGTTACCAGGTTGTCCTCATATGACTCCTAATTTATTTGACGACAATTTGAAGTCAGTTGGGTATATAGTTTTTTAGCAATGCCGTAAACAGACGGACAAACCGACAGACACACCGGAATTACAAATCTTATTTTTTTAATATCTTTGGACCCCAAAACACCCTAAACAAGTCTTTTCACTATTACAAACATTTTATTTGGCCGCCATTTTGTTCTGCCATATATTTCTACCACAGTTTTACCAGTTTACTTCTATGTCACATATAATTCTTAAACAAAATTTGAAATTAATTTGATATGTAGTTTTTTCAGGCCGATTTTTTAAATATTTTACCAAGCCGTCATTTTGTTTCCCTGTCTTGGATTAGTGTAATCACTTTTACCACAATTAAATAGATTATTAAGTACACTTTTAGATGTCTTAGCGTAGTTATGTTCATTTATGCCATTTATCAATAATTTCTAAGCAGATTGGCCTTTCGATGTCGTTCTTCAAGTGCCATAGAAATATCTAAAATTGGGTCGTTCTGATACATGTTTATTTTCAAGAAAAATGAAATTTCCTGACCAATAATTGAAACATGGTACCTTTCTCTCACTTTAGTGGAACTTTCTCTCACTTTAGTGGAACGCAGAAATGACTGCACTATGCTACTGGTTTTATTTTTTTTTCTTAGTAATTTTAAATCTGGTCTACAAATGATAAAACATAACTTATTTTAGAATGTATGATACAAAAAAGAGAAAAAACCCAGACGAAAGAAGGAATGCCAAGAAAAGATAAATAGAACACAGAAAGGGACGAAGTAATAACTGAAAGTGATCAAAACTCAAATTTTATCAATTACTTGTTATAAAAGAAAACAAAAAAAATCGACTGCATAGAATCATTTGTAGAAGATAAATAAAACGAAAAGTTAAAATAGAGATCATAAAAAATTAAATTATGCAAACTAATACTAACTCCCTAGGAATTGACTTCAACAATAACAACCATTTTAATATAAGTAAATAAGGGTACAAAAATGGAATACCAAAATTATTTTTGTATTAACTTGTTACATAAGATTAAGTGATTGATGACTTAAACGTCATGTTCTCGCTTCGGTCTGCTTTTTATTTAGCGAACTATAATTCACATTGAAAGTCATTGATACGAAATTCAGAAAATACAATTAATATCTTACTGATCATAGTGAATTCGATTAGACATACTGGCCAATGAAAAACTAACAAAGGAAGCCCTACTTATACAACATTTGATTTTTTGAATTGATTGATAAATTGAATAAATAATTTTTTACACTGTTTTTTACAAGAATCATTTTACTTTTAATATATATTTAGCTATTTGCAAGTGTGTCTGATGTGTGTATAATGATTGTACAAAAATTAAAGTCAATTGATTGCCAACGTTCTTTAAATATATTTTTCGGGCTGTTTTTGAATATAATCTATTAAGCTGATATTTTGTTTTGCCGTCTTGGATTTGTACCAAAATGTATCTAGTTTGTTCCTAAGTAACACTCTTTTATTATGCAAAATTTGACGTAAATTAAAAAGTTAGTTTTTTACTCTTCAAATTTCACTAGGTCGCCATTTTGTTTCGCATATTGAATTATTACCGAAATGTTACCATGTCGTCCCCATATGACCCCTAATTTATTTGATGTAAATTTAAAGTCAATTGGGTAAGTAGTTTTTTAGATACTCCACGAACTGACAGACAGACAGACCTACATACATACCGGAATTAAAAATCTTTCTGTTTAGTATTATAACGTAAACTCTGGTGTTATAAAAGCCACGTTATAAAGAGTTCTTACGTAAGTGCAATAATAAAAGTTTGCACTTACGACCCGTTGGCTAGCTTATACGGTAGTTCGGCTTTGGGGAGTTCAAAATTTTCAATCCTTTTCCTTGGTGTATGAAGGAGGCAAGTGAAAATTATAAATATGAAAGAAGGGCGCCAACACACGTAAAACAGAACTTATTGCACTGCCTTCATACACCTCTTACCCGTGTGTTCGTAAAGGTACTGAAACAACCAGTAAAACACTATTTAATATTGTGATTTGCTTTATTTAAAAAAAAATACTTGTTAACGAGAGAATGTAGTTTAAATTGTTTTTAAATAGAAATATGTGTGGTAATTTGAAAAAGATAAATTGATCAATAAAAGGTACTACTGTAATATAAAGCTTTTTTAAAAATCTCACCAACTGGCAGGAAAACTGGAGTTACTGGGGCCTGGTTGTTGGGCTAGAGGTAAAATTCCAACACCTCTTCGGTAAAGAGGGGGCTCTTTCTTAATGTAGAATTACTGCTTCAACTTCAAAGGTAACCCCAACCTTTAGGGTTATTTGCTTCAACCAATTGTTACTCGTGAAAAGTACCTCACATTCATGTGGGTGCAAAAATGTTCAAAATGCTTTAAAGGCTATAAAAAGCAAACGTGCACTAAGATGCAAAGTTTTAATAGCAATGTGCTATGTGCTAATAAGTTCAAAGTGCACTAAAATGTACTATTTGCTATGTAGTTCAATGTGCACTAAAATGTGCTATTTGCTATGTGGTTCAATGTGCACTAAAATGTGCTATTTGCTATGTGGCCGTTGAGCTGTAAAAAAGAGAAAAAATCCATTGTAGCCTATTGTATAAATTAAAATTAAATGAAAGAACCTTGCTAAATAAATTAAAATAATAATTACCTGGCTGTTATTTGACCACTGTTTAACACAAAATTTAAAATAACTATAAAACAGGACCAGCCTTTTTAAAGGTAGTTTTACGGCCACAGTCAAAACGAAATAGAACGAACTCGTTCCAAGACGATTTTCAGCTAAGGTTTAGTAAGGAAAAAAAAAAGTTTAAAAAAACGTAGGAATTTGGCCAAAAAACTAAACTGTTGAAAGTGCTCCATGCAAAACTTGATTTTAATGTCCTTATATTTTGTATCTTTCCCCCTTATTTATTTGACCAAAATAAAAGATTTTTAAAAAGATAGGCAACTCAGAATACATTATTTATTACAATAAATCTTAACATACATTAAATTTAAATATTAATTTTTGAATAATTTATGCTGTTATTTTTTAATATTTTCCTCTAATCTTAACGTAAGCCTCGTCCTAAATAATTAAATCTTTAAAATGTTAGGTTTTTATAAAAATGAAAGTAAAGTGGTCGGACGGAATCGTATGGCTTTTAGTCATTCATGGAAAAGGCCCAAGCAAGAATTTTAGCGTCGCCGCACACAGTAAAACGTCAAACTTTGTTGTCACTTAACCCAATTTATAAAACGAAAATAAACAAGGCTTTTTAAAACAACCATTTGGAGAACTACTTAAATAAATAACACAAACCCTTGCTTAATGAACCCCTGACATGTGTTTACTGGACATTTAACAATATAGGTGACATCTTAAACTTCATTTCATCAAAAGGACAAATCATTTAATGAACTGAACGAGATTTTAAAAGGCGACAAACGAAATTGGAGGTATATACCAAATGTTTCTAATTTATTTAGCGTTACCAGGCTACAATGGAAATATTGGAAATATCTTGTTTAGTTTGTATCACAACAGCTCATACCCAACTAGGTTTTTTATAACGGATTTGTTTCTGATCAAAATTATGTGAAGGTAAGATAATAGAAAACTATAGGTGAATGAACATCTAATAATGAAATTCTTATAAAAACATGGCCCTTTTATATGTGGGCATTAAAGAAAGCTTCAACAACCAGACCCTCAGCATCTGTAAATATAAAACATAAAATGTATATAATATACCAAGCTGTCAGTTATACAATATAAGTACTTATAATAATGAAAATAGTCAAAGAATCTAAATAACTTCCAAAAACTTAGTTTCTGACATCTTGGCGAATGACAAAATATAATTAGCAAAATCATAATTAGTTACTGTAAAAGTGTAACGTTACAGTATCAATGGGCCCTAAAAAGTAAAAAATTATAAAATCTTGGAAGAATGACTTTTCACTATTACAAACTTTTTATTTGGTCGCAATATTGTCCTGCCATCTCATATTCCTACCACAATTTTATCAGTTCACCTCTATATCACACTTAATTCTTAAACAAAATTTGAAATTAATCTAGTAAGGTATTTTTTCAGGCCGATTTTTGTAAATATTCTATTAAGCCGCCATTTTGTTTCGCAATGTTGGATTCGTACCAAAATTATATCAATTTATTTCTACGTAATACTTGATTTTTTTGTAACAATTGAGGTTCTCATAGATGTCTCTTTTAAAGAGACTCAATAGACCCTATCTCAAATGCTTTTTCTAACCAATATTCGGAGCCCGGGATCTTTCGCTCACTTTAGTGGAACGCGGAGACGACTGCACTATGCTACTGGTTTTATTTTTTGTTCTTAGTAGTTTTAAATCTAGTCTAGAAATGATAAAAGCTAACTGATTTTAGAATGTAGGGTACAAAAAAGAGAAAAAAACCAGATGAAAGAAAGAATGCCAAGAAAATATATATAAAGCACAGAAAGGGACGAAGGGATCATACTGATCAAAACTCAAATTTTCTTTAAATCAGAAAGGCACACTTAAATAATTACTTGTTATAGAAGAAAATAAAAAAATCAAGTGCTTAAAATCATCTGTAGATAAATAAAACAAAAAATTAAAATAGTTATCATAAAAAATTAAATTATGCAAACTAATATTTTACTATTTATTTTTATCGCCACATTGGATTTCTTCCAAAATTTTTACTAGTTTCTCCTTATACAAAACTTGATTTTTTGGGATAAATTAAAATAAATTGAATATTTAGTTTTTTACACTGTTTGTTCACAATTTATGAAGAGAATATTCCAAAGAACTGATCGTATTGAAAATTGCTTTTTTCCTTCTTTTGTCAACAAAAACGGCAGATTAAAGTTTGGACCTAGATTAGATCAAATATAAAATCATGGTTGGTTAACTAACAAGATTATACCATCTGATTTTGACTACATTTATGCTCTAGGTCCAAATTTTAATTTGCAGTTTTTTGATGACAAAAGAAGGAAAAAAACAATTTTCAATATGATCAGTTCTTTTGAATATTTTCTTCATAAATTGTCTCGCCCAAATAATGATGAAAATCAAGAAAATAACATAAGACAAATTAGAGCTGAATTTATTAACCTACTTGGAAAAATTTAAACAGAACATTCAAAATATGAATTACAATCATTCTATAAAAAAATCAGCTGCGATTTTCCCCATGCTAAAAAATTCTTGAGAGAAAATCAAGATACCATTTTGATAAGAGCCGATAAAAGTATTGTTAGCGTAATAATGAATAAGCAAATGTATGATTCAAAAATGATAGAATTGTTGTCAGACACTAACACCTATTGTACTATCTAAAACAATATTATTAAGAATATTCAGGATAAAAATAATTCCATACTTAGCGAATGGTGCAAAAATTGTTATATCGATAAAACCACATATTATAAGCTAATTACTCACAATGGAAATGTATGTAAAATATATGGTTTGGTTAAAATACACAAAGAAAATATGTCTTTTAGACCTATAGTATCTAATACTGGTAGCCCTCTTTACGCTATTTCTGCCTTTTTATCACAAATTTTAAAAACCAATTTTAGAATCACGTTACACGATTAAAAACTCTTTTCAATTGAAAATAGAAATTGCAAATCCTTAATTAGATTCAACTAAAAAATATAGGTTTATGTTGATGTGGTATCTCTTTATACAAATACACTGATTGCCACTGCTATCGATTACATAAATAAAAAGTATCATTGTCTAAATACAAAATACCTAAAAACCATTTTATTTCTACTATACAGTTTATATTTAATTCGTGTGTTTTCTCCTACAACAATTATTTTTTACAAACAAGTATACGGCTGTCCAGTGGATTCTCTTCTTTCGCCAATATTGGCAGATTTAGCTCTTTTTGGCCTTGAACAGCAAGTTTTCAATAGTTTCTCTTTTAACATTCCTTTTTATACAAGATACGTAGTAATTCTTCTATTAATTTTTTAGATATCACTCTCAATCTCGAAAGCAATAGCAAACTCACCACAAATGGGTATAAGAAGACTTGGTCTGGCAGATACTTAAATTTTTATTCCTATCATCCTATGAAGTACAAAATATCAACCATTAGGAATCTTGTCGACAGAGCAATTCTACTCTCAGATCATATATATTATAATGATAATCTAAATTTTATCTAGAACACATTGGAAAAAACTGCTATCCAGAAAGGCTCTTAAGTCGAGATATTGATTACCGCTACATCAAGTTAGCATAAAGAAAACAAGTTCTCATACCTAATAATACCAATCATGTTAGTAATCTTCAAAACAGTTTATCTAGTATTTCATACATAAAAATGCCATTTTTCCACACGATTGAAAATCAAATGAAAAAGATTCTACAATCTGTTAATGCTGCTCCCGCTTGGACACCTTCCAATCTCATTTCTAATATATTCAGTTCATTAAAAGATCGCCATAATAAAACACTTCAAAGTAATTTAGTATACAAATTAAAATGTATGTCTTGTGACCCTACTCTTGTATATATCGGTGAAACATCACAATATAAAAAAACCCTTTTATCAACACAACTCTAATATTCGTAAAAACAACCTCCCGCATTCAGGTTTATGTAACCACTCTCTAACAACATTACATGCTTTTGATTTTAACAATTTTTCAATATTACATACTGAAGAAAATCGCATCAAAAGACTAATTTTGGAAACGTTATACATTCACAAGTTTCCAAACAATATTAATCAAAAAACTGATTATGATAACATATTAAATTTTATAAACATCTAATTTAATAGAACATTTAACATCAAAACATATTTTTCTTTTTCTTTCTTTTCAAAAAAAAAACAATTTAATACATTGCATAAACTAAATAAAATTACTCTCTAAAAATGTTTCGATCTGACATCTGGTGTTAAACTGTTTAAACCGAAAAAGAATAGTTTTATATCTTTCAGTCGCAAAACAGTTAACAACTCACTCACGTTTTAACATTTAAATAAAAACACCACAAGTGTCTCACCTGTTCAAATTATAAAATAAATATCCAAATCACATTATACCAGTAAGCTGTTTACAGCTAGTTTAAAACTCGAGCATTGCAGAGAGTGTTTCTTGTATAGAAATAAAAAAAATTGTAAAAAAATAGGTATTAGCCAAATATGACTCCATATACTAATTAGAACAACAAAAAATATGCTTTGAACTGGTGCACACCTCCCAAAAAAAGGTATGGTAATATTTGGTTTATGTATTACATATTTTGAAACCTTTATTAAACTGTATAATAAAAAAAATATCAATAATAACACATGTTTTTCTCTAAGATATATAAAAAAACAAAAGATTTGTCTCTTTTTCTTTTCTCTTGGTTACCTACTAATAATAATAATAATTTACATATAACGTTTCTTAGCTGTAATTGCGTTTGTTTGTTGTTTTTGAATTTAAATGTATGTATGTAATATTTTATTCTTTTTCAACTTCCTATCACAAAAAAAAACAAAACATCTACATGTAGTGTCATTCCATATTTCTGTCCTTTGTATTTACAATTAAAATTTATAAATAAAATGTCTGTATTTTAGCCTGATGTAGGTGGTAAACGATTGCCGAAACGTTGATGAATAAAAAAATCATAATAAAAGACAAGTGTATCACATTGTTTTAGTCTAATCTATTAAGCTGATATTTTGTTCTGCCGTCTTGGATTTATACCAAAATGTTTCCAGTTTGTTCCTATATAACACTCTTTTATTATGCAAAATTTGACGCAAATTAAATAGTTAGTTTTTAACACTTCACTAGGTCGCCATATTGTTTCGCCTATTGAGTTTTAACCAAAATGTTAGCAGGTTATCCCCATATGACCCCGAATTTATTTGATTATTTGATCTAAATTTAAAGTCAATTGAGTAGTAGTTTCAATATTTATTTTTACATTTATAAATTACAAAATATTGAAGTGTAAACATTAAAAATGGTGTAACTCCCTAAAAATTGACTTCAACAATAACAATCATTATTATTAGAAAATAAAAGTACAAAAATGGCGTATCAAAATTATTATTCCATTAACTTCTTACAGAAAACATGGTTAAGAAATTGTCCACACAGTTTCAGTTAAAAATAGGTTTCTCGATTAAGTGATTGATGACTTAAACGTCATGTTCTCGCTCCGGTCCGCTTTTTATTTGTCGAACTATAATTCACAATGAAAGTCATTGATACGAAATTCAGAAAATACAATTAATAACTTACTGACCATAGTAAATTCAATTAGACATACGGGCCAATGAAAAACCAACAAAGGAAGCCGAATTCCAATTTCAAATGATATATCGAAAAGCAAAATATTATTATATGATGATTGATGAGGGCGCAAAAGAAACATTTGCGATTTACCCAGCCACTGGGCCAAAAAATAGAAAGTAATAAAGCGTAGACCAAGATTTATGTGATGATATTTGTGCGACATAAAATTGTATATTTTTCAAGTTATGACAAATTAAATCCTTTGAAATTAAAATTAAAAATATTTGGATTGGTTTGATCTCGATAAAATTATTGCTCTTTTAGTAAATTCTTTTACAACAATGACAATTTTATTACAGTTTCTAAAAAATATGTTAATTTGGAAAATATTCTAAATTAATTTATTTATCCTTTTTATGATTAGTAAATTGGAATCATATTTTTAAATAGCATCATATATAAAATTATCCAAGTTAACATTTGTCACTAAAACCTAACAGCCATTGTTGGTTTAATTGCTTTTCTATGAACGTGTGGAAAGCACTTTCCACACGTTCAAGTACCTAATCCCGCACGATATTGTTCAAGACACTGGAGAACGGTGCTTACAAAAGGTTAAGAAATTTCACACTGTCGGTAGTGAGACGCGAAGAAAAAAGGTATCTTGATTCACTGTCTGCTGATCAAAACCGCTGTAAAATTTGTAGTGCATTAAAAGATTTAAATGTCTGCTATAAAAACAATAAAGCCATCCCCGAAAATTTGCAGAATGGCAATTTATTTAGTGATTATTTCTATAGAAATAATCTTTTTAAAAATAATATTACTTTTTCGTTAAAGTTGACAACAGTTGAAGAGATACATTTAGTGCTAAAAAATAATAAAAATGATGCTGCGGGTGTAGATAGCATGAGTATTGCAGCCCTTCCATTTATATATATATATATATATATATATATATATATATATCTCCCCATATTATTAATTTCTGCAAAGAAAATGGCTACTTTCCTGACCGATGGAAGGTCGTAATAGGTATACCAAAAATTTTACCAACCCTCTCTACAATTTCTATTTAATAAATTTTTACCAAATTATCAATGTGGTTTTAGAAAAAATTTTAGCACTTCGGTGGCTTTATCTATGGTAATAGATGACGTTTTAAGAGCTTGAGATCAGCAGAAATGTACCGTGCTAGTACTTCACGATATTTCTAAAGCTTTTGAAAACATCAACCAAAAACTTTTTTGTTCCAAATTAAAATATTATAGCTTTGATGATGCATTCCTTAATCTATTAATTCTTATTTTGAAAACAGGTTTCAAAAGATATATTGTGGAAATAAATTCTCAAAACAAATTTCGATTCTTTCTGGAGTGCTTCAAGGATCAATATTGGGCCATTTACTATTTCTTATTTATACAGCTGACACTCTGAAATCTACAAAATATTGCCAAACACAAGCGTATGCTGATATTAGTCAGCTTTAATATTCAAGATTCCCTTATTATTTAAGATTTAATTAATTATGATTTAAACAATTTAAAAATATGTCGTCCAAGCAAAGCTTACAATTAAATCCCACAAAATTTGTAGTTATGTTTTTCGGAAATAAAAATCACGTAAATACCTTAAAAGAAGGGTTTAATGTTGCTCTGGATGGTACGACACTACCTGTAGCGGAGTCAGCAAAGAATTTTGGAATTATCATAGATTCAAATTTAAGATTTAAAGAACATGTTAAAAACCCAAGAAAAAATCATTTTTAGCTTTAAAACTTTTGTACAGTAACAGAGACATCCTAAATTTACACTTACACAAAAATCTGTGCGAATTCTTAGTTTTATCCAACTTTAATCACTGTGATTTTATTTATGGTAACTGTATTGATATTTTGGACAAAAATTGGATCCAGAAGGTTCAAAATTTCTGTTGAAGGTTCATTTTTGGACTCAGAAAGTTTGACCATCTATCACACACATTTGGGCAACTTAAATGGTTAAAAATGGACAAGCGCAGACTTCATCATACGGCTACTTTTGTGTTAAATATTTTAAATAACCCTGATGCATCTATATTATTAAAAAATAAATTGGTCCCTCGAAATAATATTCATGACAAGACTCGTTTTACAAATCATTTAACAATCAGAACTCATTTACGTTGTAACAGAATAGACTATAATCACAGTATAGAGTATACATTTTTATATATTTTAAATATAATTCAAGCAATATGTTACTAAAACTGTTGGTTCTCACGTTCACGCTTAATCAGGCTTGATTATTTCACAAGAATTATAAGTAAATTTATCTAATATTAGTTTCGAGAATTTAAAACCCTAGATAAGTATCATATAACTCAAATGCTACAATCTAGAGTATAGACAGATTTATGTATGAGCTTTCTTAAAAAGGTTACAATTTATACCTTCCTTTTCAAGGGTTTATGGATCCCATATGTTCCCTGTATCACGGTAAACTTTCTTTGGTCTGTTTAATTTAACCGGTTGAAAATATTAATTGAAACATTTTATTTGGTTCGATGCAATGATAATGAATGGTCAATTTGCTATGTTGAAAATACAATAGAGTACTTTGTAATAGGAACATTACCGAAAAGCCATGCTTTTGGGGCATAATTTTCCCTGCAGAAATATATATTAGATTATATACATAATCTTAGGACTAAGAATTGAAGGGAATTTCATTTTTAATCTATGAATTCATTTTTAATTATCATGGGTGACACCTCGTGTTTCTAGGACGAAGTTCCGAACTTAAAGTTTAGAGTAGGGACTTAAGCTTCACCATTCACCGCTTTATTCGTTTCGTCCTGTTTAATAAAATCAAAGAGGGGATTGGTCTAAGGGGTGGATCTAGTAATAGCTGAGCTAACTTTGTATTTTACGGGAAGCTTAAAAGTTAGTCTGCGTCAGAGTTTTGATTCTTATAGTTGATTTTTAATTCTTCTTTTGTGGTGGTTTATGGGGCTTTACGTATACAGTGGGTTATTAAAGTTAAGGGATTTTTTCAAAGTTATTTTATTTTCATTCTATGATTTTTTTGGGAAGTAACTTGTTTACAAGAGTTAAATTTACGGGTAACTTAAAGATTCTTATTTTCTTTTCTTTTGTACTAAGGTTGGGGATTTTAAGATAACTCCCTCATTTTCTAGATTTAAATACTTTTTTTTTGTTATTAGGTTTAAGTATTATTTTTGTACAGCATTCCACTTTCTTTATTTTTTGTTAATAGATTTTTAAGTTGTTTTTAAAAACAAATCTTTTATTTAAATAAACCACCTGATAGTTAAATAAATATATATTCAAGAAGAAGATAACATCGTTGTTGCAGTTTGCTGTTGTTCGAGTTTATATGGCCGCAGAATTGGTGAGGTAAAATATTTTATCCAATTTGTACTAACAAATATATTTAATAAAATTGTAAATTATCATTTACGAAGAAGCCTACAGAATACCTTTGATTTTACTTATCATATATTAGTTAATTTCAGTATTGTGACAGGGTTGCCCGCTACGTCTCAAATAAATAAATAATTTTAAATATAATAATTAACCGCTCGATAACCCTGCTACAACGTATAACATATGAATATTTGCAACATAACATTATCTCACTTAATGTAACTCAGTTCAAAAAACAATTTAAATTTTTTTTATTGACACTTCAAAGTACTTAACTTAAAGTCTTTAATGTCACAATATAGATTTTACCATCTATTGAAGTTCACAATTATCTATATTATCATTTATTTATATACTTATACATTGTCTGCATTACTTTTGACGTTAAGTAGAATAGTCGACTTGTGCTAGGCTTCGCCTCATTGTGGTGCCACTTTTTTTGAATATTATTACACTGTCTATGTAAATATGCATTTCTGTAATACAAAGGCGATTATTTATTTATTTATTTATAGGCAACCCTCTCCAAGATCTTGGAGAACGCCAGTAAAAGACTTATAGGATGCAAAATCTCCATAAGAAGTAGGAGCAGCAATCCTTGCTATGGGATTCTTCTTATAAGATTTGATGTAAAGTTTCTTAAACGTTTATATACAGAATGATCGTCCAATGACTTGGTCACTTGAAATCTCAACAGCGCACGATTCCTATCCCTCATTGACACCCTTATTCCCTCAGTAAGCCAGGAAGACTTGAGCCTAGTGACACGGACAGCCATGAACGGTGCATAGTCATCAAATAAAATAGTTATTAAACTCTAGAATATATCTACTTTCTTATCAATATTTTGCTCGTAGATTATATTATTCCAAGGCAACGAATACAACGACTCCCTAAATTGGGAAAGATTTAAAGTTTTTAAAATCTCGATGTTTAATATATTTAGACATTCTTACGCTAACGTCACAAAGAGTGAATTTGTGATCAGAGATATCAACTGCGTCACTAATGGCACACTCACCAACAATTTTAGGGTCAGACATAAATATAGGATCCCGTAGGGTAGCAGTAGTAGCAATAATTCTTGTGGGCCCTGCAATAACCTACTTAAATCCGTAGCCGGAAAATAAATCACATACGGGGTTGGTAATATGCATAAGATCCACGTTTATGTATCCAATACGGACAACACAATCAGCGGAGGGCAACACATACGACAGAACATCATCAGAATTCTTAAGAGCTATATGGATATTAGTCCGAGGAGGCCGATAAAAAACGGCGAATGCAAAGGATTTATTGTTGAAATTTATCTTTTATCCAGCTGTTTTAAAATTTTATGATTTAAACATTTCTGTACACGATAAATAGGCTAGCGACTAATGGAACAAAACTGCTTATTATCTCACTTTCCACGAGCTTGCTGAATGAAGTAAACAAAAGACGAGACCTGTTTTATGTATATGTTTAGCTACCGATTCCACCCGCTGGACAGAGCGTGCCCGCGAAGAGGAGCAGGAAACATGCTTAATTGTTTATTTAACTCGGTTTAAATAATTTTGGAAGTTATTAACTCTACGGCGATACGTTAAGCACCATGCTTAGGTATACAAAGACGTAACTCCGCAATTGATTTTTATCCATCTATACTAATATATAAAATACTTAGTTGACTGACTCAATCATCACGTTCCAGCTCAAACCGCTTGAGGTAAAAGGCTGAATTTTGGCATACGGGTTGATTTTGAATCGACCTCTTAAATATTACAATATTTTCTATTTAAAAAACGGTCAGTTTTTCGGAAAAACGCTTGAACACGTGTTTTTTAATTAATTTTTTACATAATTTAAGATTTTTTAAAAATTCACACACGGTGTTCAAACAGGTGAAACCACCACATTAATAATACAATATTGTTTTATTTAAAAACGTGTTAGTTTTTCGAAATAACGCTTGAACACGTGTTTTTTAATTTATTTTTTTAAATATTCTAGGATTTTTTAAAAATTTATACAATGTGTCCAAAGCGGTAAAACCATCCCTTAAATATTATAATATATTTTTTTAAAAAAACCGTTAGTTATTCGGAAAACGCTTGAATATAATATGCTTTATTCCGAAATCATGGTTCTTGGGATTAGACCGTGTCAAATTGGAGTTACTATCTGACGTTTCGCCTTCGATTGCACGAGACATCTTCAGGGATCTTTACTCCACGAAATCTGAACACTGAATGAGCTCGAAGAGATTCAGGCCGACTTTTATACCCGACTTGTGCTCGCCGAACCGTGACCCTGTGATAAGATCTGTGTCCACGTGTGATGTAGACCGTAACCCGTATCTCTATTGAAATTTTTTGTATGTTTGAATATTTCAATAGATTCTCTAACTTTTCGTTTATAAAAACCTGGAACCGATGCTAGAACCTTGGTTTCCTTTACATTTATGAAATGGCCAGTGTTATGCTGGTGTTCAGCTACAGCACATTGAACAATTTGTTTCTTTTTAATACATCGTTCATGTTCCTTCCACATACACTTCTCCACAGAAGTTCGCGTTCAATTAAAAGACATAGTAAACCAACTCCGCCCAAGGAGAATGATAAAGAGCCACCATTAGATAGTGTTGTTCTTCCCTACATACATGGCACTACAGACCAAATAGGACGATTACTTCGGCGGTCCAACATACGTACAATCTTCAATACACATAAGAAGATTGGACAATGCCTGCGATCCCCGAAAGATCTTGTATCTTTCCAAACAGAAGGAGTATATAAAATTCCTTGCTCCTGTGGAGAAGTGTATGTGGGAGAAACAGGATGCTCAATATCAACTAGACTTAAGGAACATGAACGATGTATTAAAAAGAAACAAATTGTTCAATGTGCTGTAGCTGAACACCAGCATAACACTGGCCATTTCATAAACGTAAAGGAAACGAAGGTTCCAGCATCGGTTCCAGGTTTTTATAAACGAAAAATTACAACATCTATTGAAATATTTAAACATACAAAAAATTTCAATAGAGATACGGGTTACGGTCTACATCACACGTGGAAACCGATCTTAACACAAGGTCACGGTTCGGCAAGCACAAGTCGGGTATAAAAGTCTACCTGAATCTCTTCAAGCTCATTCAGTGTTCAGATTTCGTGGAGTAAATATCCCTGAAGATGCCTCGTGCAATCGAAGGCGAAACGTCGGATAGTAATTCCAATTTGACACGGTATAATCCCAAGAACCATGACTTCTTAATTGACCAAAGCCGTGAAAGCTTCCGTTCTATGTTAATATGCTTTATATTTTATTTTTTTACATATTTTAAACCTTTTAAAAACCCAAACGGGGTGTCCAAGGGGCTGAAACCACCCTTTAATATTATTATTTTTTATTTAAAAAACGGTTAGTTATTCGAAAAAACATTTGAACACGTGCTCTTTGTTTTATTTTATTACATATTTTAAGATTTTTTTTATAAATTCATATGGTGTTTTTGGAAAAATCGGGTCATTGATTAATTTTTGCGATCTTTCTCAAACTGTTTGCCGTAGAAAGCGGAGCTTGTGCAAACAGCATAATTTTAAAATGCAGAGGTTCGATAAGAAGGGATATAACTCAGTTTCCAAGGAGTGAAACTACCCCTTAAATGTTTATAGTGGACTCGAAAGTTGTCAAAATAAAACCGCTTCTTGGTTTAAAGAACGAGCTATATTAACTCTCCAATTACTGCTCCACAATTAACATATTACTCAATACATATAGTTACAGATCAAGAAAATGCGGTTTATTATCCTGTCGAGTTCCTACACTCTCTAAACCCTTGAGGAATCCATCTTCATGAGTTAACTTTAAAAGTGGGGGCACCAGTGATGCGAAATTTAAGGCCACCAAAATTATGTAATGGAACTCAGCTAAAGATTAAAACATTACAAAACAATGTACTAGAGTACTATTATTTCTGGCCCTGGTCTGGGAGAAGCAGTTTTTATACCACGTATCCCTTTAATTCCCTCAGACTATCCTTTTCAGTTTAAACGTGTACAGTTTCCGTTAAAGCTTTGTTTCGCCATGACAGATGTCTTGAAACGGTCAAATATCTCAAAAACCGCTTAACCGATTTGAAACATATGTGGTGATTAGGCATTACCGAATTCCCCCGACCCTCTGGTGCATACCGCAATGTTGTCAGATTTACAGTTTTTTGGCGAACTAACCTAACTTTTTTTTCAAATTAAATGATATTTTTTCCTAAGCGTAATTTTTTCCTCGTATTATTCTTAGTATAAGTCCAAAATTGAAAACTTTTATCTTAATCCGCTAAATGTTAAATTTATTATTATTTTTTTTAAATACATCGACAAATTAGGAATTAAAAAACTAAAACTATGTTGTCCTTATACAGCTTGACAATATCCTAAACGGTCAATAATTTCCTGAATAGTGTATTAGAGCCCTTCCGTGGGTATTCTTTCTATTTCAGCTCTAATCCTTCCCATTAGAACTTCAAGGCTCTCGGACTTAGTTTTGTACACGGACCCAAAGGAAAAAAGTCAAGTGGATTTAAGTACAATGACTTTGGTACACGGTCGTTTTTAGGTGACCCCAAAGGAAAAAGTCAAGCGGATTTAAATCTGGTGACCTGGGAGGCCAGTTAACAACCCCCCTTTGCCTAATCCAGCGTTCCGGGAACCATACGTGAAGAAAACGATTCGGAAAAATATCGTTTAATGCTGGAATAATTTGGTTTTCCAACAGCTGTAGATAATTCATATATTCATATTTCCTTGAATGAAAAGGGTACAATAAGGCTACGACGTAATATGCCAGCCCACACATTGACTTTTTCCGGAAAATGAGTAGGGACCTCCATCATTCAATGTGGATTGTTTGCAGACTAACAACGACAATTATGCCGATTTACAAAACCGTTTAAGCAAATTTTGGCCTCATCTGAAAACCGATTTTTTTTTGAACGGATTGCTCATTTTCATAATTCCATACGAACATTCCATTGTCATATTTCGATCGTCTTCAGATAACTCTTAAAAAATATGTATTTTGTAGGGCCTGTACTTGTTTCGTTTCAATCTTCTTATAGAATTTAAAAAAAAAGTTAATGTGTGAACTGGCATATTAGGAAATCGCATTATTGGACCATTTTTCATTCCAGGAAATATGAATAAGATATTTTATCTACAGATGTTGGAAAACCAAATTATTCCAACATTAAACGATATTTTTTCTAATAGTTTTAGCTACGTATGGTTCCAACAACATGATGTGGACCGCCGCATTTCGCAGTTGCGGTTAAAAATTATTTAAACACGACATTTCCGGGACGATGAATTGGAGGAAGGGGGTTGTTGAGTGGCCTTCAAGGTCATTGGACTTAAATCCACTTGACTTTTTCCTTTGGGTCCCTGTACAAAACGAAGTTCGAGAGTCTTGAAGATCTAATGGGAAGGATTAGAGCAGAATGGCTCGAAAATACTATTCGAGTATTTATTGACCGTTTATAAGATACTGCCAAGCTGTGGAGTGACAACATTTTCAGAATCTCATTAAATCACTAAATTATTCAATTATTTTTATAGTTTTTTAATTCCTAATTTGTCGATGTATTTTTAAAAACAGTAAATAAATTTAACATTTATCCAATCAAGATAAAAGTTTGCAATTTTGGAGTTACACTAAGTATAATACGAGGAATAAATCACGTTTAGAAAAAACATATGGTTCAGATCGGTTGAGCGGTTTTTAAGATATTTGACCGTTTGCAGACATCTGACTCACCCTGTACATATATATATATATATATATATATATATATATATATATATATATATATATATATATATATATATATATATATATATATATATATATATATCTATATATATCTATATATATCTATATATATGTATATATATATATATATATATATATATATATATATATATATATATATATATATATATATATATATATATATATATATATATATATATATATATATATATATATATATATATATATATATATATATATATATATATATATATATATATATATATATATATATATATATATATATATATATATATATATATATATATATATATATATATATATATATATATATATATATTTGACTATTGCAATATTTTACTGCGATTTTTAATATTTCATTAAACACTTGGTGAATTTTTTCAGTTATTGTTTATGTCATTATAAACCTATAACTGTCAAGTTAGACTTGGTATAAATTTAAACCTTTTTAGTGAAAAAAAAATTAAAACCTGTAGGTGTTTTTTCTTGTCGTCATGACGCCTATACAGACGACGGCATTGATTTGGATATGCCAGTTAAAAATTACAATTTACTAAATTGAAAAGCTTCTTTCGTTTGGAATCTAATTCTAATTTAATAATAATTTTTTTGATTATCTGAATTCAAATATAGACTAAAAAGTCTGGTAACCCATTTGTTTTTTTTTCAACAGCAGGTTAGGTGCTTTAAAAAATATTAACTATGTAATTCAAAACCGCAATTAGAGTTTAACCAACGCTGTGACAAAAAAACACGTGCTAACAAAACTTTTCTTTCCTTAATTATCTGTAAATATTAAAACCAGAGTTTGGTAAAAAAAAATAAAATTGTTAAGGACGAAACGGAAAGTTTTAGACCTCTTTACCACGAGAAATTATTAATGTTCATATACATTTAAAGTAGACATAAATCTCCATTATATATATTTGAACAGCTACGCTTACTAAACATGGTTTAAACAAAAACATTAAATCCATTTCGCTAGTAAATACGAAGTTGCGAAATAGTATGCAATTAAATTCTCTTTGCCCATTTCGAACTTTTCCCATATGCACATATTCCGATTTTCATTTTAATTCGACGTTATAAACTTTAAAACCAATTAACTTACATTCGGCCCTAATATAGCATGCTATTCTGGCATATGAATAGGTTTCAAAATATAGCTTATAGCTATTAGTATAACATTTGCGAAAAGACCAGAAGACTAAGTAGCAATGAACGACAGTTAGGGTATTAAAGTACTGCGACTCAATTAGACTTCTCTTAGTAAAAGTTCTGTTTAAAACGGGAATGTGAATGATGATATTGTATTATTGATTTTCTTGCATAAATTAGAAACGTATTCACTAAAAGACCTGGAATAGCTAGTTATTTGCATGGTTATTTGTACATTTTTGCCAATGTTCTGTAAGGTATTTCGGGAGGAAATTTATTTTGCGATAATATGACACTTTTATTTTCTTTCGTCTGATGCATCGTTTAATAATTAAAATATTTCTCTAATACATTCATATCCTAACATTATTATTGCATTATATATATATAAATATATATATATATATATATATATATATATATATATATATATATATATATATATATATATATATATATATATATATATATATATATATATATATATATATATATATATATATATATATATATATATATATATATATATATATATATATATATATATATATATATATATATATATATATATATATATATATATATATATATATATATATATATATATATATATATATATATATATATATATATATATATATATATATATATATATATATATATATATATATATATATATATATATATATATATATATATATATATATATGTTGATATATTATATATATATATATATATATAAAAATACAATGTGTTTTCATTATATATGTATATATATCATATATTGTATTCTGAAAGGAATAGTATATATGCTATATATATTATATAGAATCACATTTGGCATTTTCGATATATATTCTATTCTCGCGTATATATATATATATATGTATATATTCGGATATATATAAAGCTATATATAAAATGTATATGTGATATATATATATATATATGTTCTTTTCATATATATATATATGTACACCCGGATATAAAACACATTAAATATATATATATATATATATATATATATATATATATATATATATATGTGTTTTCATTCCGGGTGTACATCCGTTCACTACTGTCGTTCTGAAAAGAACAGTTTTGCTGACGTTTCGCCAAAATCACATTTGGCATTTTCGAAGCTTTCTTTCTCGCGTCCGAATAGAGACTGAAGTGTTGGTGACTGCGACGCTTCCTTTTATACCCCTATTCGGGGCCGAAGGTTATATCTGCGCAGGCGTTGGTCGTTTATGTTTTCCGGATGGTGCTGTTGTTGTTGCGCTAATTGCGCTTGAGTTTTTGCGATTTTAGATTTGTCGATTATTGTCTTCCATACTGTTGGTAGTTTTAATGATTCGTCCCTTTTATTCAAATCACCTTGTTTTTCAATTTCTATGGCTTCTCGGATTATTCTGGTCTTATAATGTTCTATATTGGCAATCTCCCTACACCCATCAAAATTTATTTTATGGCCGGTTTCCTGATGATGTAGGAATAAAGCTGAGGTTGTTTGTCTATTTCTGATGCTGAGTTTATGCTCTTCCACTCTTGCTGATATTCGCCTGTTAGTTTGCCCTACGTACAACTTTTCACAGTCCTGGCACGGAATACTGTACACTCCGTGGTTTTCCAATTTGATTTTATCTTTTGGGTTTCCGAGTAGTTTACCTATAGTTGTTTGTGGCTTGTGTATTGTTTGTATGTTGTGTTTCGTCAGAATTCTTCCGATTCTGTCTGTTGTGCCTTTTACATATGGTCAGACTACTCGTTGCTTTCCCGGTTCATATTTTTTGTTGTTCGTTGTTCGGGAAACCTGTGCATTAATAGCTTTCTCTATGGTGCGATTTGTGTAGCCATTTTTCTTTAAAGCACTAGATATTACCTTAAGTTCGTTTTGTCTCGTCTGTGTTTCAGTTAGTCGCACGGATCTACATATTATAGTATTTGCCACAGCTTGAATTTGTGCTGGGTGATGATGTGTAGATCCGTGCGACTAACTGAAACACAGACGAGACAAAACGAACTTAAGGTAATATCTAGTGCTTTAAAGAAAAATGGCTACACAAATCGCACCATAGAGAAAGCTATTAATGCACAGGTTTCCCGAACAACGAACAACAAAAAATATGAACCGGGAAAGCAACGAGTAGTCTTACCATATGTAAAAGGCACAACAGACAGAATCGGAAGAATTCTGAGGAAACACAACATACAAACAATACACAAGCCACAAACAACTATAGGTAAACTACTCGGAAACCCAAAAGATAAAATCAAATTGGAAAACCACGGAGTGTACAGTATTCCGTGCCAGGACTGTGAAAAGTTGTACGTAGGGCAAACTAACAGGCGAATATCAGCAAGAGTGGAAGAGCATAAACTCAGCATCAGAAATAGACAAACAACCTCAGCTTTATTCCTACATCATCAGGAAACCGGCCATAAAATAAATTTTGATGGGTGTAGGGAGATTGCCAATATAGAACATTATAAGACCAGAATAATCCGAGAAGCCATAGAAATTGAAAAACAAGGTGATTTGAATAAAAGGGACGAATCATTAAAACTACCAACAGTATGGAAGACAATAATCGACAAATCTAAAATCGCAAAAACTCAAGCGCAATTAGCGCAACAACAACAGCACCACCCGGAAAACATAAATAATGACCAACGCCTGCGCAGATATAACCTTCGGCCCCGAGTAGGGGTATAAAAGGAAGCGTCGCAGTCACCAACACTTCAGTCTCTATTCGGACGCGAGAAAGAAAGCTTCGAAAATGCCAAATGTGATTTTGGCGAAACGTCAGCAAAACTGTTCTTTTCAGAACGACAGTAGTGAACGGATGTACACCCGGAATGAAAACACATTGTATTTTTCCATCCGTGAAGGAGTAAAAATCAACACATATATATATATATATATATATATATATATATATATATATATATATTGTATATATAAATATATATATATATATATATATATATATATATATATATATATATTATATACATATATATAAAACGCGAGAAAATCGATTTTTTTAAGTGGGACACCTTATATATTAATATTGATTTGAGATGTTGAGAAAAGTAGCTTTCTAATGATGTATACTTTGCTTATACCGAGCTCTTCACGTTTTTGATTTTTAAGCATATCTTTATGAAATATCGTAATAACGGGTCATTTCCAATGATTCTAGAAGTGTGCGAAGAAAACAATTGTTATGAGACGCCATGATAGTTTGATTCTTGTGCTTCTGATCTTAAGTTAAAGTTAAAATGGAAGTGAAAATGGAAGTAAATAAGTAAATAATAACAATACAGCTATAATGAATTTGTATTCTACATGGTTAGTGTGATAAGATTATCAACATGTAGAAAATTTAATGAAATGTATCCAGATGTGCCACAAGTGCATATAAGAAAATTCGTCCAGAACAAGTTTAAAGATTTTGGTTCAGCTTTAAATTCAGCAAGAAATTTAAATAAAAATTGTATAAATTGCCACTACAATGATTTTTTGAGCAAATGTTGAATATGTTGGCCATTAACCTCTTAACGCTTTAGTAAACGAGTATTGACACCATGCGTTGTAACTCTTCTTATTTCACTGTGATCAATATCCTGAAATGCTTGACTGACCCGATGTAGTAGTTCTTCTTTGGTATTTACTAGAGGGTGATAATTTTTTTCCTTTAGCGTACGCCATAAATGTAAATCTAAAGGAGTAATATCAGGCGGTCTTGGGGGCCAGTTCTACGGCCCTAGACGTCTGAGCCATCGGTCATCGATTAGATCTAGCTCTGTAATCACTTTCATTGTACAATGTGCTGGAGCCCCATCAAGTTAATACCAACAGCTTCGGTAATCCTTAAGTGCAAGACCATCTGTGAACTCCTTCACCTCTGTTTTTAGAATATCTAAGTATTTTCTGAAAGTGAGTTGTTCATCGTACATCAAATACCTTTTTTGATTAGCCATTAGCAAACAAAAGACATTAAAACTAAATTTTTCCTGAAATCCTCTATCTCTTGTAGCTTGCGGATTTTTATTGGCCCAACAGTGACGATTCCGTCGATTAAAAATACCTTTCCTCGAAAATTTTGACTCATCGGTCCATATATTTTTTCTTAAAAAAAGAGGATCTGCCTATGTACGTGTCAGTAATATTTCACAAAATTCTTTTTGCGGGAATTCTTGAGGTTTGACTGATTGAACTTTGGTAAACTTATAGTCGTGCATATTATGTCTTTCTAAACTTCTTTGTATAGATGAAAATGTTGTGAGGATATATGAAATGCACCGGTCTGGGCAAATTTCTTGGTGGATTTAAAGTTGAACCAAAATCTTTAAAATTGTTCTGGATTCAAATGCATTTTCTGTTTTCATTTGTGGTAAATCTGTATACGTTATGGCGTCTCACAAAAATTGTTTTTATGGCACACTACTACTAGATTCATTGAAAATGACACGTAGTTATGATATTTCATAAAGAAATGCTTATAATTCAAAAACGTAAAAAGTTAGGTATAGGCAAAGAATACATGATCAGAAAGCTACTTTTATCAGTTTCTTAAATCAGTATTGATATACAGGGTGTCCCATTTAAAAAAAATCGATTTTCTCGCGCTGTAACTTATAAAGTTACCAACATACATTTATTTCTGGAGCACTTTTTATGTTTCAACTAACATATGACAAAAAAATCAAATACCTAAAGGTATTATTTAAGCGTAGCCCAAATTTCAGATTAAAATTGCTTTAGAGTTTGAAGAAATTCTGATTTATTTAAAGTCTTGTTTTCGTTAAAAAAAATTTAAATAAATTAATTCCTGGAAAATGGCTACAGATAAGTATAGGGAAGTACTCAAAAAAGTTGCTCACAAACATGTGCAGTTTCAGAAAAAGTAAAAAAATAAAGGCAATTTCATATAAAATAGCCATGTTGCCACCTGTTTTCGGTAGAAGCGGCAACACTGTAAGCCGGAATATACTTTAAGACGGCAGATCAAAGTTATTTATGGGTGCAACCGAAATTTTAAAAAGATCCATCCACCTATTCTCCAGAAACGTCTAAGGTTCCATCCACTGTGAATCCCCATATATACAGGGTGTCCCAACTAAAAGTAGCCACCCCAAATAACAAGTCGCCAAGACAAAAAAAAAATAAAACGCTCGGACCCTTCGATTTTGCTTTTGAGGGGGAAACATTTTGCGCCTATTTTCAATTTCGCAACATCACCCTCTGAGCGGGGGTGAGATTTACCCCCAAAATGTTAAATGGAAAGGGGGGTCGAGTGATACCTTATTTTGAAGGGTTTCCGACCCTGGTTACAACTGCCAAGTTTGAAGCCTCTGCTGTCATTCCCGAAGAAATAGCAGCTTGTCGAAAAAAAAATATTAATAAATTAACTGCAAGAGTTGGCTGCTTTAAATTTAGGGTATGATGCAGGCTAGTGAAAAGATTTTAATAATAATTACTCCGGACGAGAGGAAAATAAAAATAGTAAATGTAAATTAATGGGGAATTTTTGCGTTTAAGAAATGTTTTCTACAAAGACTAAATTATTTTATGAATTGTTCGAAATGTTCGCCATTTACTCCCTTGCAATGAAACAGACCGTTGCCAAAACGTTTAAGCTAACTTGTCGAATTGTCACTGTACAAAATTTAAAAAAAAAATCAGCATTCCATTCTTACTGTTATCATAAAACATCAGCAACAAACAAAATAAAATCACATTGTTATCGTTTATTTAGTGTCAAGCATTCATGCGTTTATTACAGTTTGTGCATTTTATTTAAAATTTATTTTGTCTGAAAGTGTTAAAAGACGAAAGTTTCTAACAATTGCCTATGACGTTTACGATACAAGAGAGAATCGAAATTATTGTTCTTTACATTAGAAACAATAATTGTGCGAGAGCTGCAGCTGTAAGTTTTAATGAATCTCATCCCGAACATTCTTTGACTCATAGAAGTGTATTACAACTGTGGAACAAATTTTTCGAAACCGGCTCAGTTGTCAATAAAAAGCATGAAAGAGTAAGACCAATAAGAAATGAAAATGTTGAGGTTGCAGTCCTTGGCCATGTTGCTATGGTCCCAAGTAACTCCATCAGAGAAATAGCTGCAATATCAGGAGTCTCCCGAAGCAGTGTTCACCGGATTCTAAAATCCCATAAGTTTCGACCCTTTAAATATCAATTGTTTCACGAAATGAACGAAGATGACTTTGATCGCAGAGTAGAGTTTTGTGAGAATATTTCTGAAAAATTAAACAACCATACCATTTCATTGTACAATATTTGTTTTTCTGACGAAGCCACATTTTACTTAAATGGAGAAATAAACCGTCACAACTGCAGGTATTGGAGCGACAGCAACCCCCATTTATTCAGGGAAACCCATAGCCAGCATCCTTTAAAAGTAAACGTGTGGGCGGGAATTCTAGGCAATCACGTTGTTGGACCTTTTTTCATAGAAGGCAATTTAAATGGTGAAAGTTATGTAAATTTACTTGAAAATGCCATCGATCCGCAGATTACTGAGATTCTAGAAAACGACCAGGATTTAGCTGAAGATCAGATATTCTTTCAACAAGATGGAGCACCTCCTCACTACGCTCGTCCGGTAAGAGATTTTCTCGATAATACTTTTCCCGATCACTGGATTGGAAGAAGAGGTCCCATCGAATGGCAGGCACGATTACCTGATTTGACGCCGTTGGACTTCTTTCTTTGGGGACACTTGAAAACAAATATTTTTAAGGTGCAGCCAGAATCACTTGAGGATTTAAAACAGCGAATAGTAGCTGAATGCCGTCAGTTAACACCTGAAACATTTCAAAATGTTCGAGAGGAATTCGAGGCTCGTCTGTATCATTGCATGGAAGTAAATGGCGAACATTTCGAACAATTCATAAAATAATTTAGTCTTTGTAGAAAACATTTCTTAAACGCAAAAATTCCCCATTCATTTACATTTACTATTTTTATTTTCCTCTCGTCCGGAGTAATTATTATTAAAATCTTTTCACTAGCTTGCATCATCCCCTAAATTTAAAGCAGCCAACTCTTGCAGTTAATTTATTAATATTTTTTTTTGGACAAGCTGCCATTTCTTCGGGAATGACAGCAGAGGCTTCAAACTTGGCAGTTGTAACCAGGGTCGGAAACCCTTCAAAATAAGGTATCACTCGACCCCCCTTTCCATTTAACATTTTGGGGGTGAATCTCACCCCCGCTCAGAGGGTGATGTTGCGAAATTGAAAATAGGCGCAAATTGTTTCCCCCTCAAAAGCAAAATCGACGGGTCCGAGCGTTTTATTTTTTTTTTGTCTTGGCGACTTGTTATTTGGGGTGGATACTTTTAGTTGGGACACCCTATATATATATATATATATATATATATATATATATATATATATATATATATATATATATATATATATATATATATATATATATATATATATATATATATATATATATATATATATATATATATATATATATATATATATATATATATATATATATATATATATATATATTGTATATATAAATATCAAGTACTTTCTTGGGATTAGGTTCGTGGATTGAAACAAAAAAACTTTAATTGATCGTTTCGCCTGTCCATTTCAGGCTTTTTCAAAATATTTATTTCTGCACATCTAAAAGTAAATACAGAAAGTGTATATATGCAAGTTAAAAAATAAAAACAATTAGGTATAACAGCACGCATTAAAATTATTAAAACATTTAGTTAAAATAGTACAGTACATACCTTGAGAAAGATGTTATTTTGCCTTGCTTGGCGGTGTGGAGGCAAGTGATATACTGATTAAAGAATTCTATTGTTTTTTTTTTTATATATATATCATTTAGTTTTTTTGATTATATTTACATTGTAGACACTATTGGTGGATACGGGTTATTTTAAAAGTATTTGTCTGAGCCTGACAGTATACAGTATGTATTTATGATTGATGGAAATAGTTTATAACAATTGAATTAAATTAGATTGTGATATATTTGGCTGAGATTGCCAATGTCTTTCCCATCGTTTACTGTATTTTTTTCTTTTTTTATCTCGACCATTTCTTTGAATGTCAGTTTATGGTAATGTTGTTCTTTTGATAAGACCGTTGTACCCGAAAAATCAAATTCATGTTCCATATCTCTTTCATGTTTATGTAGTGCTGTGGAAGCATTTTTTGTATATTTATGCCCATTTAGTCTATTTGATAGGTATTGTGTGGTCATGCCTATATATTTTTTGGGGCAGTTTAGGCAGGGAATACTGTAAACTACGTTTGATTGTTTTGTAATTGGTGTCTGACTTTTTAGTGGTGTATATAAAGAACTAAGGGTATTGTTAGATTTGTGGCATACGGTTGTATCGTGTTTATCGAGAATGTGTTTAATCTTTTCAGAAAGACCTTCGGTGTATGGCAAAGATATGTATGTAGTTGTTTTATTGTTGTCACGATTATTTACAATATGTTTTGTGCCGTTGTATAATTTATGGGTCCTTCGCTTTATAATTCGTTCGATGGCTTTTAGTGGGAAATGATTTTTTAACAGAGTGTTTTTAACTTTATTTAGAATGTCAACTCGGTATGTAGGTGATGTTAGTGTTAGTGCACGATCAACTAATCCTGTCATCACGTAGTTTTTTTGACATTTTGGGTGACTGGAATTATAATTAACGTAGCGGGAGGACCAGGTTTTTTTTGGTGTACCACTTAGTTTTAATGCCTTTTGTTTTGTGGTCTCTTATTAATGTTAAATCCAAAAAGTTTATAGCGCCATAATTTTTTATTTCGGAAGTAAACTGCTATTTTGGATGAAAATTGTTAAAGAGGGAGATAATTTTCGTTGTTTTATTTTTTGGTATTGCTAATAAACAATCATCTACGTAGCTTTTAAAAAACAATATTGGTACATTGTCTTTTTGTAACACTGTTTCTTCTAGATATTCCATTACTATTTCGGCTGCGGTGGAAGAGATGGGTGAACCCATCGCACATCCGTCAAGTTGTTGGTAGTAATTTTGTATTGGAAATAGTTGTTTGAAAGAATGAGGTCTATCCCTTCTATAAATTCTGTGCAAGTGAGTGTTGTGTGATTCTTTATCTGATTCCATTTTTCTTTAATGATTTGTTTTAAAAGTTTAGTCGGAATGTTTGTGTATAAGGATATTACATCTAGAGAGATGAGTTGGAAATTATTTGGTATTTTAAGGGTGTCTATAAACTTTTTAAATTCAAACGTAATAATCATTTCTGCCTGTAATTTTTGATAAGCAATTTGATAAAAAACTTGAAAGTTTGTAGAATGGTGACTGAATATAGGAAACAATAGGTCTCATAGGAATGCCGGGTTTGTGAAGTTTAGGCATTCATAGAATTTTACGTAGAATTACGTATTTTTAATGATTTGGCTTCTTTTTCGGATATGTGATTACGTTTTAACAGTTTTTCTATGAACGAGTTATTTTTGGATTGAAGAGATTTCGTCGAATCAAATCTCATTTTTTTATATGTGTTTTTGTCATCAAGAAGTTCATTAATTTTGTTCTTGTAATCAATGGTATTCATTATTACAGTCTTGTTACTTTTGTTGTTACTGTTATCTGTGGATTTGTTTTTAAAAAATATTTACATTTTTTGCTTGCTTTGATAGTTTTTTTTGAGTTTTGCTTTGCTGTATTTTTTTGTGTCTGATTTTAATTTTATGGTTGGTAATGACATTAACAATCTCTAACCGGATACTATCTTCTTGTTCGGATGGTAAAAATTAGATTTGATTCGACGAAATCTCTTCAATCCAAAAATAACTCGTTCATAGAAAAACTGTTAAAACGTAATCACATATCCGACAAAGAAGCGAAATCATTAAAAATACATAATTCTGTTCCACCAAAATTCTATGGAATGCCTAAACTTTACAAACCCGGCATTCCTATAAGACCTATTGTTTCCTATATTCAGTCAAATTTCAAGTTTTTTATCAAATTGCTTATCAAAAATTACAGGCAGAAATAATTATTACATTAAAGATTCGTTTGAATTTAAACATTTTATAGACACCCTTAAAATACCAAATAATTTCCAACTCATCTCTCTAGACGTAATATTCTTATATACAAATATTCCAACTAAACTTTTAAAACAAATCATTAAAGAAAAATGGAATCAGATAAAGAATTACACAACACTCACTTGCACAGAATTTATAGAAGGGATAAACCTCATTCTTTCAAATAACTATTTCCAATACAAAATTACTACCAACAACTTGACGGATATGCGATGGGTTCACCCATCTCTTCCACCGCAGCCGAAATAGTAATGGAATATCTAGAAGGAACAGTGTTACAAAAAGCCAACGTACCAATATTATTTTTTAAAAGGCACCTAGATGATTATTTATTAGCAATACCAAAAAATAAAACAACGGAAATTATCTCCCTCTTTAACAATTTTCATCCAAAATTGCAGTTTACTTCCGAAATAGAAAATGATGGCGCTATAAACTTTTTGGATTTAACATTAATAAGAGACCACAAAACAGAAGGCATTAAAACTAAGTGGTACACCAAAAAAACCTGGTCACCCAAAATGTCAAAAAACTACGTGATGACAGGATTAGTTGATCGTGCACTAACACTAACATCATCTACATACCGAGTTGATATTCTAAATAAAGTTAAAAACACTCTGTTAAAAAATCATTTCCCACTAAAAGCCATCGAATGAATTATAAAGCGAAGGACCCATAAATTATACAACGGCACAAAACATATTGTAAATAATCGTGTCAACAATAAAACAACTACATACATATCTTTGCCATACACTGAAGGTCTTTCTGAAAAGATTAAACACATTCTCGATAAACACGATATTACCGTATATCACAAATCTAACAATACCCTTAAATCTTTATATACACCACTAAAAAGTCAGACACCAATTAAAAAACAATCAAACGTAGTTTACAGTATTCCCTGCCTAAACTGCCCCAAAAAATATATAGGCATGACCACACAATACCTATCAAATAGACTAAATGGGCATAAATATACCAAAAATGCTTCCACAGCACTACATAAACATGAAAGAGATATAGAACACGAATATGATTTTTCGGGTACAACGGTCAACAATCAAAAGAACAACATTACCATAAACTGACAATCAAAGAAATGGTCAAGGTAAAAAAAGAAAAAAATACAGTAAACGATCGGAAAGACATTGACAATCTCAGCCGAATATATCACAATCTAATTTAATTCAGTTGTTATAAACTATTTCCATCAATCATAAATACATACTGTATACTGTCAGACTCACACAAATACTTTTAAATAACCCGTATCCACCAATAGTGTCTACAATGTAAATAATGAAAAAAACTAAATGATATATATATAAAAAAAAACAATAGAATTCTTTAACCAGTGTATCGCTTGCCTCCACACCGCCAAGCAAGGCAAAATAACATCTTTCTCAAGGTATGTACTGTACTATTTTAACTAAATGTTTTAATAATTTTAATGGGTGCCGTTATACCTAATTGTTTTTATTTTTTAACTTGCATATATACACTTACTATATTTAATTTTTAGATGTGAAGAAATAAATATTTTGAAAAAGCCTGAAATGGACAGGCGAAACGTCAATTAAAGTTTTTTTGGTTCAATCCACGAACCTAATCCCAAAAAAGTACTTGATATTTATAAACTGTAAGGTTCAAAAAGAGAAATATAAATATATATATATATATATATATATATATATATATATATATATATGCAAAAAAAAATAAAAAATATGATTTGATTTAAAAAAAGCCTAAGTATTGAACTAGCACTTTTAATAGTAGCATCATAAAATGCCCTTTTATACAAAGACAACTAATATTTAGACAAGATATATTAGTAATAAGGTTTGTAGAAAAACATTATTTTAAAATTAGGGAAAACAAAATTACAAGTGGGAAACAGTAAATAACCTAACCTAATATAATAATAACCCTATATACCCAAACCTACCTGACAATTTCTGGCACGAAAATTTTAATTTGAATTGTATTTTATGCATAAACATGAACTTACAGAATCTGCCTAGTCTCTTCATGAAAGGCCAATAAAACTTCGGCATATTGTGTTTATCACAATGTGACTAACATTAAAAATCAGTATTTCATGATGTAACGTATTCCATTCGTCGAATTGCGTTTGTTTTGATTTAATTGAAAAAGGTAATTTTCTTTAAGCTATTTCTAGATGTCATGGAGAAAAACAATGATCAAAAGTTTTTTAATGTTTATTACAGTAATTATTATAAGTTACAATAAACAACAATCAAGTCAGATATGTACCATGTAAATACTATACAGTTTTTTTCAGTAAGGGAAGTGGTTTCCTTATAATAATTGTGTCAGTTTTTTAGGGCAAACCTGCAGTATAATTCCTCAATGACAAAAAAGTAGTCCTAGATCAGTTAAAAAAAAGATCTGACAAAACTTTTGGAATTGTATTATTCATATTTTATAAATTTTATATTTGTTGCCTAAGCATATTACTGTTATTATAAATACTTTGTACAATATATTTTTATAATCTTTTATTTTTCAGCAGTTAACATGCAAATGCTATGGATTCCGTGTTGAGAATGGATCACTCTGAATAATTCTGTGTCTCACATATATCATTTAAACATAAAATGCCTTTTTTCTTGGGCACGAACATGCAAGATTTCAATTAAGGCAGATTGTGTTACATACAATACATCGAAACGATTTGGACTTTTCATGAAGAGTCCAGGTATATTGTGCAATTTCATGTTTTACTCAATATGCCAACGCTTCATGAACTTACTTGGATCGTCGCGAAAAGACGAATTTCACTTTAAGATTACGACAGATAGATTACAAAAATGGCACGCCTAAAATGTTGGCCATGCATGTATGCGTCGTCAATATAATTTACGTCTCTACACTAAGCAAAACTACGTAGAGTATAAGGACAACAAATGCATTCCTTTGCACCCTACGCATACATTCGCTCAATGCAGATGTCAAAGCGAATATTCAAATATACTTTAGAAGTAATATTTACTCTATATTTTTAAAATATAAACACATAACCTCATTAACATTTATACATTCCTAATTAGAAATTTAAATAGCCAGAGTCTTTCTAGTGACTTATTTTTTTTAAGTAACGCAAACAAATTCATTTACAATTATATTTCCAACTACAAGGCGATAAAGAAAGTAATGCGTGGATTCAGCTAATAAACTGCTCGTCAAGAAAAAAGCGAAACACCTAGTTTTTAGAACTGCAATGATATAGAGGGTACCCCATTCAAGTAAATGATATTTTTTACAATTCTACTTTTTTACCCTCCCTGTATATTTGAAACTGTAACTTGAAAGTTTGATTATAAAGTATCAACACTCATTTGTATAATCAAACCGTATTACATCCAATTTGAAAACGATTCGTAATGAGTCTCTATGCACCATTAAACGTAGATATTTCCTTATTTTACCATATTTTGACAACTGACAGAGATATCACCAAAAATAAAAAAACCGAATCGAGAAAACACAATCCTTAGCAAAAAGTTTCCATCTTATGTTTATAAGGATATGTTTTTTTGACTTGAACATTTATTTTAAGTTTCACAAAAAAACTGCTTTTGTGTAAAACATTATTTTAAGTTTTCAGTTTTAACGAATTGCCTTTTTTACGTAAACTTAAAGCACATGATCTGCCTTAAAACGCTCTAAAGCCAGCATAATAATATCTTTCGTAGTTTGTTATTTTTTGGGACTAAACTGCAAAATAATGATAATTTCCTAAAAATGGCCATATAATCGTAATTGGGCAAGATATCCACAAAATCTCGAAAAGGTCCCGAGGAATTACCTAACTGATAATAGGGAGGGTTATTACGACTATCTATCTTGAATGTTCTATTAGGTTTGGTTAACGTTACACTTTTTTTAGTACACAATATATTGCCCTACTTTTTATTAATTCTAATTCAATTTATTGCTATGTTGAATTCGAAAATATACGCCCTAAAAAGAACTATTTAAAAATCGTCGTACAGATTTGGCAATATGCGTCATTTTAAAAAACATCAAATTAATTTAAACACACTTACCTCGAAAGCATCGCCGACTAAGGGCCCCGCTTGTGCCAGATACAAAGTGGAAGCTGAATCGAAGACCAACTTAAGTGGCTTCCTTGTCACCACTATCGTATCCGTTTCGGTACAGTTGAAAAACAAAGTGACATTTTCTACGGTAACCCTGAAGGCGAACTTGGTCCATTTGAGGGAAAACCTCGGAACGGTGAAGTTGGCGATAGCTTGCGATGCCACGTCGGTTGCCGGGTCTGTGTAATACAATGACAGAACAGTCATTGGACCATCTTCTGGAGATATTTTTACACCTGTAAGAAATAATTTTGGTTAAAAAAATAAAACAAACAAACAAAAGTATGCTTTATTGCCGCAGAAAAATTTTACAATTTTATGGACAAAGCAAAATATACTTAAAAATAACAAACATATCAAAACATTAATCGAAAATAATTTCGACAGGTCAGTGCTTTTTTTTTTAAATGTAAATTATCAATTTACCAAATCGTAAAACACACGTTAGAATATAACATAACATTGCAAACAGTAAATGAATCATGATAACCTTATAAAAGTAAACAAACACACATGTACGAGGTGAATAATTTCGATGACATTGAAATCAAAATTGCAACTATGCGACCTTAAACTCTATGTTATTATAGTTATACAAATAATTGTGATGTTAAACAGAAGGTATATTGAACTAGTGTAGAATGTAGTATACAAAAAGAATTAAATTGTTTTTAATCCAATACCTAACAAAAATAATTAAGTTTTAAGTGAATGTTCGACAGTTCTTTTCCCTATATAATGATTTACAAAATTCTATGCTACGAGTTAGGACATGACTCACAAAAGATTTAAGTAAACAAGCGAGTTTAGTGACAATTTAAAGAGACTTACTCACTGAAAAAAAAAAAATCATTAACGCTGTAAAATGGTCTCTCAATGAGGTATGCTTTGGTGTTTTTTCGAAATTGTGCAAGCATAGGGATAGATTTTAAATGTACTGGCAGATTGTTGTAAAGTTTTATGGCGTTGTAAATAATTGATTTTTTTATTAATTCTGTGGAAGGAATGGGAAGATAAATATCATGCCTAGAGTTTCTGGTAGGGTATACATGTTGTGGCCTTTCTGGGAGGGTGTTTATATGTTTTCTCAGCAAACATACCGTTTCCAAAATAAACAATGCAGGAAGTGTTAATATTTCATGTTTTTTGAAATAGTATTGGCAGTGAGCTCTATTATTTAGACCAAACAAATAACGAATGGTTCTCTTTTGAAGCATAAAAATACTACGAAATTGCTCGGTGGTACAGCAGCCCCAAAAGGGAAGGCCATAGCGGAGGTGGGATTCAAATAAAGAGAAATAAGTAAGTCTGGCAGAAGGAACGTCTAGTTCTTTTGAAACTGATCGAATGGCGAAGCAGGCGGTAGAAAGTTTTTTAGTTAAGGTGTCAATATGATTAGACCATTTTAGGTTGTTATTTATATTTAAACCCAGAAATTTAACCGACTCTACGTATTCAATATTGCTGTTATGTACCTGAAGTGGTTGTAAAGTTCCTTATAAGATAACGCCACCGTTTTATCGACGTTAAAACAAAGCATATTGGAATCGGACCAAGCCTTAATTATAACCAAGTCTTTGGAGATACTAGAGTGTAAAGACGTTGTATCAAAATCACTCCATGTTATGCTTGTGTCATCAGCAAAAAGGGAGATTCTTCCATTAATTTTAAGGTTCGTGATATCATTAATGTATAACAAAAAAAGAATAGGTCCCAAGACTGAACCTTGAGGGACTCCACTTGTAATCAACTTACAATCAGAATCGGAACCATTAGCCCTTACAAGTTGTTGCCTTTTCCCAAGATAAGATTTGAACCAATTTAAAGAAGTACCACGAATTCCATAAAAATTTAGTTTGTTTATCAGAATTTCATGACTAACACAATCAAAGGCTTTCGCATAGTCACAAAAAACTGAGGCAGTTGGGTGGTTGTTATTGAGAGATAAGTAGACGCCTCTAAGCGACGTGAACATGGCGTCACTGGTGCACTTGTTGGGTAGAAATCCGAACTGCTCCGGGGATATTATCTGATGTTTCTGGAGAAATGGCATAAGACGGTTCTTCAGTAGCCTTTCGATGATTTTTGATAGCACTGGTAGTAGTGCAATTGGGCGATAATTGCAAGAGTTAGTTTTTTCGCCGCCTTTATGAAGTGGAATAATTATAGCTGTTTTAAGGCAATCAGGGAATACACCTTTTATAAAGGACTCATTTATTAATGTTGTAAGGCCTCTATGACTGGGAGTGGCAAGTTCAGGAATATTCTAATTGATAGGCCATCAGTGCTACACGAAGATTTACTTTTGATATTATTTATTACCTTCAATAGTTCAGTGTTGCTAACGGGACTTAAGAAAAAGCTATCAGCTAAATTTTTTGAAGGAGGGAGAAACGAAAGAGGGTCCAAACTTGGCGAGATACTAGAGGTAACATTTTTGCTTACATTAATAAAATAATCATTTAGATCATTAGCCCCTGGCAAGATCTGAGTCACAGGGTTTGATTTGTTCCTGAGGTTATTGATGATGGACCAGGTTTCTTTTGAAACGTTATTAGAGTTTGTTAGACGTTTTCGGTAGTGTAATTTTTTTGCTGACTTAATAAGAGTAGTGTAGATCCTCCTATAATTAGAGATATAGTCGAGAATAAGAAAGGAGTCGGTGAATTTTTTTATATATGAGAGCGAGCGCATATTTTTAGCAGAAATTCGTATTCCTTTCGTGGTCCACGGTTTATGCCGCTTAGGTTTGATATTCTTAAGCGGGAAGGCCTTGTTAAAAGCACTTAAAGTTTTATTTAAAAAAGTTCTGAAGTTTGTGTTGACATTATCAGATTCAAAATTCCAATTGGTGTTAAAGCAAATATTATGAAATACTGAGAAATTTGCGGCCGAGAAAATTCTGCCCCGATGACGAGATCTTGGTAAGGGCCTAATAGGTAAACTAAACCTGGAAATTACCGCCTCGTGATCGGAAAGACCTGAGTTATAGACCTGTGATTGCACCTCTGATGGAGAAAAATCAGACGCCATGTAATCGATGATAGAAGAAGAGTTTTTTGAAATTCTAGTTGGCGAGGATACATGCATTGAAAGACCGAAAGAGTCGAATATAGAAATTAGATATTTCTGGATGGCACAAACAGTAGCATAGTCAATATTAAAGTCCCCGCATAGAATTTTTTTACCTTTAAGCGGTAGGCTGTCTAGCAATATTTATCGTAAATAACCTGTCACACTTCTTATGGGAAATGACTTTCGGTATTTTTTTTAAATTTTTTAACATAACTGCATTATGAAAATGTGTGAATAGAATTTACTTAAAAATGTAAAAAAATCATGCCGTTTTTCTGTTATATTTTTTTTAATGGAACATAGGGTGTTAATTTTTTTAAATCTGCGTAAAATTCTCAATTCTTTTTAATAAGGGCACTTTTTATGAAAGTCAACACTTTTTGAGAAAATAAGAGTCTACTATCCATAATTTAACGTATCATCTTTTATTAGCATACCCACACACAGAAGGTTACCTGACATGATTGCCAATGTCAGTTTTGTTGATTTGCAAAAATGGATCGTTTAACTGAAACCTAAAGAATTGAAATTTTAATTATAATGGGTTATGGAGTAGAATGCGAAGCCTACAAGATGTTTGTAACATTTTTAATAGCAAGTATCCTAACAGAAATTCAGTAACTAAATCTACCATAAGTAAAATTAACAATAGATTTCGAGAATCTGGAAAAGTAAACTGTACGTTCTGGCAGACCAGAAAGCACAATAATTTCTCATCTTGCAAGAGAAAACAGCGTCTCAACTTTAAAAGCGGCTTGTAAAAAAACAACGGAAACAATACAATACAAAAAAGAAATACTTAATACAGTAAACAATAAATTAATTAAACTTAAAATGTTGTCTATTTACTTCCTGACAGTAGGCCAGATACTGTGAGAAAATATTTAATAGATTAAAAAGAATGCCATCCTCCTCGATTCGTCTACATTCGATCTCTATTCGCTCCTTTAAATCCTGGAAATCGTTGAACTTTGTTTTATACACCACATTTTTAAGATGCCCCCACAACTACTAGTAGAGGAGCGCCAAGTCCGGAGGCCGAGGTGGCCACTCTATTCTATCCCTACGTTCAATCCATCTTCCTGCCATCCTCCCCATCCTGCTAAAACCATATTTCATCATTTCGTGCACTATTACCTATTTCATTTTGGGGAAATCGGGCATGATTTTCACGTATCCAATTTGGCTTTTCAGCGGCCCAATATCGACAATTATGCCTGTTAAGTTTTCCATTGTTAAAAAAAGTTGCTTCGTTGGAAAAAGTAATTTAATTGATAATATCTAGATTGGTATTGCAACGTTTCATGATGATTTCATCAATTCCAAGCGCCTATCGTGATCATCCTCAAAGAGTTCTTGCACCAAAGTTATTCTGTATGGATGAAACTTTTCGGTTTTTAGAATTGTGTTTATGGACATATGTGAGACGTCATTTTCTTTTCATAATGTTCTGGTAAAAATGTGCGGATCTTTTTTTAAACTGATTAAACCATTCAGAGCTTTATCAGCATCCGTTGCGCTATTTGGTTTGCCAGAACATACAGCATCATTTAACTGTCCAGAAATTTTTTGTTAATTTTATTTACGGTAGATTTAGTTATTGGAATTCTGTTAGGATATTTGTCATTAAAAGTGTTACAAACATCTTGCAGGTTTCGCATTCTATCCTCCTAATCCAGTATGAATAAAATTTCGAATCTTTGGGTTTCAGTTAAACGGTCTGTCCTTGTAAATCAAAAACTGACATTGTTAAACATATCAGGTAACCTTTTGTGTGCAGGTATTTAAAAAAAAGGTAATACATTGATATTAGATCCCTTAGACCAGGGGTGCTCAAACTTGAACTGCTGGCAATCTACCTCAATATTTTTAGACTACTTACGTCGACTCTGAGAGGCTGCGCAAGTATGTGTGTTGCAGGGTTATCGTACATACACGATACATACACCCTACCTACCTACCTACCTACCTTTCTAGGTAGGGTGTACCGTAGTATATATAGATATTAGCTTTCCGCACAATATACATTATTTTAGTCAAGGTTTGGGTTAGGTTTAGTTAGGTTCTTCTCTACAATATCAATGAAAAAACTCATAGTTATTCAAAATTGCAAGTTTATTGGTTGTTACAAAACAAAAGAGTTACATATGGTGTTAAACTTAACTAAGGAGTGACTTTGGATGTTGAAGCGTGGCACTGCATGTCCTCAGCATCCTTTTCATAAGATGGTACGTAACCACTGAGTGCTAATCGCAAGCATGATGACATATGATCGTCAGTTAGTCGATTGCGATATTTTAACTTAATTATCTTCATTTCAGAAAATGCAGACTTCCACAAGTAAGTTGAACCAAACATTGCTGTCAGTTGAAGGGCGATTTGGCTTAGATTCGGATTTTTATCTTCAGATATAAAACACCAGAAATTTGTATCAGATGCTGTAGCTTTGAGATGTATATCTGATATAATCTGCATCAACTCATTTTCGACAGAACATGAGTTCATATTAAACTAAGTTGCTATTTCAGTAGTTAATCCCTCAATGTTTTTACATGAAAAAGGATAATTCATAAATGATGCTACATTTGCCAATTTACTATAATCATAAAAACGCATTTCGAATTGTCCCAAAATATTTGATAATTCAGCCTCATACGTATCATAATTCAACTGAGGAATCCTTGCTTTCAAAGACGGAAAATGTTTCAGATCCTTTCTTTTCAGTTGATCTATCATAAGTTGCAATTTACTTTTGAATGCGTTTACTGAGCTAATCATCTCAATAACAGTTTTTCCTTTACCTTGAAGCTCCAAGTTAATGGTGTTTAAGTGCATTGTGATGTCAGTCAAAAATGCCAAATCAGTCAGCCATTTTTCGTTTTTCAACATCTGAGTGTCATCACCTCTTTTATATCTATTGTTATTTCAGGCAATAATTTTTGAAACCTTGAAAACTCAACCACCTGACGTCCGTGTGAAGAACTAAATCAGTGTGTTCAGCTGACTCCCTATCTTCCAACTCCAACTTAAAGAGCCGCCGTTGCAAGCTACGTGCACAGATGGAATTCACAATTTTTGTTGCAATGCCCATAATTTCCTCCGTGTTTAAAACTTTTGAACACAAAACTTGTTGATGTATAATGAAGTTGATGAAAAATGAAGGAAAATCTTCATTAGCTCGACACAATGCCACAAAACCGATTTTGTTTCCAGTCATTGCTGTAATGCACACTAGTTTATACATTGGTAGCTTGTAGTTTTTTTACAAAATTGAAGAAAACGTCATATATATCTTCGCCACGGGTCTTCCCCTTCAGAGGAATGATTACCATCCGAATAAAAATACACAGCTGGGCAGTGTCTGTCATATCGGTGGATTCGTCGAACTGTAAAGAAAATCATTTTTTAGTTTATCTGCCATGTCCTGACTCATGACTTCAATACGCCTTGTGACAGTCGGACGAGATAACTGAAGTTCTCTAATAGCAGACGTGATTTCAATATATGAGATATTTTAAATAACGCGATCGTAGCAGCTTTTGATTGTTTGGCTGGCCTTGTGAACATGGTTTGTTCTTTTTTCAAACAAGATATCAAATCACGTACTTTTGGTTTTCTTAATTCACTCTGTGGCGGAAAATCCTTTTCATAGTTTTTATGAACTGTTTTATGATGCCTTTCTAAGTTACCACGCTTAGGTATTGCAACTGACGCACGATAAATAAGACAAATGCACTTATCCTTCACCTTCGCTGCACTCATTTTGTACTATTTAATAATACACTTTGTATCGACGTAGTATTGCCTTCAAGTTGCAATTCAGAATGACTCCAATTCCTGCAGGCGCAACATTTATATCTACGTGAACGAAAGTCTCGAATGTTCCCGTCAAACGCGCCGCCCGAAATATCTAAAAAAGCGGCAAGAAAAAAAAACGCGGCTTTTCTTTGACAAGTATCGCGCGTTCCTTTGATAAAGCCGCCTTTTGCCGCTAGCAGAGTGTTATTTTATTACGTAATAAATTTTTGTAGTTTAATTAACTTTACCTACTTATTCAAAATTTTATTCTTCTCGAGATCATAGATTGAATGTTTTCCCTCTCCACTACATCGATATGTGTATATTGTTGTCCCGTTTTCAAAATTTCTTGTTCTTGTTTATATATTTTTTTTAGTTTTTTAATGATTTTGTAAGTTCTGTGCATTGTAGGGCTTAAATAAATGAAAAACTTTGGTAAGGAAGTGTGTTGTTTGTGGAAATACAGAATATTTAAGTCTGGAAGTATCATATCACAAGTAATTAAGGTTAGAAGTCAGTTGTATCCAAAGCGTAAAGCCTTAGCATTTCACATATTAATTTGATATTTAAGCCATCAGAGTATGTTAATTGGCACGGAAAACAAAAGAAAAAAATAGGTACTAATTGAACAAAAACCAATATTTTGCCAATTTTAGGTTGGGTTTTGCATAATGTAAACATTAAAATATATACTCCAAATATTTAAATTTGTTATTTACAATACAAATATACTATTTTGGATGTAAATAAGTTTTATATTTCTATGGCTAAATGCTTTTATTTAAAAAGAAACGTATTTTTGCAGACTTTTAAAATGCCTCTTTGTTATAAAACATTTTGTTTAAATCATACTGTGATTTTAATCTTCAGATACCTGCGAAAAGTAGCTCACGTTATTTTTAGGTTGTTACATAAAACTAATAGTATTTTTTAATAAAAACATCAAATTCAATTAGTTACCTTACTAATTGTTAAGACTATGAAATACTTGCCATTTTCAATGTATGATCAATTTCGGGATCACATGTAGGACGACGAAGTCCTAAGCGAACATCCCATTCATTTGTTAAAATTAATTTTAAAAAATATATCAAGATCAGAATTCATCACGAAACCATGAAATATTTAGATTTAACCAAGACACATAGCTCTAGGAGTACCAATACAAAAACTACCCTATTTAGAAACGAGTAATTATTTCTAAATAGGGAAGTTAGTTTCATTTTAGTTATGAGTAGTAAAGAATTAGGGGAGGCAGGTATAATTAAAAAAAAAATATATATATATATATATATATATATATATATATATATATATATATATATATATATGCACAAAGAAAATTTTCATTAAAAGTGTTTCGTTATATTCTTCAGTCGACAGTGTCAGTGGTATATATTCGAAGTTTACGTACCTGTTCCTTTCCCAGTAAAAACCGTTGTTATTATTCTGTTACCCAAATCAATAATTTGCAATATTTGTTACTAAACTAATTGAAAATTTTGCAGCACTATTTAAAGATCGTTTAATTTCCTTTTACCCGGAACTTTCCTCGTAATAAATTTCACCACACACATCTATTTTTTTTAATGGCCTTAGGCATAGCCTATTTAGCCACGAATACAACTTAAATATTTCTCTCAAAAACCGCTATTCAATTATGTGCACGGTTAGAACATTAACAAAGGAACAAGACAAGGTCACACGCTTCTCGCCCTGGGACCAATTCAGGACTTTTATTTTACAAAATTACACAGGACAACAAAGGAAGACTCAAATTTGACCCTCGATTCTAACCCTGCACAGTCTTAAATATTTTATAAAAACATGCTCAATTTCTATGTCAGAGATAACCTTACGCATAAATTCCAAATGATTCATTGGCAACAAATGGACTCTACCCAGCTGGGACATAGGATAATCAACTGCTTGTTTATTATGCTTACAATTAAGGAGTTTATGATTTTGATCGTCGATTGTTTCATTATCACAAGTACATAACGGACTGTTGCTCAGTTTCATTTTATATAAGTGATTATGAAAATACCCATGTCCTACCAAAAATCGGAAATATGAGACTAGCAAATACCGAGGTAATTTGATTCTGGGAATTAAAGGTTTTTTATTCAATTCAGGAAAAATTAATGTATATACACTTGAGTTACCATGAGCATAATTACTAAACTCCTGTCTCCAAATTTTCTAACATACATACATACATAAATACATATTATACATACATACTTACGAACGTAAAATTATATATACTATTTTTAATTTTATTTGTATTATTTTATAATTATTTATCTATAAAAAAATCAATTAAGACATTTATTATTTTTTTCCATAAAAAACAGATTAAATTATGCTGCCATGTTGTTTGGCCATATAGGATATATCAAATTTTACACGTTCATCCATTTTTCACACTTCATTTTTGTGTAAGATTTCAACTTAATTGGAATAATTTTTTGAAACTGATATTTTAAACATATAATTAGCCCGCTATTTGTTTAGCCATAAAGGCTCTTTACCAAAATTTTACTAGTTCATTCGTAGGTCACACTTGATTTTCGGACAAAATTTGAGGTAAATTGGAATAGCAGTTTTATAGTAATATTTTTTTATATTTTATTAGGACGCTATTTTGTTCCGTCATATTGGATTTTCATTAAAATAGTACCATGTCATCCTCATATGACCCTTAATTTTTGATGGGATCAATCGGATAAGTAGTGTTTTAGCCATGCCGCAATTTCAGCATCCCTGAAACGTGAAGATCTGCAAGTGAAAAGGAATCTCAAAATATCACATGCTTTCTAATTTTGAACCCCCAAGACCGAATTTCTGACTACGCGTTTGACAGAAGCTTAACATTGGCAAAAACACATTAAACTGCTTGTTACAAACATATATTAAATTAAAGAGAAACGAGCTGCCGCTGGTTTAGTCTATAGTGAGAGCCAACAGGGTTGCCATTTTTGGGACCGACAACGCAGAGGGAGATATGTGTTTTCTCTCGCACCTATAACACGCGAAAGCCAATAACACTGGCCAACACATATTTTGGTGTCTGCGATTTTTTAACTGTTCCTGGATAATTTTTGGATGCAGAATGTAAAAAAGTTCTCAGATTTTGTCTATCAGATCTAGTTTAAAAAAGAAAAATTGTGTATATAGTTTACGTTATAACTGTTATAATATATAATGTTACTATTGCCAGTTAAAAAAACAAAGACACGTAGATTTAAGTATTTATTGCAAAAACTTAATTTACATAATTACATTAGTCACTAATCACATACAAAATTTCTTTTATACGACTTTCTAGAATGGAGTTTACTAGGGCAATCTCGCTGAAGGCTCCAGCAGTGGTCCGCCATCGTGTGGCTATCCCATCGTCCTTGATAATGATCTTCCATAGTTTTAATATCTTGATGGAATCTTTCCCCCTGTTCTTCACTACAATCACCTAAGTTTTCTGGAAACCCATCTAGGTGGCTGTAGAGGTAGTGAATTTTTCTACTCATGTTACCGAGAATATTAAAATTTGAAAGCATAGTTTCCACTAATTCTACGTAATTCTCTGCTTTATGATTGCCAAGAAAATTTTGTACTACTTGAACAAATGAACACCAAACGTAATGTTAGATTCAGTCTCGTTCATTGATGTGGTGAATTGTAGATCTTTAACATAACATACCATACCAGCTTTTAGTTTTTCCCTGCTAATGCCAGGAAATTTACGTGACAAATACCCAAAACAATTTCCATCTCGATTTAAAGCCTTCACAAATTGCTTCTTTAGGCCTAGCTTGATATGCAAGGGCGGAAGTAAGATTTTTTCTCTTAAAACCAAAGGTTCGTCGATCACGTTTTGTTTTCCTTGAATCATGACATCTCTTGAAGGCCAATTTTTGTTAACCCAGTGCTCATTTTTAGCTCTACTGTCCCAAAGGCACAAAAAACAAGGATATTTTGTATAACCACTCTGCTGTCCAAGGAGGAAGTTAACCATTTTTAAATCAACACAAATTGCTCACTGATGTTCTTCGTATTTAATTTTTCTCAAAACTAATGCAATTGTTTCATATTCTTCATTCATGGTAGTAGAATGACCAATAGGAATTGAGCCATATTTGTTACCGTTATGTAAAAGAACACATTTTAAACTGCGTTTTGAACTGTCAATAAAAAGGCGCCAATTATCTGGAGTGTATTCAAGCAAATCCATTTTTTCTAAGAGCCCTTTTATATTGTTACAGAATACCAAGTCATTTTCCTGAGCGAAAAAAGGCAGCTTATCCTTATGTCTTTTACGATAAAATGTAATATTAGTACCTGGACAAAGTAGATTTTTTTTCTTTTAATCTGGATGCAAGTAATTCAGCGGATTCCTTTGAGAGATTCAGGTCTCTTATAAGATCGTTTAGTTCTTCTTAATTGAAACACTGCAGAGTTGCTAAATCTGCTTCAAATTCGCTGTCGTTTTCTGATTGAATTCTTTGAACTTCGTCAGACGTTGATGTTTCTGTATCATCTTCTGTCAGTTCGGGTAGACTGCTGAATGATGGAACGGGTATTTCTTCCGAATGCGCTACAGGCCTTCTTGCAGAATCTAGATCTGGATATGTCCGTTCGGAGTCTATTGTTTCTATTTAGGCCTTTAATATTAACGAGACAAAAATAGAAGTAGTCATGATGGTTTCGTTTTTTTGCTCTCTTTCAAAGTGTATTCACCACACACATAACTAAAAACATCGGGATGATTTGCACAGGTACGTCTGCTTGTGGATGCCATTGTTTCAGTTTAGTGTCTTGATACTACAAAACGACCATAATTTACACAAAATGATAGCACAACTTTACTTGGGAAAACTCAGTAATATACTAAATCGAGTACAGCCAAGCGGTTATAAAAGGATCGGGTCATAGACAATTACAGGTATAAAAGTAATTAAGAGCAGTGTATTGGGTAGTTCCTAGTATAGGAACATTGGGTCAGGAACAATTCCAGGTATCCATTTGGTTAATTAGATTCTGAGAAATTTCTATTTTGACGATTAAGTACATATTTATCTCTTTATTTGTTGTCCTTTATCAGAAAAAAATATCAATTAACCTGTAACCTGTATCTCAAAAACTAGAGCTGATAGAAAAAATCTGGTGTCATTTTTGGAATCAGCACATTAAAAACTTCTAAAATCAGATGTTAGATTTCCGGCACAAATTTTTGTTTCCATTTTGTTAGTCTGTGTAATAGATCCAACTTTCGTAACTATTTATGAATGAAATGTTGAGTCTATCCTTTGTTTTATAGTCTAAGTAAGATTCGTATTTCCGCAAAAACTGTTGATATTCATAAAAAGTGCTTTTAATTAAAAGTATTGATAATTTCGCCCACATTTTCAAAAAGTGATATAATATACGGTATTCCAATAAAATCCTTTTATAGCAGAAAACCGGTAAACTTGGCAGCAATGCGGAACTCGCTATTGGATCCGGGTAATTTTATACCTAAGTGTACATATTTTCAATAAATTCAGATAAGCGGTATCTCAGATATTTCGCCGTTTCCTTACTGTTGTTACACGTTATACTTTAAGAAAATCATATTTTTCAAAATATTGATGAGGTCGAAAAGATTTCCTTTTCTATTTATTGTCTCAATTATTTTTAATTAAGTATTTGGGGAGTTACATAACAAATCTGTTTGCGTCTACTTTAAACAAGCCAAGTTGCGTTTAGCTTCCATTTATTTACTCTCAAAGTTTGTTGACCACAAAAAAGTGCTTTCGCAAAGTTTTGCCAGTTTATTTAGAGCCATAGAGGTCGTTGTTAAAACCTTAATGATATTCAATTACGTTGTATAATGTAGGGAATTTTTAAATTAAACAAGAAACTTCGTAAGCTGTTTATTTTCATTTTAGTCCGTTTTTTTTTTGTTTAAGTAGGAACAACAAAAAGTGCTATATATTTCTGCAAATTTTAAAGCATGTTAAGACATTTCTCGTAAAGTTTTAATCCCTTTGTTTATCGTAAAATACTTTGCAAATTATTTGTAACGAACCAAACAAAGTTAATATTGGGGTATAGAAAAATAACAAACAAATATTTTAAAAGCTTTGCAAGATTTTAACATGGAATATAAATATTAGGATTTAATCTGAAAAGACAATTGAAATAGGAGGGGTTTCGACTCTTAAATGTTTATAAATTTGTACGTATTATCTAATAAACACCTTTTACTTAAATCATTCCTCAAACTTTGGGAAGTAATTTGCCTCTAAGAACTAAGAAAAAAATTATATTTTTCTTTTTTTAATTCTTTGATACACCTTGTACATTTCTAGACATTTTTAAATAAACCTTGGTACAGGGTGCTCCGTATATCTTGGGCCACTACCCTCAAAAAATATACGAGATAGAGCTGAAAGTTGAATTCAAAATTTACTTGAGCTAATTCGAGTTTTATTTTAAACGAGACACCCTGTATATTTATACTGAATAGCGCTATTCATGATGCTTTCGACTATATAAATTACACTACCGAAAACGTCTAACAAACTCAAATAACGTTTCAAAAGAAACCTGGTTCATCATCAATAACCTCAGAAACAAATCAAACCCTGTGACACAGATCTTGCCAGGGGCTAATGATCTAAATGATTATTTTATTAATGTAAGCAAAAATGTTACCTCTAGTATCTCGCCAAGTTTGAACCCTCTTTCGTTTCTCCCTCCTTCAAAAAATTTAGCTGATAGCTTTTTCTTAAGTCCCGTTAGCAACACTGAACTATTGAAGGTAATAAATAATATCAAAAGTAAATCTTCGTGTAGCACTGATGGCCTATCAATTAGAATATTCCTGAACTTGCCACTCCCAGTCATAGAGGCCCTTACAACATTAATAAATAAGTCCTTTATAAAAGGTGTATTCCCTGATTGCCTTAAAACAGCTATAATTATTCCAGTTCATAAAGGCGGCGAAAAAACTAACTCTTGCAATTATCGCCCAATTGCACTACTACCAGTGCTATCAAAAATCATCGAAAGGCTACTGAAGAATCGTCTTATGCCATTTCTCCTGAAACATCAGATAATATCCCCGGAGCAGTTCGGATTTCTACCCAAAAAGTGCACCAGCGACGCCATGTTCACGTTGCTTAGAGACGTCTACTTATCTCTCAATAACAACCACCCAACTGCCTCAGTTTTTTGTGACTATGCGAAAGCCTTTGATTGTGTTAGTCATGAAATTTTGATAAACAAACTAAATTTTTATGGAATTCGTGGTACTTCTTTAAATTTGTTCAAATCTTATCTTGGGAAAAGGCAACAACTTGTAAGGGCTAATGGTTCCGATTCTGATTGTAAGTTGATTACAAGTGGAGTCCCTCAAGGTTCAGTCTTGGAACCTATTCTTTTTTTTGTTATACATTAATGATATCACGAACCTTAAAATTAATGGAAGAATTTCCCTTTTTGCTGACGACACAAGCATAACTTGGAGTGATTTTGATACAACGTCTTTACACTCTAGTATCTCCAAAGACTTGATTATAATTAAGGCTTGGTCCGATTCCAATATGCTTTGTTTTAATGTCGATAAAACGGTGACGTTATCTTATAAGGGAACTTTACAACCACTTCAGGTACATAACAGCAATATTGAATACGCAGAGTCGGTTAAATTCCTGGGTTTAAATATAAATAACAACCTAAAATGGTATATCATATTGACACCTTAACTAAAAAATTTTCTACCGCCTGCTTCGCCATTCGATCAGTTTCAAAAGAACTAGACGTTCCTTCTGCCAGACTTACTTATTTCTCTTTATTTGAATCCCACCTCCGCTATGGCCTTCCCTTTTGGGGCTGCTGTACCACCGAGCAATTTCGTAATATCTTTATGCTTCAAAAGACAGCCATTCGTTATTTGTTTGGTCTAAATAATAGAGCTCACTGCCAATACTATTTCAAAAAACATGAAATATTAACACTTCCTGCATTATTTATTTTGGAAACGGTATGTTTGCTGAGAAAACATATAAACACCCTCCCAGAAAGGCCACAAGATGTATACCCTACCAGAAACTCTAGGCATGATATATATCTTTTCATTCCTTCCTCAGAATTAATAAAAAAATCAATTATTTATAACGCCATAAAACTTTACAACAATCTGCCAGTACATTTAAAATCTATCCTTATGCTTGCACAATTTCGAAAAAACACCAAAGCATACCTTATTGAGAGACCATTTTACAGCGTTAATGATTTTTACAGCGAGTAAGTCTCTTTAAATTGTCACTAAATTCGCTTGTTTACTTAAATCTTTTGTGAGTCATGTCCTAACTCGTAGCATAGAATTTTGAAAATCATCATATAGAGAAAAGAACTGTCGAACATTCACTTAAAACTTAGTTATTTTTGTTAGGTATTGGATTAAAAATGAAATTTAATTCTTTTTTGTATACTACATTCTACACTAGTTCATTATACCTTCTGTTTAACATCACAATTATTTGTATAACTATAATAACATAGAGTTTAAGGTCGCATAGTTGCAATTTTGATTTCAATGTCATCGAAATTTTTCACCTCGTACATGTGTGTTTGTTTACTTTTATAAGGTTATTAGGATTCATTAACTGTTTTGCGGCAATGTTATGTTATATTCTAACGTGTGTTTTACGATTTGGTAAATTGATAATTTACATTTTTCAAAAGCATTGACCTGTCGAAATTCTTTTCGATTAATGTCTTATTTTAGGTATATTTTGCTTTGTCCATAAAATTGTAAAATTTTTCTGCGGCAATAAAGCATACTTTTGTTGTTGTTGTTATCTAAGTTGTTTTTAGACCGATATATTTAAGGTAATTTGGAATTTTTTGAAACTCAGTCTGAACTATAAAAAGATTGATTTTTTCATAAACTGTCTAGTACCCGACTCTCAAAATAGTTTGTATATTATGTTAGATCTAAATTGAGAACTAAACGAAGACCTCAACTATATATAACAACATATGGGTCTGCGAAGCACAATTCTGAGATTATATATGGACACCTTCAGTTAATAATGATACCACGAGACGAGACTATGGGTTCATCTAATCTCGTCTCGATTTTGGTCGAGACGAGACAAAATTATGGTCTTTTCTCGTTACGTCTGAAAAAATCTCGTCTCCACGGAATTAGGGGAATTGGTCTTGGTATTAGTGTTATTATTGGTGGTATTAATCGTGGTATTAGTGGTATTAGTAGGGGAAATAGTGGTATTAGTCTAGAAAATAGTCCAAAGATATCGTGCATTATCCTCAAAGAATCTCGATGTATACAAGTACAATATAATGACTTAAAGTCTCGGTCTCAGGCAAATATTAAAACATTAAAAAAAAATTATAAAACACGTTAATTTAAAATTAAAAAAGAGACACAATCAAACAACTACATTATCAGACAAACACCGTGTGAGTGTTTGTATTTCGGTTTGTCTGATTATATAGTTGTGATGTTTATTTTTAGTTTTTAATTTTAAATTGTTTGATAATGCTCAAAAGAGCGAAACGTGTGTAATATGTTTCAATGAATAATTTTCGTTTTTAGTATTTTAATATTTGACTGAGATCGCGACTTTGAGAGTAATTATTTTGTACTTGTTAAGAATTGGTCGTTAGCAAAAAAATGAGAGGCTTTAACGAATATAAAAAAATTACCAATAGATATTTTTACAGTACATAGAAATTCGGTTATTTTTTAAAAATGATGTAAATCCGAGAGTCAGTTTTAACCTTAACCGAAACCTTAACTTACATAACACACTCATGTTCACACTGATTATCGAACCAGAAAACAGCAAACATTTAAATAAAAACTTTCATGTAACAAATGTCATGTAAATATTAAAGGAAGTGATTCCTTGGATCTCTTTAGCAAAAATGTATATATTATTATGTATCCTATATGCGGACATATATTTAAGAACTTTTCTTTCTTAAAATAATCCAAGGAATCATAATCCAGTTTTGAGTAATTCTAGAACTGGACCACAGGTGCCTGAGGCGTACATCAAAAACATTTCTTTTTCTCGAAACGACTTGTATCACAAAATACTAATTTTGTGACATATTTTTTATGTGTTTTTATTTGCCCTAAAAGAGTAATGTTTTAAAAAGTCAGTGGCGTGGAAATGTTTTAATAAGAAAGTCAGGGATGATTACCCATATTCACCCAACCAATATTTTACCAGTTTCTTTCTACTTATGTCACACTTGACTTTTGGGCACAATTTCTTTCAAAATTCAATAAGTAGATTTTACATTGACACATACCGCCATTTTGTTACGTCATGTTGAATTCATACCAGTTTATCCCACTTCCACATTTAATTTTTCTGCAAAATTTAAAGTCTATTGAACAAGATTTTTTTACGTTTTACTAATTTTGTTTGGCCATCATTTTCTTTCGCCATTTTAAATTCGCACCACAACTTTACCAGTTTATCTCTATATCACACTAGTGCTAGATTTTTTGCGATTTTTCAGTATTTTTAATATTTTTTATAAGTAAGTAGCTATATTTCTTACAATGGTTTAAAATATATTTTTTTAATGTTAATTAAAAAATGATAATCATATAACACAAGAGAGAGGATAATTTTTAAATGCATCTCCGTTTTTAACGGGCTACCACTTTCCGCTTCCAGAGAAGAAATTTAAAAACAAATAACTGGAAGATTTGTCCAAGAGAATTTAAGATCATTAAGTATACTAAAGGGTGTCTATAAAGGGCTGTGATAAATTATTAACATTCGGTGGATTATTATTTGACTTTTAAATTTCATCAGCACTAAATTTAAGAATAGTTCAAACATTCAAGCAATTCTATCTATACCATTATATTTGTTGTTTATGTTTTTTTTGAGACATTCTACACACAGAAACATTAAATTACATGATAATTATTTATTGTGAGCTTATTCACCATGTAGTTAAAAAAGTGGTTATTATTATATTATATATATATATATATATATATATATATATATATATATATATATATATATATATATATATATATATATATATATATATATATATATATATATATATATATATATATATATATATATATATATATATAGTAATTAGGTACTTCTTTTCTTGGGCTGCGTGTTCATAAAACTAAAACGATTTTTTAATTATTTGTCATATTTAATTCAATTTGACGTTTCGACAGGTAGTTCCATGATCTAAGATTTTAAAAAATCAAAAGTTATGTTACCATGAGACGTAAATCAAAAGGTCAATAACACCAATTAACATTTAAGCAAAATAAAATACACATAGCACATTGTCATTTTGTCAAACAAATACAAACACAGAACATCTGTTGCAGACTAACTGAAATATATAGTGTAGGAATTCATTCTTATCAAAATACTTTTTTAGTGGTTACCGGAGAGTTTTTATTATTTTAATATTTGTTTATTTTAAACAGATATGGGGAACTTAGATGATGTTGAAAAAAATTTTGTTTACTAAATTAACATCTTTTTTGTCATTAATGGCATTTTTATTTTTCCCGATTTCAATAGATTCATATATCTCTCTTTTCCGTTTATGAGATTCCGTTTTTAAAATTCTTACCTTGGAAAAATTGAATTTATGGTTGGTTTGATTTTCGTGTTTAGTGAGCGCTGTGGGGTTTCCCTTGTCGTATTTAGGTGAAATTAGGCTTGATTTTAAATACTGAGTAGTTTGGCCAATGTAAACTCCACAGCAGCCATATATATATATATATATATATATATATATATATATATATATATATATATATATATATATATATATATATATATATATATATTTTTTTTTTTTTAAGGCTTCTTCTTTTTCTTGGATCTTGGATATATTTTAGGGTTTTGGTTCTTGGGGATGTAAGATCCAGGGATTAAAATAAATTGTTTTTCCTCGTTGTTTTTTTTATTTCATTTTTGACGTTTCGGTCAGGCACGACCTTCTTCAGAAAATTTTTTTTTTGGTCTGTAAAAAAACCGTAACAAAGTCAATAGTAAACGCACACAGAAAGATATTTATACAGCTTACCAGAAAACAAAAGTCTCGAAGATTCATTGTTCACAGTTTAAAAACAACATAAAACGAAAATTAGTTACACAGTACATTTTTCATTTTTGAGACAACAAACACATTAAAAATACTAATTTTATTAATTGTCACATATATAGATAAAAGGTTTGGATGTCGAGTTGTTTATGCCGACTGCCAAAATATGTTAGATTATTTATTATTTATCAGATGAAATTCCTTTCCTACTGCATACGGATGCTACAGGGAAGAAACTATGGGCATTGAAATATAAGAATATTTACTTCCACTGCTAGTTTTTAATTAAGTTATAATATATATTACTTAATTTTTTTGTGTCAGTTTTTGAATTTACTGAATCTGCATTTCTCTGTATTTCAGTCATCTCGAGAAATTCAAATAAAAAACAAAAAAAAATAATGACTTGGTTTCCAAATGGGAAAACAAGTCTTACATTTCACCAACAACCACTAAGGAACTAAAAATCCAAAATTCACAGCCTCTCAGAATTTACGGGTTACCGAAACTGCACAAGGAAGACATTCCACTAAGACCTATAGTTTCCTGTATACAATCACCTTTCGAGAAGCTTTCTAAGTTTCTTAAAAACATCTTACAAAATATTGTTAATCAAAATAATTAATATATAAAGGATTCCACGGATTTTAAAAACAAAATTAAAAATATAATTATCCCTGACAATTACATGCTGATTTCTTTAGATGTAATATCTTTGTATACCAACATTCCTATCAATATTGCAAAGGAAATAATAACAAAAAAGTGGAATAAAATAAAAAAATTTACAGATATCCCTTTAAATGAATTTTTAGAAGCGGTTGACCTAACACTTAACTCAACATATTTCATATACGAAAAAAAGTTTTATAAACAAATTAATGGTTGTGCAATGGGTGCCTCTATATCCAGTGTAATCGCACAAATCGTTATGGAAGGCCTGGAAGAAAACATAATAAAAAACTTAAATTTTGGTATGCCCTTCTTTTTCCGATACGTAGATGATTGTGTCTGTGCAATACCTAACGATAAAGCAACAGAGATTTTAAACATGTTCAATAAATATCACAAAAAGCTACAATTCACAATTGAAATAGAAAAAGAAAAGAAAATAAACTTTTTGGATTTAACTCTTTACCGCAGTGGAAACCAAATAAAAACATCCCGATATCTCAACTACAATTCTCAACACCTCATGTCACAAAAAAAATCAGTAATTATTGGCCTTGCAGATCGAGCAATAAAACTTTCCGACCCTGAATATAGGGAACATGCCATAAAGAAAGCAAAAGATGCACTAAAACTCAATAATTATCCATTTAAATTAATAAACAAAATCTTTACAAATCGAATTCATCTATTCTACAATCAAAACCAACAAAAAACCAATTCTAGTGTAAAAAAACTAATTATCTCTCTTTGCCTTACGTACCCAACCTATCAGAAAAACTTACGCATTTATTTAAACCTCACAATATAAAAATTGCACATAAAGGTCACAAACTTTTAAAAAGAAATTTTAGTCAATTAAAGCCCACTGTTCCTAAAAATAAGAAAACACACGTAGTATATCAGATTCCTTGCAACAATTGTAATAAAGTATACATCGGACAAACCAGCCAATACCTTGGTAATCGCATAAACGGTCACAAATATGATAAAAAAAAACAAAACGTCTCTAACAAACCACGTTGTAGAAAATAACCATAGTTTTGATTTTGAGAACGCAAAAATTTTAAGAATAGAAAATAACACAAAAAAAGAGAGTTTCTCGAGATGATTGAAATACAGAGAAATGCAGATTCAGTAAATTCAAAAACTGACACAAAAAAATTAAGTAATATATATTATAACTTAATTAAAAACTAGCAGTGGAAGTAAATATTCTTATATTTCAATGCCAATAGTTTCTTCCCTGTAGCATCCGTATGCAGTAGGAAAGGAATTTCATCTGATAAATAATAAATAATCTAACAAATTTTGGCAGTCGGCATAAACAACTCGACATCCAAACCTTTCACCTATATATGTGACAATTAATAAAATTAGTATTTTTAATGTGTTTGTTGTCTCAAAAATGAAAAATGTACTGTGTAACTAATTTTCGTTTTATGTTGTTTTTAAACTGTGAACAATTAATCTTCGAGACTTTTGTTTTCTGGTAAGCTGTATAAATATATTTCTGTGTGCGTTTACTATTGACTTTGTTACGGTTTTTTTACAGACCATAAAAAAAAATTCTGAAGAAGGTCGTGCCTGACCGAAACGTCAAAAATGAAATAAAACAAAACGACGAAGAAAAACAATTTATTTCAATCCCTGGATCTTACATCCCTAAGAACCAAAACCCCTAATATATATATATATATATATATATATATATATATATATATATATAAGGCATAAAACCAAAATCTAAATTTAAAATTATTAAAAATATAAGAAAGACATTTCCTTTTCTAAAAAACACTGATGTTTTAGAAATAATCCCAAAATTTTTGCAAGGTTTTAAGAAAACAAATCCGAAGAATTTTATTGATGTAGTAATATTCTTTTAACAGAAATGGAGATATAGTGAGGTCGAGACGAAACGAGAATCTCGCCTCGTCTCGACCCCCTCATTCTCATCTTGTCTCGTTTCGTGTGTCTAGATTGAATGGTGTCGAAAAAAAAAAAGAGTACACTTTGTCTAGTCTTGCGGCATAACTAATCACGTAACAGATCTTTCAAAACTACATAGGAAAGAGCATAATCCTTTTAGAAGCAGGTAGTTTTATTTTAGTAATTATTAAAGGTAAGGTAAACGTAAAAATATCTGCAGTCGCAAAATATAATTTTTGAAACTAAGACAAGTTTTATATAGATGTAGCCAAGTAAACAAAACTACTTGCTGAACTTTTATTGTGCCTTTTTTTGTAGAGCATAATTTTAAAATGCCGTTGGGCAAAAGTGGAACAGCCAAACCGAAGGAGAAACTTAAAAATGAGAAAAAAGCTACTTAATCTCTAAAAACACAATGGTCCGGTTTAAAAAAAAGGCTGGCAGAGATGAAAATAAGGAAAATGAAGACTTAAATATAATTTTATTTTTTCAAGGTAAATGTTTGTTGGATATAATAGGAAAATCTACAAATAGTGGGAAAATAATAACTATTTATGACTTTTTTGTTGTATTTACTTTTTTTTTTAGAAACTCCACTAGGATCTACTCGTGAAGTTATGAGACACCTAGGTCAAACATATTATTGAATTTAGCCCGCTTTTAAAGAAAACGGTTTCCACCCATATACAATTCTGCCTATGCAGAAACCAGCTGAATGAAATAAACAGGCTATGCTACAGTGTTGCGTAGAAATTATACACTGCTTAGAAGAAGATGCAAAAGCACTTTGGAGTGATTTTTTCTTCTGCAGGTATTTTCAATAGAAAAAATTGGATTTTTTTGAGCTACGGAAAATCCAAAGGATATTCGGAAAATAAAATATTCCGAGTGAAGACCAATTTTTCGTTGTGCCTAATTTATTGAATAGTGCTGTTAGATTATCCGTTAATATTAAGAGAAACAAAATATTTCAACTAATTTATTTTGTTTCTTTAGAAAATCAGCATTAGGATTCTCACATTTTTCTCTATTTGATGCATCTAAATTGCCAGTAACAACTTTGAAAACTGATCCTTACATATTTATCGGTCCTCTCTTTATCTATTTGGCTGGAGAATATTTTATTTCATTTTTGTTTCTAGTCTATTTTGTGTTAAATTTAAAATCTTAAAATAATTGGACGACTCATTTAAATATTCTACATGAACGGCTTAGAAATAAATTCCTAGAATTTATATAACGCTTGTATATTTCTAGAATAATGGGATTAAATTAATTAAATGTTATTTAAAATAATATAAGAGATCCTTAGGAGGAATTAATCGGACAACAAGATGAAAGAAATGTTTAAGAAGATTTTTACAACATGTATTGGAAGATTCGGTAATAGTAGATGGCCACCTCATATTTTTGTTTATTTATTATTATACTATACAATTAAGTACATTGGGTCTTCATAATAATAGGGTCATAAATATATATGTTTAAACCTTTAAACAAACTAAATATGGACTAGAAGTACAGACATAAAAACATAAAAAATACAAAATACAAAAATATTTACATAGCACGACATATAAAAAAACAAGACACCCCAATTTTGACAGTACCAAATCAGCAAAAAAGAGTAGAAAATAAAGAAAATCAAAGAAAGAAACACACATACTCATTACTCATATCAGCCTTAGTCAGTGACCAGAACACAAGTAGTCCATAACTGAATAAAATGCTTCAGTCAAGAGAAATTATTTAATGTAATTAAGAAATTGTGTACCTCGCATTGCACTCAAGTCTGAAGGTAGTTCTTATACAAAATTATACAGTTATATAAGGGAGGGCTTTTAAAAAAAGACGTTCTATGCTAGGAATTAAGAAACTAAGAGAAGTGGTAAGCTTATTCATGTATAGCGTCCAAAAATCATAGACCATTATACTGACAAGCCTTTAAGCGCTTTCCATCATCTATACCGGCATAACTAACGACGTTTTCGCCCGTTATGCAGCCGTGTGGTAGAGATGATGGAAAACACTCTTTTCTTTTTTATTTATATATCTACGGATTTTATAATTTTGTTTTTTATTAACACGTTGGCCTAAAAAGTCGGTATCATAGATTTCATACTTTTGGGGGCCGTCTTTTCGTCAATAAAATAATTGGTATCGCAAGGCTTATACAAAAACAATGGGCCTGAGTATGTCGCGCTTAGTTTTTCATTTTATCAGTATAATGTTTTTAAACATTACTAAAGAGGTATAAACAACAAACCTTGCATTTGTTCCCATAGATGGCACCTTTATGGGTTAATATCTCACTGCCTAATGTTTCCATCGTTTTTATTCAACATACTGTTGAGTGTTTTCCATCATCTCTACCAAACGGCTGCATTGGCCTGATTAGCCTCAAATAGGGCGAAACGTCGTCAATTATGCCGATAGAGATGATGGAAAGAGCTTAAAGGCTTGTCAGTATTTTTGGACCCTATACTTAAATAAGCTTACCACAGGCAGAATATATATATATATATATATATATATATATATATATATATATATATATATATATATGTATGGAAGGTTTTTTATTTTTAACGAAAACTAAATAAAAAATAAAAAATAGACCCGATCTTTCAGTTAATAACATCTTTTACTGAGGGTTTTAAGCGATAAATTAACAGCCGAATTAAATTTAACTGCTGGAAGGATATCCCAGCATTATTTTTGAAGTGGTTGAAGGCCAAAAGCAAATATACAGAAAAAAGTGTAGAACAAGAGAAAGGACATGTATAAAATCTAATGAAATAATATATTGGTGGTAAATATTTTTTTTTAAATACTTAACTTGAGTCGAATACTCAAAACTGGTCCTTTATATGACACAAGTGTATATTTCTCTAGATTGCGCTTTTGCTTTATATGGTTCTTTGACCTCCATATATTATTTGATATTATTTTTGTGTTTGTATGTGGTTATAGCTATTTTTAATAAATATTTCACAAATATCTTTTTTTTTAATTTTTGAATATGACATCACTACTTATAGTTATTAACTATACCTATATCAAATATGACGGTCTTTATAATATCAGGTTGTAAACGTAATTCACATGGCAAGATGTCAATAATTTGAAATCGGAGACAAATAGAAATAAGCCCCCGTATTGGCTAATAAGGTTTACGAGTTAAACCAGATCTAATTACCATGGTAACTAAAACTGTTAGTTCACCAATTGTATTTTGCCTACACCGTCTCTTTTAGAAAGCCTCGAAACGGTCGTTGGCAGATTGCGATGAGTCACCACTAATAATAAATTTTTGTAGTTAACTGCTTTCTGTAAATTCGTTTACGGCGTGATTTTTGCATTTGTTTTTACAAATAAATTAGAACATTACTAGTTTTTAACTATTTCTGTACACATTTGTGTTAGTGCTATTAGTTTTGAGACTGGTGCTGTAAAACTTTCGTCAAAATAGAAGTTTGTGGTAGTGAGGTTAACACTTGAATTCCAATAAAAAGTGGATTTGCAAAGAAATATGTGAATTTAGAACAATGCCCTTTATTTGTTGTGTACCTAATTGCAATTGAAACTATCCGAAAGTACCTAAGGTTCAAATTTGGGTTTCCAAAGGACGAAGAAAGTCGAAAGAAGTGGCTTCATGCAAAAAAAAGAGAAGGTTTTACTCCAACTGCCATGAAAAGCATTCATAGCATAATACAACTGTTTGCTTTACTGCCCTTACCTCTTCAGTATCTCAACCATTCATATTAAATTTATGTGGCCCCAGTTATAATTTAATTTTACTGGAAAGCATAGGCCGTAAAAGTAATGAAAAGTCTCATGAAAAATAGTATATTGTGCAAAAAGTTTAGAAACTGACTCTTTGCACACGAGTGTGAGGTTTGTGCACGAGTGTGCAAAGAGTCATTTTCAAACGTGTTGCACACGATACTTTTTCTACGACTGCAGAAAATAAAAATAAAAATACAATTTTGATTATTTTTATTCTTTCAACTTTAACAAGACTGTGAGAACTTTTTTCAAACACCGTGTGAAAACTTTTCACACGCTTGTGTCAAAATGAAATGACGAATAATATGAGCTTGAACCGAAATTCTATTCACAAATCTTAGAAGGCTATGGCAGCAAATATTTCCCATAAGCAAGCTGTCAAACCAATAATTGTTGCAGAAGGTTTACACAATTTCTTATATTTAAAATGGAAAAAATTAATAAGTACGGCTTTTGTAAATTTTGCGAAAGTGTCGAAGAAATAGAGAAACAACACCGTAAATTGCCACTTTTGAAATATATAGTAAAGGAAGCTGGTATAGAACTATTGGAGGAGAACCTGTTTAAGAAGATACAAGAAACCCTTCTTGATAACCAACCATCGTTGAACCGTTTGGGGAATACAAAAAGAAATAAAGTAGTGTCAAAATACTATTTATATGTTCTCAAACATCGAAATTTTATGATCAGTACTAGCGAAGTGCCGAGTCCTATCTATTCACCTATGCGACGAGAAGATGTGTATCAAGAATATCATGAAATATTACATAATTTATTAAAAATATAATTAGTAATATATCTGCTGTTAATTTTCAATTCTGTGTTAGATTTATTTGAGATCATTGAGAAATTTCAAATTCAGACCTAACACTTTGAAATTGATGATGCATATGTTCCCCAATAAGGTGAATGAAACAGGACTCGTTAGCTCGGTTGGTTAATACGTTGTCCCGGTAAGTCCTGGCTTCAAATTTCAGTTGAGGCGAATTATTTTTCATAAAATTTTAAAACTATTGCCTGCACGGCGCCAAACCTGTTTTATATTTCAAAAACAGTAACATATTTTTAGCAATTTTTTATGTGTTAGTGTTTCAAAAATGTATTAAAACTACATTTCCTAAAATTGTAGTAACTTCGTGGCGGTTATAGGGAGTATATACTGTTATAAAATTTGCTATTTATTTAGTAACTCAAATTTATTCAAGATCAGTTATAAATTCAGCAGAAAATAAAATTTCCTATTACTTTAGTAACATAAAGTTATTCAAGATCAGTAATTCAACATGTTTCTAATTCGACATGGAATGTTTTATTTTACTAAAATCCAAGCTTAATACATTTTTAATATTAATTTGATAAAGGATAAAAGAAGATGTGCAAATTTCATATGAAAATAAAATGTCCTATTAATTTAGTAACACAAATTTATTCAAGATCACTAATTCAACATTTTTTTAATCCGATAAAGAATGTTTTATTTTACTAAAATCTAAGGAAAATATATTTTTTAAAATACAATTGATAAAGGAGAAAAACGATATGCTTTTACGTACGTCACATCAAATTTTATATGAAAATCCAATTTCCTATTATTTTAGTAAGACAAATGTATTTAAGATAACTAATTTAACATATTTTTAATCCGATATGGAATGTTTTATTTTACGAAAATCCAAGTAATATATATTTTTTTAAGAATAATTTGATAAAGTATATAGAAACGACATGCTTTTACCAACGTCACATCAAATTACATATTAAAATGAAATTTCCTCATTATCATTTAGTAACACAAATTTATTTAAAATCACAAATTTAACTTGTTTCTAATCCGATATGAAATGTTTTATTTTACTAAAATTTAAGGAATTTATATTATTTTTCAGATTAATTTTATAAGGGATAAAAACAACATTCTTCTACGTACGTCACATCAAATTTCATATGAAAATTAAATTTCCTATTATTTTTGTAACAAAAATTTATTTAGGATCACTAATTTAAGTTGTTTCTAATCTAATATGTAATGTTTTATTTTACTAAAATCCAAACAATATATATATTTTTTAAGACTAATTTGATAAAGGTTAAAAACGATATGCTTTTACGTCCCTTTCATTAAATTTCATATGAAAATACAATTTCATACGATTTTGGTAACACAAATTAATTTAAGATCACTAATTTAACATGTTTCTAATCCAATATGGAATGTTTTATTTTACGAAAATCCAAGGAATATATATATTTTTTAAGTTTAATTTGATAAAGGATAGAAACGATATGATTTTACGTACCTCACATGTTACATCAAATTTCATATAAAAGTGAAATTTCCTATTACTTTAGTAGCACAAATTCATTCAAGATCATTAACTCAACATGTTTCTAAAGCGATATGAAATGTTTTATTTTACTAAGATCCAAGGAAAATACATAATTAGAGTTGGAATAACAACTGACACTACAAATTAATACGTGCCGAACTTTATTCTTTGTAGACATTTTTATTACCTATTATTTAAATTTTAGTTTGAATTCGTGTGAAATTTTCTTACCCAATCTCCCACGCGCTTGAATTATTAATCCGATATTTTCCCGTACACAATTTTCCTTTGAAAATTATCCCTCAGTTCGACTCGGAATAATTTTCGAAAAATCTGTACTCGAAAAATTTCTGGAAATAATTGAAGCACTAGGGAGATTATAAGCGAAAATGGCAAGAGGTTAATTTTATAACATAACAACAAAAGTACAATTCACGATTAGGCTAGACTTAAACAATTAAGTACATCACATAGTTTATTCAATCACAACAAAATCTAACAAATTATCCTAACGTTAATAGCGCAAAATATAAAGTAAAGTAGCTCTATTTGAAGTTATAATTTATGGTTAGATTTGTACAGTTTTGGAAACTGTGTGCTGGCATATCTTGTTTATTGATAGAATTCGTATATGTTATGTTCTCCGTTATGTTTCGTGAACATGAAGGAACCGGCTCCAGTGGGAAAGTTTCAGATTCTTGCAATTCATGTGAGGACCAGGACGTCGAAGTTTGGTCTACAGATTCTGCAATTTTGTTTGCAATTTTTAATTTATTCCCAATTGAATCGTCTATGTATCCTTCAGCCACTGCACTAGAACGCCATCCCTCATGGCGTTTAAGAGTTAGTAAATCCTCACCAGCATTAACGAGTATTGTTGCCGATGAACGCCGAAAGCAATGGCTTGTATATTCGCTCGGGTTGGGCCGTTTCAAAAAATTGGCTATTTCTGTAGCGTCCAAGTTTATTGATGCCTACAGCTTGTCTAGTGCATTTTCCATTTTGATAAGTCAAGAAAAATCTGTTTTATATATTACTGGGTCTGAGATTGGCAAACTTTTTACATATATTGTAGAAGTTTCCAATCAGAGTAAATGATCTAGGTATTTTATTTTTTGTGTTTGTTAATTTGATCAGCATAGCCGAATTTAAATCTTTGATGTCATTGACTGATAATTTATGCAATTCGTCACGTCTACAAGCTCCTGCTAGACCGATAGCAACTGCGGCCTGAAAGTTTAAACGTATAATATTTAATACATTTTTGCAATGTTTACAATTAAAAAAATATATGCCATAAAATTTGCTTTTAGTACGTACTTTTATTAACAAGTATTGCTTATCCGGTGCTGAATTTAAAAATTTTGAAAAATCCTCCTCCGTTAGAATTTTGGATTTCTTTGGTGTATTTTTTTCTGATTTTCGTTTTAGGAACGACTGTAGTTTCATATAATCGGAAATATTAATATTTCGCTTTACTTTTAAGGTAGCTTTAAGCATAGAGAATATCGACCACAATGTGGATGCTTTGTATTTCGATAGTTCTTCAAAATATACTAGCATCACATTTTCCGAAAATGACTTTACATTGCTTCTTGCTTTCCACTGCTGAAATTTCATGTACGCGGTCTCATATTTGTATCTGGAAGTTTCCAGCAAAAGGTTTAGCGAGGCGCTTGTAGCTTTTTTCTTTATTTCTGGTGGCGTACATTCAAATTCACTTTCACTCTCCATTTTTACACAACAAGAGGTGATTTTGGCAAAAAAATAAAATATTTTTGACAGATTGAAATTAAAATGAAAGTAACCAGGCAATCGAAAACCACGACCTACTTGATTCAAGCTTTAGTGACATTTGTGCTAGTTATCCATCATTGAGGTCAAACCTAAGCAAAACTGTGTGCAAAAATTTCACACAGCAGTTTTCCCACATCATGTGAAATTAGTAATTTTCAGATCTTGTTTGGCGTGTGTTTTTAGATAGTTTTTAGAGTAGTCGTAGAAAATAGTATATTGTGCAACAAGTTTAGAAACTGACTCTTTGCACACGATGTGAGGTTTCTGCACGAGCCGCAGGCGAGTGCTACAAGTTACACGAGTGTGCAAAGAGTCATTTTCAAACGTGTTGCACACGATAATTTTTCTACGACTGCAGAAAATAAAAATAAAAATACAATTTTGATTATTTTTATTCTTTCAACTTTGACAAGACTGTGAGAAATTTTTTCAAACACCGTGTGAAAACTTTTCACACGCTTATGTCAAAATGAAATGACGAATAATATGAGCAACCTAAGCAAAACTGTGTGCAAAAATTTCACACAGCAATTTTCACACATCATGTGAAATTAGTAATTTTCAGATCTTGTTTGGCGTGCGTTTTTAGACAGTTTTCATAGCAGTCGTAGAAAAAATATATATTTCAACTCAACTAGATCAGCCTCATACACATTTTGCGAGTTTTCTTGTGAAAGGTAATTATAAAATGTTTGATGTTTAACTTGATTATATATACGTTTATACATCTGCTTTCCCATTAAGACAAATTCCACTTCCACAATCTGAGCCTTAACGATCATATTTTAAACTACATTTATTTCAAAATTAATAAAAATATTGTCTAAACAATTCACTTTTCACGAGTTGGGCTGTGTATGAGCTAGGTGAAACCTTGGCATTGAAACTCTGCCAAATTTAGTACACGGTACATTGACAAAATTCTCAATTTTTGCAGAATCTGATAGCGAAAATAGAATCAATCTAAATTTATGTAACATTGTATATTTTATATAATTATTATTTTTCTATTTTGATAAAATCTTATTAGCTTTTTAATATTATATTAGTCTCTTTTCCTTAGTTTAAGTTGTACATATGTATGTATGTATATATTTGTGTATCTGTTAATCAGTCTGTCATAAAAATGTAGACATTGTTTCATTTTATAAAAGATATTTGGTATGCTGGTTTATCATAATAAATAATACAATATTATTGCAGATTAAGAAAATCTTTTCTCTGACAGGAAAGAAAAAAAGTTTTACAAAACTAGAAAATTCATTAAAAAAAACTGGTTGTTTCTCTTTTCAACTAATTTTACAGAGGCAGGTTTTGTTGCATTATGTTTTCCTACAAAATGGAATTGAAGCAAATTTGTCAGGCAACATTTTTGTCATGCAGCTTCTATGAAACTGACAAAAAAAGCACTGTTTACACTAGAAAGTGGTTTATATCACACGTGTGTTAAAAAAAATTCAACACTAGTACCTATTTGAAAGATGGTAAGTAAAAAAAAGCTAAAGCCTACTTTTAATCTATTTCAAATCAGTTATTCAGTTTTTCAATACTATTGTTGAGAAGTAAAAGTCCTACTGAAAACTCTTTGTGGTTGTAAGAAAAATAAAAAAATTTCACTTTCAACACCTATGTAGTATACTTTAGGCTTCTATAGAGAATTATTCTGTATTACTAAATTTTCCCAATGCTGATTTATAAAATTACTTTTTGTTGCCTATGGTATATTTAAATAACTGACTAAAAGTACTTTTTTATAATTAAAGACAAGATAAAGGTTTATTTAAACATTTTATTACATATAATTTGACAGACTATGACAAAATATATATATATTTGTATATATATATATATATATGTATATATATATATATATATATATATATATATATATATATATATATATATATATATTTATTTTTTTTTTTGTTAAAAATTCTTGGGTACTGGTTTATTTTCTTAAAAGAATTATTTATTTCCTTAACGTTTCGCGCTTCATAGGGAGCTTTTTCAAAAGGATATTATTGGCCTACAATAAATACAAAACTATAAAACATCGATTGACACACTAAAAACTATTATAATAAAATGTTAAAATAGAAAATTAGTATACGCACCTTGGAAATAAAAACAACTCACTGCATTATCGTAGGAATGATGTTTCAATTGTGACTTGTGGAAACTAAATAAATATTACCGATGGGTTTTATTTTTTGTTTTTGGCTGAAAGCGATTTTTTAGATTCACAATGTTTACATTATTTATATTGGTGTAAAATCAAGTTGATATTATAGAAATTTCACAATGCAAATGCACCAAAAATATATGGGTTACCTAAATTACACAAACCTGACATGCCCTTAAGGCCAATAGTTTCGTCCATGCAGTCACCGTTTTATAAATTGTCAGAATATTTATCAAACTGCCGTTCAAAAATAACTGGGAACAATAATTATTTTATTAAAGACTCTTTTACATTTAAACAATTTATCGACCAAACAGAAAAACCTCAAAATCATAAATTAATTTCTTTAGACGTGATATCCTTATACACTAACATTCCTAATGAATTTGTAGAAAGAATATTAAAAGAAAAATGGAATCAGTTAAAAGAAAATACAACCTTAACATGCAAGGAATTTATAAACATCACTTTAAATAATAACTACTTTCAATATAAAGATCATTTTTATCAACAGTTAGACGGTTGTGCAATGGGCACCCCAATATCCTCAACTATTGCCCAAATAGTTATGGAATACGCGGAAGAGAAAATCATAAAAAGTTTAGATTTTGAAGTAGGTTTTTTTAAAAGATACGTAGATGATTGTTTGACCTCCGTGTCAGAAAATAGAATTAATAATTTATTACAAGCCTTCAATAACTTTCATCCAAAACTGCAATTCACCGTCGAAATTGAAAAAAATGACTACATAAACTTTTTAGACTTAACTATAATTCGAAACAAAAATAATAATAAACTCGAAACTAAATGGTATACGAAACATACATGGTCGGGCCGCTATCTAAATTTTAACTCTCACCATCCTAATACTCAAAAAAATAGTGTTGTGTTTGGATTAGCTGACCGTGCCATATTGTTAACATTTCCAAAATATCGCGCGGAAACATTAAAAAAGGTAAGAGAAACTTCAATTGAAAATAATTTTCCACTTAAATTAATCAACAGAATTATCAAACAAAGGACATACCTATATTACAATAAATTAAACAAAGAGAATAATCCAAGAAAAAATAAAAATGAAAACAAATCTTATATATCATTACCATATATAAATGAACTGTCTGAAAAAATTAAATACGCTCTAGCCAAACACAACATAATTGTTTGTCACAAATCCAATAATTTATTAGGCTCCCTATTCACACCTCTCAAAAGTAAAATACCAGTATAAAAACAATCAAACTTAATATATGCGGTACCATGTATGAATTATCCCATGAAATACATTGGCATGACCACACAATACCTAGAGAACAGAATAAACGGCCACAAGTACACAAAAAATGCGTCCACTGCCCTACATAAACATGAAAAATCAGAAAATCACGAGTTTAATTTTTCTGAAACACGAATTTTGAATAGACACTATCACAAATTAATCATTAAGGAGATGTTTCATATCAAAAAAGAAAAACATTCCGTAAATGATAAACAAGATGTCAAGAAACTGAGTCAGATTTACCACGGTCTGATATTTTAATTTTTTAATTTAGTATTTTGCATGTAATAAAATGCCTATATATTCTATACTACACCATCATAAATATAATTTCTATAATATCAACTTGATTTTACACCAATATAAATAATGTAAACATTGTAAATCTAAATAATCGCTTTCAGCCAAAAACAAAAAATAAAACCCATCGGTAGTATTTATTTAGTTTCCACAAGTCACAACTGAAACATCATTGCTACTATAATGCAGTGAGTTGTTTTTATTTCCAAGGTGCGTATGCTAATTTCCTATTTTAACATTTTATTATAATAGTTTTTAGTGTGTCAATCGATGTTTTATAGTTTTGTATTTATTGTAGGCCAATAATATTCTTTTGAAAAAGCTCTCTATGAACCGCGAAACGTTAAGGAAATAAATAATTCTTTTAAGAAAATAAACCAGTACCCAAGAATTTTTAACAAAAAAATATTAGACATGGTTTAAGAAAACAAAAAAAAATATATATATATATATATAATAAGAATACAATTCTTCTTTTAGGCCGTTTTGCACCTGCAGAAATTATATATTTCTGCTATTATACATATATCTTTTCCGGCCAAGAACTTTTGATAAAGATGTGTGAGAGCGCATTTTTATCGATTTTTAGTATCTACTCTCCGCATGATGGTGCTAGTGCATGCTTTTTAAATTACCTACGGGTTTGCAGCCGGAAATCTCCGGAGCCCCAATAGGTGGTGCTAAATGTTTCATTTAACTTGTAGTACTGTTTCAGTATGATAGACGTTTCGTTTTCGATTTTGTCATATCGAGCAATCTGTTATTTCAGATCTCCCTGGGTACAAGCCTGCCTGATGAGGGTAGAGGCCCAGAAATCATGATCGCAGGAGGGTACCCTGTGACATAATCGAATACAATTATTCTTTTAGGCCGTTTTGCACCTGCAGAAATTATATATTTCTGCTATTATACATATATATATATATATATATATATATATATATATATATATATATATATATATATATATAATCTTCTCCCCTAGACCATCAGTACTCCCTCCAATAAATTCACATGTATCAAGCCACAATGTTGTGGGAGTAACGGTAGCATTTCGGTTTTTTCAAATATTCCCATTAGTTTTGTGTCTTGCCCCCATTGTATGGTCTTTATGCCATCTAAAGTGTTTCTTACTGAAAAGAATAAAAAAAAGATAGAGGCAGCAGATAAATATTCATTAGTCTGCAAATGTCAGATCCGAAATAGCCATTTTCAGATATTGTCAGTAATTAATAACTGTCCTATTTTTGTCAAAAAAATACACAATTCTCAGTTCGACTGCTTAAATGGTTAGCAGCTTTTACTAGTAAGTTTATAAAAATGGCATTCCATATGACCTAGCTCAAATTAACTGCTAAGGGCGTACGCAGGTGGTTCAGCGATTAGAGGATATTTTCCAAAATACAGGGAGGGGGCAATGCCACCCACCTTATGGACGCCCTTGGTAACTGCATTCAATATAATGGCAGTGACATTACTGATAAGCAATTTATTTAAATGACGTGTATATTCGAAGATTACCACAATCACCTATAAAACATATCCAACTACCAAGAAGCTAAAAATTATTACGCTGGGATATTCAGTGGTCAAAAAAAGAGTATTTTGATATGAGAGGGCTGCAAAATATACAAAATTAATCTGTTTCATGATGTTTGTGGTAAATAACTTTTTAACATATAATTTAGATATATACATATATAGAACACAATTAACAACTGAAACAAAATACACTTTTTAAAGCTCAATAAAACTTACCAATCATTATACCCACTGAATGAATAATTATTGAAAATAAAACGTATATTACCTGTGAGTTATTTATATAATGAAGGTGGGAATCTTTTATTTATCAGACAGGACAGAACCAAGATTCCTGGAAGTCAAACGATTCTTCCTTGCGATTAACCAGGTTTCATTTGGCAATTGGCCTACTGTTTTCTGGCATATTTCAAAAATGTTTTCTTCCGTGTATCATTTTGTACCAAATAATCATCTTGGGGTAAAAACCATACCCCATCTGTTACGGATATATTGTGATATGAAAATATTAGCAATGTAGCCATATGATGACACAACAATTGACCTCTTATATTATATATTATCTTTTGCAATATGAATATGTGCACCTTCTAAATACGATCTCTCTTATACTTGGAAGAGCATTTCCTTTAATTATAGGAAGTTCCCAATCAAAACCAGGTCTTTCACGCGGTTTGAATCTACCGCGTTTTCTTCTTCTTTAAAAAGCTTGAATTATTGTTGAGAATTTGATAACTGATATTCGTTATTAAGTAAAAATCAAGCTTTATTTATCAGAAATCGACAATATACACTTGTAATTATTCGTAAGTATACTTACATGTAACAAAAACTAAACATTCACTTGAAAAACCAGGAAAAAAAACTTATTTTACGATTAATCAATGAAAACAAACTTCCCAAAGTGAACATTGATACGACAGTGTCTTAACAATATGGCCGCCCGTGACGTCACAACTCCAGCTATTCATTGCAGGAAAAACTACTTATGATGACTCATCGATACTCGCTTCCAGGCTTTCTAGTAGAGTCGGTATTGATTTTGCTTATACCACTGTCTTTTAAAATTTTGAATTTAGAAAAAATATCCCTTTAATTGTTGCTTAAGTAATTTCAGACTTATCACTGTCAAGTTAGACCCGCTATAAATTTAAACCCTTCAGTAAATACGAGGAAAAATGTTTTAAGAAATATATTAAATTTACAGTTTCGTTCAGTTGATAGATAAATGAAATCTAACATGAAAGTTTGGATTCGTATGTAAACGTACGTCTGATAATTATTAACTCTAGCTATGATAACATTTTGTATAATATAAAGCTGAGAACATAATTTACATATCAATCAAAATAATGAAATCACAGCTGTTAAGAGAGGCAAACAAAAGATTATACGTTAATAATTCAAAACTTACGGTTTAGCAAGAACTTATTGCCAATTAATAGATAACAGAAAACTAACATTTTAAAGTATAAGTCACATTACTTTCAGATACCTGTACAGTTTTACATATCATTGAAGTAACCAAAGTGTCACTATTCAGACGCCAATAGCTCGAAAACATATAATATCTTTATTTGATTTCTATTTTAAGAAAATGTTACTTTGGGTTACGGTTGCTACGCACTTCTGTTATGACCTGTATAGAAAAAAAACTAAGATATTTAAAAAAATAGGCTTCTGCTTATAATGTTCACATGAAATATTTTTTGTAAACTCGTTATTTTAAAAGTTAAAGGCCGATCCATTTACATCCTGACACACTTTTGATTAATATCAGGTAATAAATCTTTCAAAACCAAGATAGGAATGTGCAAATTATTTTTCTCTAAATTAAACCATTTAGATTTTATAGGAAGATAAAATAGCAATTTTCAATTCATCAATTACTCCAAAACAAATGAATTCTGAGATATAGTATGTGTCTTACAAAATATCTAGATTTCCCTGTAGAATCCAAAAATGTAAAACTATACAAGGTATTCCATTTAAAAAAAAAGTAATTTTGATGACGGTTCTGTTACATGTACAGCAATAAATTAAATATATTTAAGAAATTCAGGCTTCTGTCTATAACTTTCATGCGAAATAAGAAATCAGTGGGGGTCAATTTATAATCAGTCGCCCTGTACGCACCTATAGCTATTTAAAATATGCAAATATATTTTTATTCAAAATATCTAGAATTCACTGTAGAATCCAAAAATATAAAACTAAAGAAGATGTTTAATTTAAAAATTTTAACTTTTGATGTCGCGATTCTGTGTTTTCATATCTTGAAAAGCAAATGAAATGGAAAATTGATAGTGTGGGATTATAATTAAGTTGGAGTTTTAATAAAGAGCAAGAAACATGATTCTGGCTACGTTAAATAAAGAAGTAGACTTATTTTCTACAAAAATGGTAAGCTTGGTAAATATTTTCAAAAGATTCGTTAAAACAATAATCCATCTATACCAAATTTGGAGCATCTCGATGTTTCAATGTAGCACGTTCTGAGATAATATCGAAAGGGTTCTTTTGAAATACTCTTTGGATTAAATTCACGTCAAATTAATAATATTACTTTTGCAGATTTCATATTTTCTACGCATTTGATTAAAATTTACTTTGAAAAATAAAATCCTTTCAATTTCGGCATTTCTTTATTAACCCTTAAGGAGTTTCAATTTTACCCTAACTCATAAAGTCCTTATAATTTAATTGTATCTAAGCTACAACATGTCCGCGAAGTTTCAGCAACTTTTTTAAGGTATTAACCGACCAAAGTTTGGAGCAACTTTTTTAATACGAAACTTTAAATTAGCACTCTGCAAAGATAGTGAGACTCCGGAGACTGTTAAGAACTTTTAAGAATTAGCAAACTTTTAAACTGACTGGTTCAGGATTATAACTCTAATTACGATTTTTTTATATAATTATACATTTATTATACAATCTATAGCTTGTTTTTTTTATTCAAAATACTCAGCAAACCGATTAAAAATAATGTAGTTAGTTACATGCTTTCTCTATGACCCTCATACTCACTCACCAAACCTGGTGTGGAGCGCGTCATTTCAGAAAACCGTGTTTTTCGACCTTCCGGAGGACATATCTCGGAAACTATTAAACGTGTAACATTAAATTTAATATCTATTTTTAGAGGAGACGGAGATCTTGAGATTTGTTTAAAACATTTTTCTGTACCACCTTTGATACCGAAGATATGGTACCGCAAAGCTGACCAAAAAAGTCAATTTCGATGAACTCGGTTGAGGTCGCAAATTTAATTTTTTTCTGACTGTCACTTTCTGGAACGATAGTTCTTCCGGTCTTACAGAACCCTATTGTTTTTGGTTGGGTTACTATTTCGTTTGACGATTTTATCAATTATTTTCGTTAAAAAAAAAGATTATTTTGGGGCGCTTATATCTTAAAATGGGCTAGTTGTTTTCCTAGGAAATATCTAAGAAAACAAAAACCTAAATGCATCCCTATCGAGAAAATGGCGAGAAAATAGAAATTTTTAAGAAAAACTGAATTTTTTCGAAAAAGTCATAAAAAAATAATTTTTATAGTAACTCTTTTTTTTATAAAAAAAAGGTGGCATCTGGTCAGAAAACTAGTTACGGCACCGGAAAGTGCTGAAAAACCTACACGAAATGGGCTATTTAGGAAGGGTCCTGGATTATGTACAAGTGGTGCACTAATGAGGTGAGGTTTGCACCAAAGTTCCCAAGAATGGGTACATTTTTTAACATTATCCTGTATTACAATAGGTGTTGTGGCCTTTCAGGGAATGTGCTTATATGTTTTCTTATCAAACAGGCGGTTTCTAAAATAAATAATGCAGGAAATGTTAATTTTCATGGTTTTTGAAATAATATTGGCAATGCGCTCTATTATTAAGACCAAACAAATAGCGAATTGCTTTTTTTTGAAGCTCAAAAATACTAAGAAATTGGTCGGTGATACAGCAGCCCCAAAAGGGAAGGTTATAGCGGAGATGGGATTCGAATGGAGAGAAATAAGTAAGTCTGGAAGAAGGCACGTCCAGTTCTTTTGAAACTGATCGAATGGCAAAGCAGGCGGTAGAAAGTTTTTTAGTTAAGGTGTCAATATGCTTAGACCATTTTAGGTTGATATTTATATTCAAACTCAGGAATTTAACCGACTCAACGTGTTTAATATTGCTGTTAAGTAGCTGAAGTGGTTGTAAAGTCCCCTTATAAGATAAGGCCACCGTTTTATATACATTGAAGCAAAGCAGAATGGGATCGGACCAAGCCTTAATCATAACAAAGTCGTTGGAAATATAAGAACGTGAAGACGTTGTATCAAAATCACTCCATGTTATGCTTGTGTCGAATAGGTCCCAAGACCGAACCTTGAGGGACTCCACTTCGGTGGTTTTATGGCAAAAGGTGCCATATAGAAAAATTGGAATTTTACAGGAGAGCCAAAAGAAAGTTTAAATTTGTAATAAAAGATTTTTATATTCAAGGGGTGGTTTCACCCCCTTGAAATGTAAGTTTTGAAAAATCCTGTCTTGTCAAATCTTTACACCGTACAATGAACCTCTATATCAAAATTCAGCATTTTATGTCAAGAGTGACCCGATTTTTTAAACACCTGTGTACATTTTTTAAGATCTTTAAATGGGTAAAAAATAAAAATAAATAACACCTATTCAAGCCTTTTTCTAAAAACTAACTGTCTCTTAAATAAAATATTGTATTATTTAAGGGGCAGTTTTATTCCCTTGTAACTTGAGTTTTAAAAAATCCCTTTTTTCCGAACCTCTACACCCTGCGGTCGATCCGTGTACCAAAATTCCGTTTTTTACGGCAAGCGGTTTAAGCAAAATATTGATTAATTAGTGACCCGATTTTTTAAAACACTCTGTATTACATTTTCAAAATTTTAAAATAAAAGAAATAAATAAAATAAGAAAACCAACCATTCTTTGATTATTTTATTGGGCCGCTGTTTTGTTTTGCTAACTTGGATTCATACCAAAATGTTACCAGTTCATTTCTATGTAACATTTTTTTTATGCAAATATTGGAAATAAGTTTTTTAGTAATACTTCCAAACTATCACCAGGTCATCCTTATATAACCCTATTGTTTTCCAAAATTTGAAATTAATTGGGTAAGTTGTTTTGTAGCTAATTCGCGAACCAACATATAGACAGATAGACAGACAGGCTGACAAATGAAAATTTTTTTTTTGATATCTAGGTAAGATAAAACATAAAACCTGAGAGGGCGTTTTTTTTGACGATTGCTAAGATTTTATTTAGCAGCCATTTTCTTCCGCTATCTTGAAATCGTACCACAATTTTACCAGCTGATCTATCGCTATATATTAATTAAATATCGCCCACCACTGGTCAGGAAACTCCGCCCGGGAGTGCAATTCTCCGATTTCAGACCCTGGCCCGTTCACAATTCAATCCAGGGCATCTTTTATCTTCGTCTTTTCTACGTCATCGGCGTCGAACATGCCTATTTCTCTCTGACAATAATTGATCGTTGAACGGGCCGGGGTTTTGAAATCTGTCAATCACAGGTATCCTAACTACCTTGAAGTCTACCGATACCTATCGATATTATTTTTGCTATTTTATTTCAATTCTTGATGCATTAAAAAAATAATTTGAACGGACTACATTACCAGAATAATTTTTTATCTGCATTCCTTTCATGCGTTCAGACTTATGTGCCAGACTTTAAATGTTCGCCTTTATACTTCTGCCATAAAGCGATCATCTGAATATGGCTTAAATCATAAGTTTAAGTTCATTTGTCACTCGGTTTTCGCTTTAAAATGGAGAAATAAGCCATGGGTTCAGCGATTTATTAATATTGCAATAGATAAATGTTATTTTCTAACTGTGCAGTGTTTTCAACCTATTTAAGATTTATCAAAAATAAATACTTAATGCCTTGTGATAATAACGAAATATTCATGTCATTCCTATATGTCGTGCTAGTTTACGTGCAAAAAGTACGTAAATGTTGAAAAAGCACTTTAGTTAAAAAAAGTACTTAAGTGATATTTGACTATGCCGTTACTTCAACTTGCTTTCTTCATATGTCTGTCTCTCCGGTGCGTATGTCTGTATTTCCAGTTTTTTTGTCTGTCTTTCCGATTCGTGTGTCTGGCTTTCTGGTTCAAAGTTTGTAAACCATTTTTCAACAAATTCCTGGCATCCGATTGAGCTAGAATTTGGCATACCCTCGGTCCCAGTGTAATAATATGGTATCATGGAATAAAAAAATCGTATATATTATATATAAGGTGCTTAAAAAAATTGAAATATTGCGAAACATTTTTATTATTGATTTTGAGACGTTAAATTAGAAAGTTGCGAGATGTTTAAATAAATTAAAATTTGTATTTTTCAGAAAATGTATACAGGGTATCTTAAAAGATTCTGGCCAATTGAATCGAAATATTTAAAAAGATATATCTATAAGTACTATATTACAGTTCGCGCAAATTGGAATATTCTAAAAGATTTCTCCTAAATAATAAGCATCTTGTTAGACAAAAACGTGGTGTGGGCTCTTTAATAAAATATTTATTTTTTTTGACACCTACCTTAACCTAAACTAATAATTTAAACGTATCATATTTCAAAGCTATTTTAGATATCAGTAACAATTATTTTAAATTATATAGGGAATCCTCAAAACTACGATAGAAATCCTTTAAAGATAATCTATACTGAAAAAACGCCAAAATACTTAAAAATTATAAATTTAAAACGTTTTTTAAGAAATCTTTTAATTTCAAAGATTTTTTTTTTGAAATTTTATATTTTTTGAATTGCTGTGGAAATTTTGAATTTTTACAGAAAATAATATGATTGTGTACATATACTTTATTATTATACCCATAGCTCATTTGACAGTCTATTATGACGTTATCATTCTCGCCCAAAAGACGACTTTTAACGTGTCATATGGACGTCCAAATGACGTAAGTGAGCCACAGCCGAATGACGTCAATATTACACGTCCAGTAGTCGTTAATTTGTATACGTCTAATGGACGTCAATATTACACGCCCACTTGACGTCAGTGTTAATATCCTTAGGAGATCCCTTTTACGCCATTGAATATGACCTTCGCAGTTTTTTTTAAATGCGGTTTCCGAACTTCCAGAATATTTTATTAGCCTATTGGATGAACTAATGTGGCATTTTATCCAATGTTTTTTAAAAATGCATTATAAAACCTTTTTTATAATTAAAATGCTACATTAGTCCTTTAAAAAGGCGACTAAATTAATCCAAAAGGGCAAAAATTTCTAGTGAAAAAAATTGCGAGGCTTTAATGTTCTTCAAATAGAGTACACATATTGAAACAACTGATAGTAAAGAAATTCAAAGACTTATGTTTAAGGTATCAGATTACTTTATTAGACCATCTTTTTTATTTTAGCTTAATCCTTGGCAGATGCAATGCAAGGAAAATAGGTACAATTAACATTTTAAGAACTATAAAAATATACTCATAGTACACAACTTTGGGTTAATATTATACCTATGCTTTTCAAGTATTTCCAAATAATAAAAAAATCAAAAAAGATAGGAATGCAACCCAAACCAAATAAAATATTTAATATATGTGAGTAATTAATTTCATTAATAAAATGATTTAATATATATGAAAAATAATATTTTGTTATAATAATGTAGAAAAAATCCTGTCAAATTGGCACTTGTCAATTTTTTTTTTTGGTAATAATTAAAATAAACCCGTAAATAACAGCTATTAAAGTTAACAGAAAAGCAGCTGCCAAAATCCTAAAAGAATCTAATTTGACAGAACCTACAAATGCAATAGCGACATGATAATAAATAATATTTAAATAAAAAAAATAAAAGCGCATTATCTTGTAATACAACTGCGAATTTTCGGCAAAATTTTAGTACAGTTTCAAAAAGTACATAGATTGAGCTAAATCTTGCTGTAAAGAAATGTAGTCAACTTTACTAAATACATAAACTTATTCGGATACTCTCTTCATTTTATATTTCAAACTTGAGAAATTTTAAAAGGATAAATACAATACTATATAAACAAATATATAAAACCATACTTTGTACAACATTTTTATAAAATACCAATCTGCATACCTCCTTTTTATGAATCAATTTTGTGAAATGTTGTTATTTCAGAATGTTCGCAATAAATTAATTTAAATGCTGAAATTAAGTGGACAATATCAAAACTCGCGAGATGATTGCCAAAATCTGAAAAACTAATGACAGTTCGTTTAGAAACAAATGAATAATATAAGGAAAAACAAACATTGCAAGATGTAAGTAGTCTATCAGATTTTGCTTCTAAATTGTTCAGATATGTTAACTAAATATTTTTTGATTTTCACTTATGCGTTATGTGTAGGTTACACACACGATCTTACATTGTGCACAAGTCACTGGTTTAAACAAACCCCGCGTCCTGCGGACTACGGAATTTTCAAACTACTGGTGGTAAGCATTTAGGCTCTTATTAAAAAAAAATCTTCAAAACATATTTCTAGGAAAAAAAAATTGCATCGAATATGGATCGTAAACTAAAGTTATTATGTCAAAAAATAGTATCGCATATATTTCTTGTATATCAATTTATTTCTCAAAAAACTAAAATAGAAACTAACTACCCACTTAGATGAAACTCGTAACAGAGAACTGATACAAGCGACACTTGACAACGCCGCCTTGGTCTGTTAAGAATAAACGATGGAATTTATTTGGAATTCGCAGCTGTGAGCGATTACAAGTACCGTTTTAGTGCATTCTAATGGATGTTTGTGGTGTTACTAATAATAAGAATTGATTTCTAAAATATCAGCTGGATTCCTATGTCGCTGTTTTCCAGCATTTCATTCCATGGATAATCGTAAACAATATCAAATCATCGAACCGCTTCTTGTTTCTCTCGTTTTATTTTGTTATTTAAGTGGGTGCGAGCGTCTATTATTTATTTAGTCTGAGTTTGGCCCTCCAAAGTCCAAATTCCACAATACTATCTACGTTTTAACGTAGACATAACACTAGACAAATTTGCACTAAATTCATTCATTAATTTATCAAGGAAAGTAGTTAATAATGTAGGTAGTTATTTATGTACAAATCTTGATGTATTACTTCTGTTAATTTTTTTATCACAACCGTGCATAATATGCTTATCTTTCTGCCAGCTAACAAAATGACTAATCTGTTTAACAAATCATATTCCTTGCATATGCGTGCAACCATTTTTCAAATACGTCCACAACTTTCCTATTCCCGTGATATACGTTTCCGACAAACAGATTTGTAATATTGCGCAAATGTAAATGTGATGACTTAACGAAATTTTGAATATAACATTCGTTGCAGCTGATGCAACAGCGCTGCAGAAACAACGCAACCTGGTTAAACGGGACCGTATTTCGTTATAATTTATGAGCGAGATATATAGAATTCCTGTTGGGGCTGAAGGGGTGCCGACTTAGACCTACATGGCCAAAACATCACATTTGTATGCTTACTCAGGATTCGATTCGAAGAAAATGGATCTTCCGGTCTTCATATTAAAGGATATTAATCAAAATTAAAATATACTTTATACGCCGCTGTTAATTTAAGTTTAGTTAAGAACACTTAAATTTTAGGGCGTGGGCAATTTAGTATATTTAAGTTTTTCTCAGAAGTCTTTAGATAATACGATAATTTTAAAAATTAAAAAAGTAGCAACAAGATACATACAGGGTGTCTATTTTAGGGTATACCACTACTGCTATCTCATAAACGGCAAGAGATACGATGTAGGTTAAATTAGAGAAAAAGTGTCCTTTATGGAGGACGTTAATAATCCGTTTACAGATTTTTAATTTTTTTCTTTGTTTCTGAAGTAACGGGGATTTTGCAAAAATTGCCCAAAATTATTTTACTAAATATTTCGCAAAGTTTGTAGTTTAGAGAAAAGTTTTATACAACACTTACTTTAGATATTTCGTTTTTTTACAAAGAATCTCAAGAATGACACTTTCCTATACTGATTTGATATCAATAAAGGTGGCACCTGTGCACTTATTTTCTGTCAGACCCAGCCGAATGTCGGTAGTCAAGTAGGCTATAGCGTCGGTTGTACCCATACCTGGCTTAAAACCGTATTGATTTGAAGGCAGAATTTTGTTTTTTATTAGCCAATATTCTAATCTCAATTTAATTAATCTTTTAAAAGCTTTTGTTATACAGGACATAAGGGTAATTGGTCAAATGAAATCTTTACTTGGCTTATAAATCAATATAATTAAATTCTGTTATAAGGAGTCAAACATATATGACATATTCCACATGTTATTAAAGATATTTAATAGAAACTGTTTCCCAAGGAAACCCATATTTTGCAACATAGGGTAACATATATCAACAACTTCTGGGCCTTATTTTCTCGTTTTTTAATGGCTCTTTCCAACTCTGCTAATGTACATGGTTTTAAGAGAAAAGTGTTTTTTTACAAAATTATTAGGGGTCAGTATGCAGTAGGTGGTAACAATTTGTTTAAACATTTTTTGAGTATGATAATTTCTATTTATTTAAAATGAATTTTGTTTATTGTTTTTATTTAAAAATAATTGCTAATAGCCAACAGTATTATCAAGTTTAGAATTCTTTAATATCTGCAGGGTTTAAGGATAAATTAAACATACTATAAAATAATGAAATAAAAACGACTTATTTATGCTAATACGAAGAATTGAAATGAAAGTCATTTTAGTCTTTGCATCTTCATGGATCTTGAGTTCCTAATATTTTAGCGATAAGTCATATTTTTGAAGCAAAGTAAATATTAATATATATTTTGATCGTCAATTTCGCATTTTTCTGTTTCCACACTACTACAATTTTCAGTATTTTAAAAAAATTGAACACATTAGCATTTATTTTTTATAGTTAACTGCTTCTATATTTCGACCAGAACGTTGCCGCTTAGATTTCAGTACTTAACTTGAGTTCCAAAGTAAGCTATACAAATCAAAATGTGAAATAACTTTTACTTTACTAAGTTTTAACTCTAAAACAAGCAAGAGTCATATAATATATGTTCTCGTGATAAAGAATGAAAGTTGCCAGTTTCATGTTCTTTTCTGACCAAATCCAAAGTAAATTTTAAAACTCACAAGTACAAGCTACTTATCTGAATGACTAAATTGTTATTTAGGTTTAATATTCAGGAAATCCAAAAATAGGCTTACCGGGATCTAAATAGACAATTGTAGTCTCATTTAAGAAATTGGAATGTTCATAACACTAATCGTTCACTAATTGTGGAACCAGAGCTACAAAATGCTGAAGCAATCAATAACTTCTTTGTTGATAGCATTCCGAACATCAATTCTGATCCCAATAACAACCAATTTGTCTCTTCTTCTCATAACAATATATTTCAGTTTTCCTATGTGAATGTTGATGTTATAAGGCAGGGGCAATATTGAAACAAAAGCCTCATACTAAAATACATTGCAAAACCTCTAACACATAATAAATTTTTCATTTGAGAGGGGAGTGGTACCTAATGCCTGGAAAGTTGCCTTAGTTAAACCTATCGGAAAAAACAAAATACATCAATAAAGAGCTATGGAGATCTTCGACCCATTAGTTTACTTTCTGTTCCCCTTAAGATTGCCGAGTCATTCTCAAATTATCAGTGAACTAACCAGAATTTCAGCTAGCAAGAGCACTCTGTTTGGTCCAATTTTTATTTTCACGTCACTTGCAATAAACGTATGTGGTACAATTAATGAAGATACGATCTCCGATCACAGAGTAACGTATTGAGAACTCTCTGTGATTAAGAATAAAGTAATTCCAAAGGTTATTTCTTATCGTAACTTTGATCGTTTTAATTATGATGGTTTTATCTCCGATTTTGCAGCTTTTGACTGATGCTCTATTTTTAACAATAATAACATAAATGAAAAAATTACTATTTTTAATAATTTTATTATATTCTTATTTGATAAACACCCTCCGATAGTAAGTCGCAAAATTAGAAAACCAAAGGCAGAGTGGTTAACTCCTAATTTAAAAATGTTAATTAAAGATAAAAATAAAGCTTTACAAAAATATAAAACATCTTATTCTCAAGTCGATTGGAATAATTATAAACAACTAAGAAATCTTACCGTGTCTATGATAAGACGAGAAAAACAAATCCTAATTCAGTTGCTGCTAGGCGTGAGCATCGTAGAACTTGGTCTGCTTTGCGTAATCTCAATATACATTGTAATAAACAAGGTCGGGCAGAGTTGCCAGCTAATCTTTCAGACCCCAATTCTATTAATTCTTATTTTTCAAAATTGTTTCAATATCTATCCGATAATTGTGATAATGAAATAAATTTTTATAGCAATAGTTACTCCTCAAGAAGTACTCAGTTTTCGTTCAAATTAAGTAATGTTGAAGAAGTTAATACAATTCTACATTTCCTAAAAAGAGATAGCATTGGTTCTGATAATATTTCACTTAGACTGTTGAGATATTGTAGTCCACATATTGATATTATATTGCTTCGTATTATTAACTGTTGCACGGAAAACTCTTATTTTCCTGATAAATGGAAAAATGCAATAGGTATCCCACTTCCTAAAAATAAGGACCTTCAAACCTTTTCTGATTTAAAAATCATAAGCATATTGCCTGCGGCTTCTAAAGTCTTAGAATAAATATTATATAAACAAATTTTTGATTTTGCCATTTTTAATAAAATAGTGCCTGAAGTGCAGTACGGCTTTAGTCCCGGGTTTAGTACTTCCACTGCTCTTGCAACTATTACCAATAACATTTTTGTAAATACCGATCTGGGGCTTGTCACTGTGCTCGTGTTACTTGACCATTCAAAAGCTTTTGACACTATCATCCATAACTTGCTCTTAGCCAAATTGAAATACTTCGGCTTTGATAACGTCTCAGTAAAATTAATTAAATCCTATCTATCATACAGATCGCAGAAAATCTCTTATAATAACTGTGAGTCACAAGAACTTTCCATATTGTCTGATGTACCCCAAGGGTCTGTTCTGGGACCTCTTCTTTTTAGCATTTATACTTCTGACATTTTAACGTGCCTTAATAATTGTAAGATAATAGCATACGCAGATGACACCCAGATTTATTTTTCATATAGACCGGAAGAGTTTGAAGTGGCTAATAATATAATAAATAATGATTTAAATGTAATTAATACTTTGTCTAAAGAACATAATCTAAACTTAAATTCAAAAAAATCTAATGTGATGATATTTGGTAATAGGGATAAATGCAACTTTTTAGCTTCAAACCTGAATATCTCCATCGACAATAATATATTAAATTTTGTTGAAGAGGCTCGGAATTTGGGTATAATTTTCGACTCTAATTTGCGTTTCAACAGTCACGTGCAGGAACTTAGACGAAAGGCGTTTTTTAAATTAAAAATATTATTTGCCAATCGTCATATTCTTAATTTTCGTCTAAGAAAATTGCTCACGGAATCCCTAATTCTTTTACAATTTAATTATGGTAACTTTATTTATTTTCCATGTCAGAATTCTTTGGACAAAAATAAAATACAGGTCATACAAAATGCATGTTATCGTTTAATTTTTGATGATGAGAAGGGAACATATTTCTCATAAAATAAATAAATTAAATGGGTTACGTACGGAAAATCGATGGATACATCATCTGGAAATTTGGTTTTTAAACTTATTAATAATCCCAAATCTAACTGTTCTTTTAATAACATATTTCAAACTCGTGAATCACAGCATTCAGTTAATGTAATATTCAAGGATAAATACACAATGCATCATTTTCGTACAACGTTGTTTAAAAGATCTTTTTCATACATATCAATATCCCTTTTGAATTTATTGCCTAGAGAATTCAGACTTTTCAATTTTAATAAGTTTAAATTTAAATTGAAACACTTTATTTTAGATAGGCAAAAGGCTTGCAGGACTTTTCTGTCATAGCTTAAGCTCATTTTAATCTGTGGTCATGGATCTTCACAAAGAAACACCTTAGCTATTTTCTATTCCTTCCATATTTCTTTAATTTTACTTTCATCGCCCTCGCACACTTTGTAACCTTGAATATTATTATTCACATATATTTTCGTGATCTAAGAATTTAGATCAAAATACAAGAGTTCTAACCACACTACACCACAACTTGTTACGTTCTGGACGCGCGTTTCGCTAACCAAGTTAGCATCATCAGCAGATGATATAAACTAAAGTAATTTATCCTAACCGAGACTCTTATAGCAATATATAAGTAAACAATAGAGGGGACTATAGGGAATAGGCCCTCTGTCTTTATTTAGTGCTTTCTTACCACATTTAACTATTTCTCTACCCTCAAATGCATCCAATAATCTATTATTAGATACATTTTTAATTAACTTAATATTATTTATTCCTATTCGGTGATTGTTTTCCAAAGCATGTTGGGCAACGCTTGACTTATCTGTTCTTCCGTATCTTAAATGTGCCATGTGTTCTTTAAAACGAATGTTTATGTAGCGTTTAGTTTGCCCAACACATTTTACTTGACAACGGTGCAGTCGGGTGGAACCAAGTGTGACCACATTTACCTATAAATAGTCTCGGTTAGGGTAGTTACTTTAGTTTATATCATCTGCTGATGATGCTAACTTGATTAGCGAAACGCGAGTCCAGAACGTAACAAGTTGTGGTGTATTGTGGTTAGAACTCTTGTATTTTGATCTATCTTCCACCACAGGTTCCAGGGTTAGGATCTAAGAATTTAACAAAAAAATTTTGTATCAATCTGTTTTGCCATGTTAACAAACAAACCGCCATTTTTTGTCAACTTTAATTAATTATTTTATAGTATTTTATTTTCCTATGCATTCCATAGCACAGGATAGTCTCTCTGCTGGTTAAATAGAGTATCATTTATTTGCTAGAATTCGCCAGCGCAGGGATGATTCCTGGCAGTTTTAATGTACTGTTCTTGTTTGTTTTTATATGTTTATTAAAGGCCTTATTTATTTTATTTATTTATTTATTTAGTTCTTCATCATCAACTAACAACCTTTTTGGAATCCAATTCTATTTTGCCTCTCAGGCAGTCTGGATTTAGAAGGGGCTTTGGAGCTAGTACCAGTGTTTGCGCTATTGTTGATCGTTACCTGCATGGCTTAGATCCACAAAAGCTCACTTCTTTAACTCTACTTGATATGACCAAGGCTTTCGACACCATAGATTTTGAGAGTCTGCTGGCTAAACTTTATAACGATGGGATTCGCAAGGAAGTGTTCAACTGGCTGACTAGTTACCTGACTCGGAGGTTTCAACAGACTATATTGGATAATAATGAAGCCAATGGTACATTAATCTCAAATCTAAGAGTACCTCAGGGGTTTGTACTTGGCCCGCTTTTATTTTCAGTTTTTACGGCGGATTTAGGTAACATCAAACAATCTTGTCAGGTACATATGTTCGCTGGCCAATTTCAATTTGCTCCCAAGGAGAGCAATGAGGCTTGCTTGTATATTAATAATAATCTAAGCTGTTGTTTTTAAACCCTTTAAAAACATTGCATGTCTTTGTTTGTACTCCAAAAATGCTACAACTTTGCAGGAGTCTTCCTATCCATGTTTGTGGATTTCCAATTCCTACTTACAGTCCGCAAAAAATCTGGGACTTGTTATTGATTCTAATCTGGAATTTGACAACCATGTCAATTCTATTAGCCTCAGAGAACTTCTCCCTTTTAAATATCTTCTTGATATTGAAACTAAAAAAAATGCTTGTTGTTTCATTAGTGATGTCCCATTTTAATTACTGTGACATTGTGTATGGTCCATGTATCAATAGTGCGGCTCGTCATCAGCTGCAGAAAATGATGAATCCTCCCTACATACGAGAACTCGGTATGCTTAAGCTTAATGAATTGCGTTTCATTCATTTTGCTTGCTTTGTGGTTAAGATTTTAAATACTGGTATTCCTCCTTATTTAAGGACAAAATTAATTTGTCGCACCGAAGTTCATTTGAGGGAGTTGAGGGGAATAGCTGATCGTCTGCACACTGTTCACAGAACCGCAGCATTCGAGTCTTCCTTTTCGTTTCTGGCTCCGGTGGTTTACAACAGTTTGTTGCTCCTCAGGCAACTTTCTGTCCCAACAATAAAAACTAAACTAAGACAGCATTTACTGGCAAATACCTTTAATTTGCATATCAACCTGAATTTTAGTTTAAATAATACCTTTTAATGATATATTACCATAATTGTGATTTTAGCCTAATTAAATTTTATTAGTAGTATTTAGTTTTGTTTTTGCAATCTGTTTTATTTGTAGTTTATTGTTTGTATTATAACGTAAACTCCGGTGTTATAAAAGCCACGTTATAAAGAGTTCTTACGTAAGTGCAATAATAAAAGTTTGCACTTACGACCCGTTGGCTAGCTTATACGGTAGTTCGGCTTTGGGGGAGTTCAAAATTTTCAATCCTTTTCTTTGGTGTATGAAGGAGGCAAGTGAAAATTATAAATATGAAAGAAGGGCGCCAACACACGTAAAACAGAACTTACTGCACTGCCTTCATACACCCCTTACCCGTGTGTTCGTAAAGGTACTGAAACAACCAGTAAAACACTATTTAATATTATGATTTGCTTTATTTAAAAAAAATACTTGTTAACGAGAGAATGTAGTTTAAATTGTTTTTAAATAGAAATATGTGTGGTAATTTGAAAAAGATAAATTGATCAATAAAAGGTACTACTGTAATATAAAGCTTTTTTAAAAATCTCACCAACTTGCAGGAAAACTGGAGTTACTGGGGCCTGGTTGTTGGGCTAGAGGTAAAATTTCAACACCTCTTCGGTAAAGAGGGGGCTCTTTCTTAATGTAGAATTACTGCTTCAACTTCAAAGGTAACCCCAACCTTTAGGGTTATTTGCTTCAACCAATTGTTTCTCGTGAAAAGTACCTCACAATCATGTGGGTGCAAAAATGTTCAAAATGCTTTAAAGGCTATAAAAAGCAAACGTGCACTAAGATGCAAGGTTTTAATAGCAATGTGCTATGTGCTAATAAGTTCAATGTGTACTAAATGTGCTATTTGCTATGTGGTTCAATGTGCACTAAAATGTGCTATTTGCTATGTGGCCGTTGAGCTGTAAAAAAGAGAAAAAATCCATTGTAGCCTATTGTATAAATTAAAATTAAATGAAAGAACCTTGCTAAATAAATTAAAATAATAATTACCTGGCTGTTATTTGACCACTGTTTAACACAAAATTTAAAATAACTATAAAACATGACCAGCCTTTTTAAAGGTAGTTTTACGGCCACAGTCAAAACGAAATAGAACGAACTCGTTCCAAGACGATTTTCAGCTAAGGTTTAGTAAGGAAAAAAAAATGTTTAAAAAAGGTAGGAATTTGACCAAAAAACTAAACTGTTGAAAGTGCTCCATGCAAAACTTGATTTTAATGTCCCTATATTTTGTCTCTTTCCCCCTTATTTATTTGACCAAAATAAAAGATTTTTAAAAAGATAGGCAACTCAGAATACATTATTTATTACAATAAATCTTAACATACATTAAATTTAAATATTAATTTTTGAATAATTTATGCTGTTATTTTTTAATATTTTCCTCTAATCCTTACGTAAGCCTCGTCCTAAATAATTAGATCTTTAAAATGTTAGGTTTTTATAAAAATGAAAGTAAAGTGGTCGGACGGAATCGTATGGCTTTTAGTCATTCATGGAAAAGGCCAAAGCAAGAATTTTAGCGTCGCCGCACACAGTAAAACGTCAAACTTTGTTGTCACTTAACCCAATTTATAAAACGAAAATAAACAAGGCTTTTTAAACCAACCATTTGGAGAACTACTTAAATAAATAACACAAACCCTTGTTTAATGAACCCCTGACATGTGTTTACCGGACATTTAACAATACAGGTGACATCTTAAACTACATTTTATCAAAAGGACAAATCATTGAATGAACTGAACGAGATTTTAAAAGGCGACAAACGAAATTGGAGGTATATACCAAATGTTTCTAATTTATTTAGCGTTACCAGGCTACAATGGAAATATTGGAAATATCTTGTTTAGTTTGTATCACAACAGCTCATACCCAACTAGGTTTTTTATAACGGATTTGTTTCTGATCAAAATTATGTGAAGGTAAGATAATAAAAAACTATAGGTGAATGAAAATCTAATAATGAAATTCTTATAAAAACATGGCCCTTTTATATGTGGGCATTAAAGAAAGCTTCAACAACCAGACTCTCAGCATCTGTAAATATAAAACATAAAAAGTATATAATATACCAAGCTGTCAGTTATACAATATTAAGTACTTATAATAATGAAAATAGTCAAAGAATCTAAATAACTTCCAAAAACTTAGTTCCTGACATCTTGGTGAATGACAAAATATAATTAGCAAAATCATAATTAGTTAGTGTTAAAGTGTAACGTTACAGTATTATATTTTAATTCTTTAATAAAATTGTATGTTATTTGTACATTTACTTTGTCACATTCTAAGGCTAGGTTGAAATCATTTAAAATGTATCGTGTCCTTTTGTTTTTTTTTTGTCACAATAAATATTTTTTGAATTTGAAGATTTTAAAATTTGGTTTTAACTTTTTCTGGGAAAGCTACCGACTATCCGACGTTTCGCCTTCGATTACACGAGGCATTTTTAGGGATCTTTACTTCACTGGATCTGTGCACTGAATGAGCTCGGAGAGAATCAAGCGGGCTTTTGCACCTGATTTGTACTCACCGAACCGTGACCCTATGTTAAGATCGATTTCCACGTCATAAAATCCCGGAACAAACGCCAAAACCTTGGTTTCTTTTACATTTATAATATGGCCAGCGGTATGCTGGTTACCATTCTCCATTCGGAGTTGGATTACTATATCCATAATTTTGTTATTAAATGCATGTATGTAAACATTAGTGTATTTAAACTTGGGTATTAATTTCAAAAAACTATATTTTTGTGCGATAATAATTTATTTTTATGCAAATAGGCATAATACATTATAAAGTTGATATGTGTTATTTTATATTTTTTGGTTAGTTTTTATTTTTTTTCCTTATATATAGTTATACAAAAATTCTTCAGTTTCTCCTGAAATAAGAAAAGTGAAGAAAAAATAATTAAATGAATTTTGGGATATATTGTATATTTTTTGTAATATTAGTTTCAATATCGATTTATATAATTTTATAATATATATTATCCTTTAATATTAAAATTAGTATGCGCAGTAGGTAAAATAGGTTAAAAACAATAGGTAGGTAAAATAGGTTAATAACAAATTTATTCGTATTAAATAAATTAAATACTGTCACACGTCAGGCGAATATATTTTTTTTTTTTTGTTCGAATAATAACTGTAATATTATTTAATATATGATCTATACAGTTGTGCATTTGGTTCGGAGGTCGTACATTTTAAAAAACTATATTTTTGTAATTGATAGGTTATGTACATTTCGTCGTTGTTTTGGCTATTGGTCGTATCTCATTTTTTTTCAAAATTGAGTTAGGTTGCTCAGTGGATACCTAAAACTGCCTACTTTGTATGCTGGTAAGATTATTGGAAAAAATAAATTACTGATGAAATAAAATATAAATGTTGGAATGTCGTATTTAATATTGCGACATTTGATATTATGGCTATAAGTCGTATCTCATATTTTTTTTGCAATTCGTATATATATTGTATATTATGCTGTCTTATTTAGTTTAATAACGGGAGCCGTGCTGAGTCGAGAAATTCGCGTTATATCCATCTTAAAAATGACTTGAAAATCGCCATGTGTCTAAATAAGCGGTATCTATTATTATTGTTTTTAACGATATCATTGGCCCGGTTATTTTTAAAAAGAAAACACTAAAAAATTTCTGTGCGGATTTATTTTGTAGTGACCCACTGTTATTGCCTAATTATTGTTGACCATTTAAATTAATTGATTGCGAATTATTTGTTTATTTCCGAGATACACGTAGATACGTTTGGAAATACATTTTTTTCGCTAATTACAATTTTTTTGATATCTACAATAATTAAGCTTCCAAAGACTCAGATGAAAATCAGGTTATCCATGGACTAAACAAAACAAGTGATTTGTTGCTATGGCAGCCAAGGACTATTTTTATGTACTGTCATTTTTGACGTCTCATTTTTGTTATGCAAAATAAATTCTCTATTCTTTTAAAAAATAGCAGCTGCATTGTGAAACAGGTAAGTCCACTTTTTTTCAAAATGTATTATCTATGCACTAAAATCACTTGGGAAATTTTACGGACTTAAAAATAACATTGAAAAAGGATCACTGAGTTTACTGAAATAGATCGGTTGTGAACCAGATACCTACTTATTTTTTTTTTACTATTTTTAGATCATGGAAAGCGATAGCGATAGCGATGATAATTTACCTTTATCACTATATACATCAAAATTAAGGAAACCAGAATTGTCGCAACCAGTACCTAATCAACATTGTGAGGCTTTTAACTGCCTTGTGGAAGTGTTCAGCAGCTGCCATCTTTGCTTCATTCTCCTGTGTTACGACCATTTTTTGGAAGAAGTTACCTCGTGTGCGTTACATGGAAAATCCGATCAAAATCCCGATATATTATCACCTGATGTCATTTCATTTACACAGTGTTTGATAATGGACAGAACTCCAGAAGAATATAGCGTTGAAGGTAGCAGAAGGGAACACATAATAAGAAATGTAACTAATAAAAAGAAGCTTGCAAGTAAGTTAAGAATGGAAGGACAGGAATACACAAGTTATTATACAAATAAGAAGATTCCAGCTAAAACTTTAAAGGAACATGAAATTTGTAACACTCTGCAGTGTAGTAAAATTGGAAAATGTTGCGGTGAGTTCAATAGACTGGATAGAGAAAATATTTTTAAAGGATATTGGAGTTTGTCATCAACTCAGTTAAAAAGAGAGTACATTACTCGATACTGCTCACGTTCTCAAACTAAACAAAAGACGAAAGGAAACCAACATTCTAGAAGAAAAAATTCATTTAAGTACTTTTTGCCTTTAAGGGGTGTGGCCAAAAAAGTTTGCAAGAAATTTTTTTTGTATACACTATCAATTTCAGAAAAAGTGGTCATTACGTCAATCAAAAAAGTGAAAGATACAGGTATTTTGGAAAAAGATAATAGAGGAGGCCGATCCAGTTGTCAGAAATTGCGAGACGCAAAAATATATAAAGATGTAAAACATCATATTGAGAGGTTCCCTAGAGAAGAATCCCATTATTGTAGAACATCTTCTAAACGTGAATATCTCCATGGAGATTTATCATTGTCTATAATGTACGATATGTACAAGAACGAGATAGAAGGACGAGAAGTTGCTAGTTATAGTACCTACTATAAAATTTTTAAATCATTTAATTTGTCATTTAATCGACCCAAAAAAGACCAGTGTAGTTTGTGCTTACACTACAGAGAGGCCGAAGATAGTGAAAAAGAAAAGCTGCAAGAACGATTTACAACTCATATAAAAGAAAAAGAAAAAATTAGGGATATAAAAAATAAATGCAAAAAGGACTCACAAAATAATCCAACAATAATAAGTGCTGTTTTCGACTTGCAGCAAGTAATATATTTACCTATATCTAATAATTCCAAGGTATTCTATAAGAATAGACTAAGTAACTACAACTTTACAATTTACAATTTGGGCACAAAAGGATGTAACTGTTTTGTCTGGCATGAAGCTGAAAGTAAGAGAGGATCCTCGGAAATATCTACAGCAGTGTATTTATTTTTACAAGAAAATGACAAAAATGGCATTCAAACTGTGAATCTTTTTTGTGATGGCTGTGCAGGTCAGGCGAAAAATACCATTATGATTTCAATGCTACTGTATTTCATTGCAAAAAGCACTTATATAGACGAGATATTCTTAAGATTTTTCGAACCATACCATGGGCAGAATGAAGGGGATTCTGCCCACAGTGCGATATCTTATACCTTAAAAAAATGTGGAGAAATTTTCACACCGTCTCAACTCATACCTATAATTCGCCTCGCAAGAAGGAAACACCCGTATACTGTGAACCAGCTTAACTATTTTGACTTCAAAGATTTTAAGAAATTATCAAAGGAGGTAAGATTGCTAAATATAAAGACTGATGATCAAAAAGAAAAAATTAATTGAACAAAAATAAAAGAAGTGAAAATATCAAAACAAAATTTACAAAAAGTTTACTTCAAAAGTTGCCATAATACCGACACATACAGATCTTTAACTTTAAAAAGAAATGTCTGTTTGCCAGATATCCCCTTAACATCTCTCAATACTAGTCCAAATAAAATATCTGCAGAAAAATATAGGGATTTAAATTCATTTTGTACTTCAGACATGCCGGTTATAAGAAATTTAGAACACAAAATATTTTTTCAAAATTTGCCTTTTCAAAACTAATTATTGATTTTATTATTCACATTGTATTCAATACCTAATCATATTTTGTTGTGTTATATAATGTTGATTAAACAGTTTTTATTGTTGTTAATTACTAATAAATGTTAAAATAAATGTATTTCAATTTCTAAACATATTTTTTTTTTGGCTGTAAGTCGTAATTAATCATTTCCGCTGTTTCATTTTTTGGCTAATGGTCGTAACTCCAATAAACTTGTAAAAAAACGTCTTTAACATCAAACCACAGAAACTGCAATGTATGTAGCTCTTAGATTAGTCAAAATACAACAGAAACCCAAAGGAAACAAACCAATTTACTTAAACATTTATCAGTAATACGTGTTTAATTTTACTAAAAATCTTATAATGCGCCTCCTGGATATTATTGTAAATTTAAGATACGACCAATAGCCAAAACAACGACGATTTGCTTAATAGCTTATAAACTCAATATGATTTATTTTTTTTATTTTGGGTTAGTTTTAATTTTTATTGGTAACATGGACCAATTAAGTTTTTTTTTTTCTGTATACAAATTCCAAAATTCTTCAATTTCTCTTCAAATGTTTCAATATTGATTCGATTTATATAAGTTTATATTATTTATCTTTTAATATTAAAATAGTGTGTGCTGTAGTAAAATGGGTTAAAAAATTGCCACTCCAAACATTGTAATCTTGCAAATAGTGTGCTATCTGTTATCTGTTATAAAAAAGTATTATTCCTAAAAAATAGTGTATTACACTTTACTACTGTTATTATCTTTCCATTATCGTTTCCTAATCCTTTCCTTTTTATGTTTTCTTTGGCACATCTTAATGTAAGATCACTTACAAATAACTTTAATCAGTTTAGAGATCATTTAGAACTAACTCAATATAATCTTATAGGTTTGTCGGTAACCTGGTTAAATAACAGAATTCATAATAATATAATTGAAATTCCAAACTATACATTAATTAGGCAAGACCGCCCGACAAGAGGTGGAGGTATTGCTTTATACATAAAAAATCACATTCAATTTCGTGTTCTACTCCAAGAAACAAATGAATCTTTTGAACATATCTGGGTCCAAATAAAGATTTCTGGTCAAAACATTATAGTTGGAAACATCTACAGACCACCTAAATTAGATTATTTACAGTTTTTAAATAGGTTTGAAGACTGCTTGACAGACTTTTTTCCAGACTGTGATCAATTATTCTGTCTTGGTGATTTTAATGTAAATTTATATGACACCCAGTCTACAAATACCTTATCTCTTTCGCACTTAACTGAGTCCTTCGGCCTTAAGCAAATAATTGATTTCCCAACGAGAATTACATCTGTAGGTCATTCGCTCCTTGACTTAATTTTTTCTAATTCGGATAATGTTTTAAGTACAGACGTCACTGACGTTCATGTCTCAGATCATATGCTTGTTTCATGTAAACTTAATTTTAAATCTGTAAATATATGTTCTTATTCGTTTTCATATCGTGCCCTGCATAATATAAATTTACAGTCTTTTCAGCATGACCTTGAAATGATTCATTGGCAGCGTATATACTATCTTAATGACATCGATCAAAACGTTTCATTCCTAACCACTAACATTCTGCAATTGTTTGACAAACATGCTCCAATAAAAACCGTAAATGGCAAAAAAAGACCATACTGCCCATGGATCATGGAAAACATTCGCCTTATGCAAAAACTTAGAAACTCTGCTTTAAATCGCTTTCGAAGCACTAAGCTTCCTGAACATAGAAATTATTACAAACAATTGCGGAACTTAACAACCAATGCAATAAGAGCAGAAAAAAAAGCGTATATGAATTTTAAGTTTCGAAACATCAGCAACCGTGATAAATGGAAGGAACTTAAAAAACTTAATATTGCGAAATCGAAACATCTTGATTTGCCTCCAACATTTAACGATTGTAATGCATTAAATAAATATTTTATTGAGTCAAGCGTTAGTACATTTTTGCCAGACGATAATCTTATTAATTTTTATCAAAATAATAAAATTGTGTCTAATACATTTGAATTTTGCCCTGTTACCGATGCAGAAATTATGGAAATTTCAAAATTCATTAAATCAAAGGCTTTTGGTTTGGACGCAATCAATATAACTTTAATAATTAGATGTTGTCCCTTTTTGGTTCCATTTATTAGACATATTATAAATGTATGTATTAAAAAATCATATTTTCCTCTCGAATGGAAAAAGGCTAAGGTAATGCCACTCCCTAAAAAAAACAATCCGACTGAATTTGAGCACTTACGTTCAATATCAGTTTTGCCGATTCTCTCCAAAATTTTAGAAAAATGCATGGAAAGCCAAATTCACTATTTTTTTTAAATAATAACAATATACTTCCTGAAAAGCAATCTGGCTTTCGCAAAGGATATAGTTGCTCCACAGCCCTTAGTGAAGTAACAGATGATATACTGGGAGAGTTGGATGATGGTAAGGTTACTGTTCTGGTCCTTTTGGACTACAGCAGAGCATTTGATATGCTAAACCATAGCACACTTGTTGTGCTACTGCATTATTGTGGTTTTACACAGAGCGCTGTGAGGCTTGTGACTTCTTTTTTGACAGACCGATTTCAGGTAGTTCAACATAACGGGCAAACCTCTGATTTTTTAAAAGTTACTTCGGGTGTTCCTCAGGGTAGTATTCTGGGACCATTGCTGTATTCCATTTATACTTCCAATTTCTTTAAAGAACTTCAACATTGCAAATACCATCTTTATGCCGATGATACCCAGCTTTATTTTTCATTTAGCCCTGCGGCCCATCAGTTTGCCAACAACTGCATAAATCGTGACTTACAGGCGATTTATGAGACTTCAAAAAGACACACCTTAAAGTTAAACGCCAAAAAATCAGATGCTCTCTTCTTCGGTAATGATGCATCCAGGTTAACTACTTTTAATCAACTAAACATCTCGATAAACGGTGCAAGAGTTGAGTTTCGCGAATCCGCTAGAAATTTGGGTCTGGTGATGGATACCAGACTTAGATTTAAGGATCACATTTCGTCAAAATTAAAAAATGCGTATGGCACTCTTAAGTTGCTTTATTCTCATAGACATTTTTTGAATCAAGATACCAAAAAAATGCTTTGTGATTCTTTAATCCTCTCGTTGTTTAATTTTTGTGATAATATCTACGGTCCATGTTTGGACAATATTGACATAAGGAGGGTTCAAAAGTTGCAAAATTCGTGTCTGCGATTTATCTTTGGTGTCCGTCGACGTCGGGGTGTTACCCACAAGTTGAGAGAGATTGGGTGGCTCAATATGCAAAATCGCCGAATATTCCATTCGTTAAGTTTCTTTTACAAGATTATCAAGTACAAATCTCCACCGTATCTATATCGAAGACTTACATTTAGGACCGACATTCATAGGTTAAATATCCGACGCAAGGTTATTCTCACAATTCCTAGGCATAAAAAACAAATTTTTAAAAGATCATTTTCTTATTGTTCCGCTTCACTTATTAATAAATACAAAATTAGCGATTTCTGTGAAAGCCTTGTTACTTTCAAAAGCAAACTTAAAAAAATTTTACTACTATAAAAATCTAAGCTTTTTACCATTTTTTTTTTTTTAATTTAATCTTTTTTATTGATCTTGCTTTTTTTTGTGCCATTCCCCTTCCTTTTCCTTTTTGTTGTATTTGTCTTCACGCATTTTTACAGTGTTGTTCTATGTAATGGATACTTTTTTTTAAAAAAACGAATTTTGTTATTCTGTATTCTTAGGGTAATTTTAAGTAGGTACAAGGCCTCAACAGCTTCTGAACCTAGGTTTAGAAAGCTGACATAAAGGCCTTTTAATCTCAAAATAATATGAATTAAGAAACACAAAATGTAAAAATTATCTACTTTGTATTTTGAGATTAATAAACGTCTTATTATTATTATTATTATTATTATTATTATTATATCTTTTAACTGAACGCATATTATCTTCAGGGCAATAGCCATTCCCCCTCAGAGCTTCGGTTAGTTTTGCTGTTTCCGACATTAGAGAATCTTCATTAGAAATCGAAACTACTTGCATTCCTCGAAAGATATTCTCCATTTTCAAACAGAAATAGTAGATAAAATGTTTTGCTCTTGTGGAGAAATGTATATGGGAGAAACAAGACACTCAACAACCACTAGGCTTAAGGAGCATGAACGAGATATTAAAAAGGAATGAATTGTACAATCGGCTGTAGCTAAGCAGTCATATCTGAAATATAAAGATTGCCTCGATTTTAGGATTTTATAAATGAAAAATTAGAAAACCTAATGAAATTTTTAAACGTACAAAACATTATGGATAGAAATACGGGTTACGGTCTACATCACACGTGGAAACCGATCTTAACACAGGGTCACGTTTCGGCGAGCACAAGTCTTTCAAGTTCATTCAGTGTTCAGATCTCATAGAGTAAATATCGCTAAGAATGTCTCGTGCAATCGAAGGCAACATGTCGGATAGTAATTCCAATTTGACACGCTCTAATCCGATGAACCATGGTTTCTTAATTGGCCAGAGCCGAGAAAGCCTCCGTTCTAAGAGAATGTTGATAAATTACATTGACGCCAGACCCTTACCATGTTCAGTTCGTAATATGAATTTTAAGTAATCGTATATTTTGAATTTTCCTTTGATTTATATTAAAACAACCCGTAACTTGTGAATCCTTGCCGTTGACTACGATAGCACTTCTGTGCATAATATATCATGTTATCGAACATTTTATTTCCAGCTGAATAAGTTCGTCGTCAAAGTTCTAGATTTATGAGCTTAGACAAAAAAAAACAAATAGAAAGTTTGGAGTGAGTCGTAAATTCACTAAGATTACGATTTATACATCAAAGATTGGTCCTTCAGGATATAGCTAAAATGAAGACGGTTGACGTTATGGTAAAATATATAGGCTGCTAAGGAAATTGGAAAAAAATTTTACTAAGAAAGTGGCCATATGTTAAATCAATTAAATCCGATTACTGAGCGTCAAATTTAGAAATCGAAAATGAAAAAAATAAACGCTTGTTTAATATATATATATATATATATATATATATATATATATATATATATATACAGGGTGTCTCAATAGTCCGTTCTCGGTTGATATCTTGATAACGGATAGCGATATAAAAAAAGTTCAAACAAAAAAGTTGAAGAACAATACAAGCTACATAACCTAAAATCATTTTCATTTATACAGGGTATCTCAAAAATATGTAGCGAAGCAAAGTTGTGTTTTTTTCTTATGGGACACCCTGTATATTTTTGCATATTTAGATTCTGCTCGTGATTCTACATATTTTTGGTATAACATGTCCTATGTCTAAATCTGATAGTTTTTCTAATATCCGCCATTTTGTAAAAAATTATGAATTGCAGTGCCTTTTTCAAACGACGTGGGCCGTTGGCTTTTTGATATAGGATTATGATTTTTGGCAGGAACATTAACAAAAGTATGGGTTGACTTTCAACGTGAACAAAATTTGTCGGCGTTGTATAGGGGAGCGTAGATAAGTAGAAAAAATTAAAAAAATTAAAAACATCATATCTTCATTTTTTTAAATGGAATGTATAGTATTTTAATATTTTAGACTATTCGTGACCCAAAACCCTATCTTTCGTTATAAATATGTCCTATACCTATTTGTCATAGTTTCCGAGATTTTAACATTTTTGTATTTATTATTTCGTTTTCAATGGCAATCGCCTTAGAATTTGCTTTATTATCGAATTTTCTAATTATAATACACTTCAAGTGAGGCAAAATTAAAAATTCAGCTCATAATATTGTGCTTAGAATCGCGACCTAAAGACTTAGAACAGCTATTTTACCAACTATTCTTAAATATTTACTATTTTGGCTATTATAAAACAGTAGGTAGTGTCAACATTTAGTTAGAACTTAATGTACGAAGATGACGTAGACAATCCTAAAGTAAAAACAAATGAACACGTGGAAAATGTTGTCATGGCGAAATGTCAAACTCTCGTATTTGTGTAGTAACGGTGTTCAAGTTGATTCAAAATGAATTTTTCTAGAGAAGAATTGATTAACATGATTTATGTTTTGGGCGCAAGTGATCAAAATTTTTTTTTAGCAAGTAGAGTTTAGGCGCAACGGTTTAGCAATGCCAAACGTCATCCTCATGAGGTATCATTTGTCAGACTCAAAGAACGATTTGAAAGAACTGGATGTGTCGATTAAAGGCAGAAAAGAGCCGCAAATGAAGAAACTGAATATCTTGTTATGCAAACTTTATTTGAAAATCCTCATATTTCATTAGAAAACATAAATTTCACCCGTACCATATTCAACTGGTACAAGAGCTGGATCAAGACGATTTCAATCGAAGACTTGAATTTTGTACTTGGGCATTAGCAAAAAATAGAGAAGAACGGTAGAGTTAATGGAGACACTTTCCTAAAATTACTGCAAAACAGTTTGCAGGGATTGACGAATTACCTTTGAATCTAATGAGATGGATGTGGTTCCAATTAGATGGCGCTCCGGCACATTTTAGCAGGCAGGTGAGGCAATTTTTAGACGCGAATTATGAAAATAAATAGATTGGTCCGGATCCGGACCTCACAAAACTACATTTTTTCTTGTGGGGTTTTGTTAAAGAGCAAGTTTACCAAACGCCACCCACTACCATAGAGAATATGAAAATGAGAATTAGAAATGCATGTACAAATATCAATGCGGCGATGCTGAATAGAGTTAACAATTCCTTTGTGAATCGGCTACAAGTGTGTGTTGAAAGAAATGGTGGTCATATTGAACATTTAATCAAGTGATTGTAGGACTTCTTTTTCTGTTGTGTCTCTTTAATTAAAATATTTATTTTCCTTTTTACATAAAGAAAAATAGTAGACTGAATTTTTAATTTTGCATTTTTTACTGTGTATTAATGTACAGGGTGATTCACCGAGATTTGCCACCCCCCTTAATTAATAAAAAAAAGAGAAAAAGTTGAAATACAAAAGTGTCCCTCGGATATCAAGTTTTTTATTTTAAATGGAACACCCTGTATATTATTACATTTTTGGATTCCTCGGAAAATGCTATAAATTCGATAATAAAGCGAATTCTAAGGCGATTGCCATTGAAAACCAAATAATAAATACAAAAATGTCAAAATCTCGGAAACTATAACAAATAGGTATAGGACATATTTATAACGAAAGATAGGGTTTTGGATCACGAATAGTCTAGAATATTAAAATACTATACATTCCATTTAAAAAAATTAAGATATGATGTTTTTAATTTTTTTCATTTCTCCTACTTATCTAGGACCCCCTGTACAACGCCGACAAATTTTGTTCACGTTGAAAGTCAACCCATACTTTTGTTAATGTTCCTGCCAAAAATCATAATCCTATATCAAAAAGCCAACGGCCCACGTCGTTTGAAAAAAGACACTGCAATTCATAATTTTCTACAAAATGGCGGATATTAGAAAAACTGTCAGATTTAGACATAGGACATGTTATACAAAAAATGTGTAGAATCGCGAGCAGAATCTAAATATGCAAAAATATACAGGGTGTCCCGTAAGAAAAAACACAACTTTGCTTTGCTACAGATTTTTGAGACACCCTGTATAAATGAAAATAATTTTAGGTTATGTAGCCCGTATTGTTCTACAACTTTTGCATTTGAACTTTTTTTATATCGCTATCCGTTATCAAGATATCAACCGAGAACGCACTATTGGGACACCCTGTATATATATATATATATATATATATATATATATATATATATATACATATATATATATATATATATATATATATATATATATATATATATATATATATATATATATATATATACATAGATACATATATATATTTACTAAAATAAAATATATTATATCATTATATCATTTCATACCAAAAAATATACCAGCAATCGAGAAATTAAAAAATTATTTCGTCAAAATTAACCCCAGTAGTTTTATTTGATTGTTTTTGACTCATTATTTTTGGTTTTCACGGGAAGAAGTATAATATGTGGCTATTTTAGTTCTTCAAATCAAGACGCCTATGGCGAGGAAAACCGGCTTGTCTAGTCTCCGTTGGATAATCATATACACATTTTTTATATCACATGGGAAGAGGGTTAATGGATACTTGGAGAAGTTTTAATATTACACAACGTAAATATTAACTTACCTAATTCTACCACCGATTCCATGGCATTTACAATGGCAAACACGAAACCGCCCTTCTTGGGCTTGGCGTTGATCAAGATCGCGAACTCCTCGCTTAACGCGTCCGGTAAAATCTGTTTGTGCGCCATCTTGACGTCCGCGCCCGCACGAAACCCGAAGGCGGGAAATCCGTCTTCACTCTCGTCCACATACTGAGTCTTTGGATCTTGCAATGGTATGGTAACGGCGTCAAGTAGGTTGTATTCAAATACTGAAACAAAAATTTTATTTGTAAATATTTATTAACATAAAATCAAGTTTATTGAAATTTATCAATCGGATCGATAGATCGAATTTTAAAATCCAAGTTCATTTCAAACTGATCGAGGCTGTGAATTCTTTAATTCTTGATTTCACGTAATGAATGTCTTCTACATATGTCAATGTCTAGTGTGTATTTTAAAGTTACTAAGGGCTCTTCATAATCAACAAGATTGCTAAAAAATATCTCTATTCAATTGAATGAGTGATATTAAAAATAAAAATTCGTAATAACTTAATAATTCTCTTTGGGATTTAAAAAAAAATACAATTTTTGTAAAATAACCATCAGTTGCAATATTTATTAGTAATGATTTTAAAAATTAAAGATAATATCTTACTATTTAAATATCTTTAAATTTTGTCGGGTAAAGTGTAGTTTTATAAAACTTTCTGCAAAAAAGTGTTTTACAAAATTTAACATATATTCGTAAAAAAACCGCATTTATTGTCTAAAATTTTTGTTTATATTTGAGAAAAAATATTCGAAATTTCTATTTCTAAATTTACTAGTTTTTAAGAAGTAATGTCTGATCCACTTTGTCCAAACATATAACAGTACATCTATCACGTAGAAAACTAAAACTGTTACAATTTAGAAAGAAAAATTTTATAAAAATACATAACGTGAATCCAAAAAAGTCTTATTAGTTATGAAGCTCTCATTTCACTAGGAATTTTTACATGCGCCACATTTGGTTTTTAGGCCTAATTTAAAATACATTGAATAACTGATTTTTTTTTAATTTCATTAGTCCGCCATTTTGTCCCATCGTTTTGAATTTGTACCAACCAGTTTACTCTTATAACACATCTAATTGAATAAGAAGGTTTTTTCCGTTTTTAAGTGGCCGCCATTTTGTTCCGCCATTTGTAATTCGTACCATAACCTTGCCAGTTTATTTCTGCCACACTTAGTCTTTGCCTTAAGTTGTGAAAATAGAGTGAAATAAATTTAATAAGTGTTCAGGCTGATTTTTTAAATATTTTATCAGTCCGACATTTTGTTTTGCCACCCTGGCCTTGTAACAAAATATTACCAGTTCATTTTAATTTAATATTTGGGTTTTGTACAAAATTTGAGGTAAATTGGATAGTAAGTTTTTGTTAATATCGTTTTTAATATTTCCCTTCGCGGGCATTTTAGTCCACTCTATTGGATTTGTAACAAAATGTTAACAAAACATCCCCACAAAACTCTTAAGTTTTGACCAACATTTGAAGTGAATCAGATGAGTTTAGTTTTTACCTATGCCGCGAACTGACAGACAAACAGACAGACATACATACACAGAAAGAAAACTTAGAAGCTGTGCATGACAACAAACATTTTATTTGGCCGCTATTATGTTCCCCAATTCGTGACACAACTTTATCAGTTTATCTTCACAATTAATTTTTGCACAGCTAATTTTGTAAACATGTTTTCATGCCGCCATTTTGTTCCGCTATCTTCGATTCACATCAAAATTTTAACAATTTAATTTTACGTGATTTTTATTAAAAATTTTCTGTAAAATAGTTTTTAAGCAATCATTTTTTTAACATTTCACTCTACTGTTTTGTGCCGCCATATTGGAAATCTAAAGTAATTTTCACTACTATTACTTTGATAAAGATTGAAAAACGAGAACTGTTCATTGACAATCTGAGCAGGAGAAGATTTGGTACACTAAACCGAGAACCCCTGTAGCATATTTAAAATTTTATGCTATTATATTTGTTTTTATTTATGCGAAACCAGGTTTTTTAAATCTATAAATGTGTTTCTCCTGCTCTTAGGCAATCACACTTATTGCCCGAGCATCTGTAGGTGACTCAGGATAAAGTTTTTAAATTATGCATGCTAAAAGATCTGACAGAATTGACATCTAGTCCAATGTTTTTATTTAACTCGTTTAGGTTGATTTTTTAAATAGCCCAGTTTTTTGGTGCAAATCTTGGTTGGGAAGTCTTTCACTTTCCTGTGGCCGATTAGATCGGATAGCCCGTTAGTGAAATTGGAGTTACCTAAATCTCCATTTTTGGGGTAAGCCAATTTAAAAGACAAATAAATAATGTCTAGATGTTTATGTTCTTTATGGTTTCAGCAGTTTCAGTATTTTATACTCAATTTTGTGAATATGACCTGTTAAGTCATAAAAAAAACATGACAATATGTTGAGGTATTTAACAAGATGCACCCGATCATCTAAAAGGGGGGCTATAGTTTCTAACTATACGGTTTGCTGTATGAAATTCATCAGACCTGGCACGTCTTCAACCCAATGTTGGTTGATTCGAACACCTGGGATGTTCAAAGCTAAGGCCTGTATAAATTGTATAGTTCTATTAGGTACATAATTTGATTAATATATGACTGCATTAATAGAGGTATATATACTTCTAAGTATTAAACTGAGATCTCTGAGTGTTTAAACTAAAGAATGAATTTTTTTTATTTACTGTAAAATGTAATAAAAACTGACACTAAATTAGTAGGCTATAATAAACAAGGTTATTAACTTACTGTTACAGCAAGTGTCACAAAAACCCAACTGAGAACTAAAAAAAGGTCTCCACTTCATTTTAGTGTAAGTCGTATAGAGTCTGGAGCCTATGGCTTTAAAGAAAATAGACAAATGAAATGAAATAATTTCAACTAAGCATAAGATTTTGCCAACAGAATAAAATACTGGGGGGAGGACGCCACCCTATCCCTCTTCTATATGTCCATCCTGCCTTAGGTTGGACAAAATGGCGTAGCCCTCGAACATTTTCATTTTTTTAGGCAAATCTAGCTAAGAATACCCACTCATGAAAATCCAACAAGGCACTCAGTCTGTAGGTGCTAAAAAACAGTAGTTGCATACATACGTGACTGTTAACCAAATGGCCCTCCTTTGCATGCGCAATCTGGTAAAAAGGCAAAGAATTTCATAAACTTTCACTTTGATTATAATAAATTAACTAAAAAATCCTGGTTCTTGGGATTAGACCGTGTCAAACTGGAACTACCATCCGACGTTTCGCCTTCGATTGTACGAGACATCTTCAGGGATCTTTACTCCACGAGATCTGAACAAAAGATCCCTGAAGATGCCTCGTGCAATCGAAGGCGAAACGTCGGATAGTAATTCTAATTTGACACGGTCTAATCCTAAGAACCATGATTTCTTAATTGTCCAAAGCCGTGAAAGTTTCCGTTCAATAAATTAACTCTATATTTTTTCGTGTTAATAATGCTTATATATACTGGTTCGCGAGACCATGAGACGAGTCTCGGTCTCGAAACGCGACCGAGATCGAGACCGAGACTTTAAAAAAAATATTTCGAGACCGAGACTTGTGTTCGAGACCGAGACCGATACCGAGACTTACCTATCGAGACTCTCGGTCTCGATCTCAAAGTGAAGTAGGGAAATAACTAATGTTCGTAAATTATTTGTTTTGATAAAATAATTCAAAAAATATATGTTTGGGGGCAAATTAATTGATCCAAAAAATAATTTTTTTATAATCAATTATATTATACTAGCATTGTATATGTTCTTATAACAATGATACTAGTGAAATAGTCATTTAAAAAACGATATAAATAACCATAGAAAGAAAATTTCCCAAATTTAGAAATTTTAGTAGCGAAATTCCACTTCACATGTCTTATCACACTTTATCACACTTTATCACAAATATGCTATATAGGATTTTGATATTGTGATCTTTATACATTTATAATCGGTTTTTATGTTTAATTATTTGAAGTATTGTATTAATTAACCCTGCTTGTGAAAATAAACGCTCTACTGCTACAGAGGTCGCCTGTGTAGACAAAAGATCTTTTGCCATTTTGGCTAAATTTGGAAACTGTTTATCGTGTGCTTTCCACCATTCTAAAATATCTTTACCCTTTGGAGCGCGCTTTAATTGCAAATATTCTATTATTTCTTTTCTCCAATTTTCGGAATCACTTTTTTTTCAAATAGTGTTGTATAATCGATGTCATAGTTATCATCGCTTGAGGAACTTGATATTATTGGTGATTCAGCAGACACAATATAATATTTATCCCTGTACATTTTCTCAAAAAAGGTTATAGATTGATCTTTCAGGAGAAAAATTGAACAAGTAGATATTTGTTTAATAAATAAATTTACTTTTAAAATCTACTCCAATTTTAAAATTTATAGTTAATTTACCAAAGAACAAAAATAGTTGATTCACAAGTAGTATTATGAACTATAGCCGCCTTTGTGCAAGCACAACGTGCAGACCCCTAAGAACGGTCCTGGTTAAGAAAGTAAATACGCATCAAAGTAATAAAAGTTTGGTTCAAAATAGCAAAGTTTACAGAATACCTAAGGGTGCTTTACTTGGCCATCGATCGTTTTCTACCTATTGAATTATAACGTCTGTCCCTAAAATGCTCAACACGTTGCTTGCATGAGTTCGGCAGCATTATACAGTGTGTCCTTATTTTGTGTTTAGTATATCTTATTCCATTTGTATATCTTTCGAAATGTCAAATAATTATTGTTCTGTGGATGGTTGTTTAAGTAACTCTAGTGATGTATGGCCTTTCTGTTGAAGTCCAAAGAACAAAGGATATGTGATATTTATTTTGAAACATCTACTATTGTCCGTATATATTCATTTACTGATTCCATCTGTTGGCAACATCATTTCAAATTATAGATTTTTGGAATAATTTTTTATATAAATATACCGACATTTTTTCTACTTTACTGAAATGTTGAAAACATTGACTTTTTTACATTAAATTTTTAAGATTGGAAAAACTCTGGGTTTCGAACGTAGGCTTTCATGTACTTTTGTCTAAATAACATCTCGGCGAACAGTTATTATTTTTAAAATTTTGTTTTCGAGACCACCGAGACTTTCGAGATCGATACGGAGACTAAGTAGGTCCCGGTCTCGGTCTCGAAGCATCGAGACCGATTCCGAGACCGTAAACATTTCCGAGACCGAGACTGATTTAGTCTCGGTCTCAGTCTCGCGAACCCCTACTTATATATATATATATATATATATATATATATATATATATATATATACCCTATAAAATAAGACTTTTTTTACACATCTATCCCTTTCACAAACCTCCCTAAGATTAACCTGCTACTTCCAAAACATCATGGGGTAATTTACAAATATAACTTAATAATAGCATAATGAAAATTTACACGAACATTTTCATTATTTTCGGTCATCAAATTTTTCAATTTAAATTCTAATTACTTCTAAAAGGGCGAGTCCGGCGCAACCTTTTTTGTATACTATTGAGCTGTATAATTAGACGTTATACTATCGCGCGAGAAACTCCTCTTTACGATTCTCAAAATGCAAATCTTGAATTTAATTTTCGATAAGGAAGCAATAAAGCATTTTCCACAGAGCCCATTTCTGGAATAAAAATAAACTTTTTTTTTGCTCGGATAGGCACTTGTTTTATCGAGGTAATAAGAAGAACGAGAATTCGACACAAAATGTAAAATTCTCCCTTTTAAATTCCTTTAAGTGAGAGAAATAAAGTGCCTTCGGGTATTTATTTGCTATTTTTAGCGGGCCACCCTTTTCATTTAATACAAATGGTAATTTTTTATTTGTAAATGCAAAAGGCTTACAATGGTCTTAAACAAAAAATTAGTTAATATTTAAATTGTTTCTTATAATACAAACATAAAAATGGTCTAGGAGACAAAGCTATTTTTTGTACCGAGCAATTACGACTATTATTAATACCGTCACGAGTAAATATTGCTTCGTCCGTGAAAAGTATGCGCGATATGAGATGACGATTATTGTCTATCCACCGACAAAACTCCATACGTTTGGCAAAATCTTCTGGCTGTAGGTGTTGGATTTTTTGTAAGTGGTAAGGATACAAACCTTGCTCGTGGAGCGTATTTATCACTCTTTTTTGTGGAATGTCCATCTGAGCAGCCATTCTGCGTGAACTGATGGTTGCATCTTCTTCTACTAGGTCCAGAATATTTTCTACTTCTTCTAAAGTTTGTTGAGTAGCTCTTTCAGAAGTTGTGTTGGCACTGGGAAGTGTTCCGCTTTCACATAGTTTGTTGAAAACTCTCATAAATACTTTCTTATCAGGATGACGTTGAAATGGGAATCGTTGACGGTATTCTTCAGCAGCAGCTGTAGCATTCCCATTGCAAAAACCATAAACAAATATCATATTCGCATACTCTAAGTGTGAGTAAAAATTCGGCATTTTGGAATATGTTCAACAGCTCGAATTCAAAAATGACACTGACAGGTACGAATTCAAAAATGACACTGACAGGTATAGTACCAGTAAATGGAACATTAACTTATTTTGATTTCTAAGCACCCTATAATTATTATGTTGTATGTATGGAATTATGCTTGAAATCTTATTTTTGTTGTAAGTTGAAAACAAATGAAATCGAATAAGAACATATGAGGTTTTTTAAATCAGTATCTTTCATAGAACACACTCCTGGAGTTTGGGGCGATCCTCCCGACTCACCCTGTATACTATCTTCCCAAACATTCTTGTCGTAATGGATTCCTACTAGTATTTTGCCAATTTCTAACTATGCTACATTTGATGTTTGAGCATAATTTAAAATAAATTCAATAAGTAGTTTGACATTGACACACATTAGTTTATCCCTATATCACACTTAATCCTTGCACAAAATTTGAAATTAATCTATTGAGTAGTTTTTTCAGGCTGATTTTTTAAACATTTATTAGGCTGCCATTTTGTTTTGCAATCTTTTATCTATAGCAAAATGTTACTAGTTCGTTCATTCCTATGCAACACTTAATTTTTGTGCAAAAGTTGAAGAAATTGGATGACTAGTTTTTTTTAGTAATAATTTTTTCAACGTTTTACTGGGTCGTCATCTTGGTCCGACATATTAGATTTTCACCAAAACATTACCAGGTCATCCCCATATCACCCCTAATTTTTAACTAAATCTTGAGCCACTCTCGTAAGCAGTTTTTCAGCTATGCCGCGAACTGACAGACAGACAGACAGACAGACAGACGGACCGACGGAATTGATAAAAATATGTTTTAAATGTTTATTCTGGGACTCTAAAACATTTTATTGAGTCGCCATTTTTTTCCGCCATCTGGAGATAGTACCACAATTTTGCAACTTCATCTCTAAACCACAATTAGTTATGGCACACAATTTGAAATCAGTCCATTAAGTTGTTTCTTAGGATGAATTTTTAAATAATTTATTAAGACGCCATTTTGTTCCGTCATCTTGGATTTGTACCAGTTGACTCCTACATACTACTTTTCAATTTCAACCTATGTTTTTGGCACTGCACTTCGCAACTTGCCAGATTGCTCTCCGCCCGGGGCTTATTTAGAGCTGGAGCGACCCTTCCAGATAATTTACACCTTATTCCGGTTTGGAGACGTTGTCGGTGGGATGTCCGGATGGCGAGCTCTGAGCTCCCGGTCACCCCGGGTATTTCAATATTTTTAAATTCTTTCTTATAAACTCTTCTAATGCATCTTGGCTTCCACTAGATGCCCCTTGAGAGTACTACTGGTCTCACGAGATAACCTTTTCTTTCAAGCTATCCCCTTACCCCTCCCACTCCCGCCACATAGCGGCCATTACGCTAATATTCTATGTAGAACGGCGGCAGGCGAACGGGATAGAATAAAGGAACAACTAGGCCTCACACGTTCACAGCGTCTGCTCCCTTTCTAGCGGGGTCGTTAGTTTCCACTCTGAGCGTTTGAGTCTCCCGCTTCCCCCTGAAATAAAGCAGCAAAACCGAACACGTGGAACCACTTATGTTAATAACACAGAGGTCTGCCTTCAACGAGACGAACCGGAAGACTGTACATACTACTTGATTTTTGTGCAAAATTTAAGAAAATTGAATAAGTAGTTTTTTAGTAATAATTTTTTTAACATTTCACTAGGCCGCCATCTTGTTACACCACAATTCCACATTGGGTTTCTGCCATAATGTTAACAGGTCATCCTCAATGTCCGTTAATTTTTGACCAAAATTTGAAGTCAATCGGGTAAGTAGTTTTTTAGCTATGCCGCGAACAAGCAGATCGACAGACAGACTGACGGAATTGAGAAAACATATTTTAAGACCGTAAAATATCTCGGAGGTTGATTTTATTCACGATTACAATATTTCCCTTTTATGTAAAAAGTAAACAATATTTGGCCGCCCTTTTATTCCACCATCCTGAATTCGTACCACAATTTTAATAGTTGCACAAAATTTGAAATTAATCTAATAAGTAATGTTTTTCAGACCGTTTCATATAATATATTTTATAATATTTTATAAGGCCGCAATTTTGTTTAGCTATCTTTTATTCATACCAAAGTGTTACCAATTCGTTCCTATATAAGTGTTCATTTCTGTGCATATGAGGAAATTGGATAATTATTATTTTAAGCATTAATTTTTTTAAAGTTTCACTTAGTCGCCATCTTGTTCTGGCATGTTGAATTTCTACCAAAATGTTACCAGGACATCCCCATATGACCCTCAATTTTTAACTAAAATTTAAAGACAACCTGATGAGTTTTTTTAAGCTTTGCCGCAAATTGACAGACAAACCAACAGACGGACCGACTGAACTAATAAAACATGCTAAAACCTGAAAATATGTAAGCTGTGAGAGAGTGATTTTTCACAAAACAATATTTTATTTGGGCGCCATTTTGTTCCCGCCATCTTAAATTAGTACCACAGTTTTACTAGTTCATATCTATACCACAATTAGTTATGGCACACTCATTTTGTATAATTTATTGCCACTCTCCTCGAAGAAAATCTAACAGCTACGCTCTCGTTCGGAACACTATAACATATCACTGTTCAATGGGATTTAAGTCAGGGGATTGGGCGGGCCAGGGTAATAGGTTGATATTGTGCTCATTAAAAAAATTGTCAATGTTTTCGTTACATGTGGCAAACATTATCTTGTATAAGTAACACTTCCAATTTGCTTTGCCTGAGAAAGAGCAATATGTTGAAGAATTGTGTCACGTCATACATTAGCTCTTTGAAAGCCCTCGTCAAAAATAAGATCAGTCCAACGCCGACTGCCGATATTCCGATACACCGATCTACCTCCTGCATAGTTTTTAAACGAGCCTCATTACTTGGCCGCCTCCATACCCATGTTCTTCTAGAGTCTGACCTCAAACCAAACCTGGATTCCTCGATTAGAAGTATATGAGCTCAATCTCGTTCCACCCATTCTAATCGCCTTGCGCAATTCCCTCACGATAAAACAGAAATTCTAACGCATGAAGCCGATACTCATGAAGTCTGTTTTTTACAGTTTGAGTGATGATATTTACTATATACATTTTGGAAGTGCTTGAATCTGGATAAATCTGTCACGTACAGGCTCAGTTACCATGTTATGGTCAAGATGTCTTTCTTTCACTTCACCGGTCTCTCTATAACGCTGCCATAACGAGCAAAGGCAATAAATAAGACCAGAAAATTAGCCTACGATTTCCTTTATACAAATCTTAGAAGATAGTGTTGTTTAAAAAAAAGGTAGTTTTAGCTTTGCCCCCTAAATCATTTTTATGTGTATAGTTTGTCAGGATCGGATCTTCGATTAGGCTGAGCAGGCTGAAGCCTAGGGCCCCCCGACAAAAAGGGGCCCCCCTCAGGAGCCTCAATAAAAAACGGCACCATGCCAATACAATACCCGCTTAAATTACAAAAATAAATAAGATTATTAAAAATCATTTCACTATTCATAAATAAAAAAAAATCATTAATAAAAATGAGACTTTGTTTTCTATTTAATTTTTCTGCTCCCGCAACCGTTGCATGGAAACTAGGCTTAAGTCGTGCGAAGAAACAGCGGCAACGATGCGATAAACTGTCAAATTTTGGGGAATTACCGATATCCCGTTGTCTTGGCCTGGCACACAGTAAAGGTCGCACATCGTACAAAGCGAGGAAATTAATTTATATAGCTGATTTTTTGCAGTGTGCTTTGTATTTATTAGCAAGTAATATTTAAAGTGGTCGTTGGTTACTGCAGAAAAAGATTTTTATTAAGGATTTCTGGATTTAAAGGTATGTAAAAATGTATTTTATTAAAATGGTTTGTAATCTATATATTAAACCACAAAGGGTATTTTTGTCTCCATCCTTAAGCGACTACCGCTTAACGGATTTCGAAGATTTTTTTTTAAATTTTTTCCATAGATGGAAAACATGAAGCATTTTTATATTGTTTTAATGCGTATTTTTTTTATAAAACCAATATATGTCTTTTTAACAGGGTGGCGAATGCGCTAGACCGTGAAACTAATTTATTTCTGTATAAATGAGGCGACATCTAAACAAACGCGGCCAACCTACCCCGCTCTAATCCAAAACAACGTAAAGCGAAAACAGAAAACGTTCGTACACAACGACGCAAATTCGCTAAGCTAATTATAGATGTCGCCACCTATGAATTAAAGTGATATCTATATTTATTAGTTTTTTTTTTAATTTGTCGGCATTTTAGAATTTATTTATAGATTATATAGGGGGGGGCTTGCCCCCCAGGCGCCTCCCTAGTATGATATTAAAGTACAAATGGACAATTTTAAGTTCGTATCGAGGTTCATATACGCAGTATACACTATAATATGCAGCATTTTGACAATAAAATCGCAGATAATTTTAGTGGTACATATATTCGTTTTTATTGTAGACTAACCATTCTATCGACTGTAAATACAAAAAAAGCAAATGTAAGAAAATTTGAGCTACTTTTTTTTTGTAGATTTTTGAATTTGGATTTTGGAACCTAATAATATAACACAAAATAATTAACAATGTCAGGGCGGAAGTATTTAAGTGCTAGTCAAAAACGCAAAATAAAGGAACAAAAAGTCAAAGATATATCAAAATGTGCAAAATTAACCAGCTTCTTTCAATCTGAAGAAGTTGGGGAATCATCCAAAGAATTGAGTTGCACGGAAGATGGAAATGTAACGGATAGTCTACTAATTGAAGATGAAGAGCAAACTCGGGACAACGAAGATACCAGAAAACAAGCCGAAAATCTTGTTCAGATTGTTGAGAATAAAGACGAGTGTATTCAAGAACGACTAGAAAAAAATTCTGAAACTAGGAAAATTGTTGATGCAAATGGAAACTATAGTGATATAGGATTTTGGCCCAAGGTAATTACTCCTGAATTAACAGATTTTTGCCTAAGTCGACCATCTATGTTTTTTCAAAATAAAAATGAAACTAATTCATATCCAGAATCCAAGCAAACTTATAAAGATCAAAGTAGATTTTTTTGTAATAGTTTTTTTAATAAATACATAAAAAATGGTCAAACAATTCTAAGATCCTAGCTTTGTTATTCTTTATGCAAAGGAGCAGCATTTTATTTACCATGCAAATTATTTCCCAATCCAGGCAATAGTTTAGCTTTGGCATCTGACGGCTGTAGGGATTGGAAAACATAGGAAAAATTCTTTTATCCCATGAAGAGTCCAATGATCATAAACAAGCCTTGATGGCCTATCTCACACGAAAATCAAGTAAGGGTACAATAGATATGGAGTTAAAAGAACAGGCAACAAAAACTGCAAAATACTACTACAATATTTTAGAACGGGTGGTAGCGGCAATAAAATTTTTATCTGAAAGAGGTTTGCCACTACGAGGTCATAATTGAGTTTTTAAATGGTATGGGTATTTCTACTGAAAACATTCGCGGGCAATCATACGATAACGCTTCGAATATGAGCGGAAAATATACAGGCTTACAAGCAGGAATAAAAAAAGTTAATGCCTTAGCAGATTTTGCCCCTTGTGCTGCGCATTCTTTGAATTTGGTGGGAGTAGAAGCAGTGTCTGTTGTAGGGGAAATGATAGATTATTTCGGAACTGTTCAACAGATTTACACCTTTTTCTCTGCATCCCCACACCGTTGGAAAATATTAACTGAAAGAGCATCAATCAAATTTTCACTAAAAACTTTAAGCACAACAAGGTGGTCTTCTCATTATGAATCAGTTCATGCGGTTAATGCAAGCTATCAAAAAATACTTGATACTGTTAAATATATATTTGATGAAAGCAATGAGAAGGCAGATTGCAAATTAGAAGCAAATAGTTTATATAAAAAACTCACTAAGCGGGAAACAGCAATTCTTTCCATAATATGGGAAGTAGTTTTAGAGCGCTTTAATAAGGTGAACAAAATTTTACAAACCCCTGGTTTGGATTTGTGCGAAGGATACTCCTTACTTTCTTCACTGCAGCTGTTTGTTAAATCTTTACGCCAAGACTCTGAACAACAATTTAAGGATTTGGAAAACAAAGCAACTTATTTAAGTACAGAAGTTAAAGAAAATTTTAGCGATGCATATAAAAGAGCAAGAACAAACACATTTTCAGATGGAGAAAAAGGAAAAGATATTCTTACCGGAAGAGAAAAATTTCGAATAGAGGTGTTCAATGTTCTTTTAGATAAATTGGTGGTGGAACTTGAAAAAAGAAGTAGTGTATACAAAGTACTTGCAGACTTAATTTTTAATAAAGTTGGGCAAAAAAAACTCAATTATTGAACCTAAATCAATGGAATCTGTAATATCAACTTATCAAAAAGATATCGGAGAAAAACTGTTAAGTGAATGCAGTCAGTTCCAACATTATTTAAACAATATATGGTTTAAACAAAATGAGTGTATTACGGCTTCCGAAATGCTAACACTAATTTTTGAAAGAAACCTTATCGATATCTTTCCAAATTTGTATACAATTCTTAAAATTTACTTAACTGTACCTATAACGAGCTGCGAAGCCGAAAGGTCATTTTCTAAAATGGCATTCATAAAAAATAAATACAGATCCACAATGACGGACGAGAGGCTAAATAACCTTTCAATTTTGTCTATTGAATATGACATTACAAGATCAATTTCTTATGAAGAAGCAATACGCGAATATGTTAGGATTAAGATCAGAAGACAACAGTTTTTTTAAATTTGTTCAATTTTGTTAATCATGTTGTTTGCTTTAATTTTAATAATTTGTTTTTTTTGTTGTTGTAGAAATAGACATTGATTTTTGTGTTTTACATTAGTCGTTTTATTTGTTTTACAAGAAAAACTTTGACAACCTATCAGAAACTAAAAAAATTGAATTTCGGGAGGTTGGGGGCCCCATAAAATCAATCAGCCTATGGCCCCAAAAAACCACGATCCGCCACTGTAGTTTGTATGGTTTTATCATTTTTCCTGTATGTTAATTCTATTCAGAAAAATATTATCATACCTATTAAAAAGTTAACTTGCCTTTACTCGGTTTTGAACTCAGACACTCTCCAGAGATCTCCTTTAACTAGGTAAATACAATATGCAATAGTAACCTTTTATAGTATCGTTGACAAAGAAAAGATTCATAACGAGACTAGTTCCAGGTAAAGTCGTAAAAGCTTTTTAACTTGTCGAATTTTATAATCTTTTTATGTCAGTCCACCATGGCACCATAACACAGCAAATTTCTACGAAAAGAATGCCAACAAAGCTTTGTCGGAAATTAGCTGCCAATATAAAGAATTCTGTCTATGTTTAGTTATTACTGCTATTTCCTTTAAGTTTATACACAGATGTTTCTAAATAAGAAAAAATTAAATACTTCAACAGAGTAAATGAACTTTTCGCTATTTGCTTGAATACCTTATTCTTATCTTTGTTACTCCTTTTACCCTCGTGTATCTTAGTTAAGAAAGAGTTTTCAGTATCTTGACGCCCCTCTTATCATTAAGGCTAAAATTGAACTTCTTATTTGCATCTTTGATCCATTTGCTACGCTGTATCGCCCAACCTCAGTAAAGTTGATTGCTTTTGTATAAGATGAAAATGGAGTGAAGGAGACTTGGCCAAGATAATTTCTGGTTCAAAATTTATATCGACAGTACAGGTCTAGTTTAAGCTAAAGCCACAAGTGTTGACTTTGTACTCCACTTGTAATATGCGCGTAATTTCTATTTATCTTTCCGTATGGTATTGAAAGTACAAGAAGTTGCTTTTTTATCTGGCCTAGAGAAAGCTACCCATTAATTTTTAATGTAAAGGTATTTTTACCATATTTTATTTATACAAGACTTTATTGTGAATTATTTTGAGCACAGTTAGGGTAACAATAAAGTATATTTTTAGTGTTCAATTTAGAGAAGAAGACTGAAGCATCAAAGCAGAACTAAAAATAAGATCGTTCCAACTGTAGAGTGTGGTGAAAGGGAGTATTAGTGCTATTAATTGAAAACTATTTTCAATATTTAGTTGTTAAACATTAAGAAAATAAAGTTGGTTTTTTAGCTTACGTATTTTAAAGTCAGTAATCTTGTCGTCTTATATTCATTATTTGAAATTTATTATAAATAAAATTTGGATTTTGTTAAATGCTGAGTTTTATTATATAAACAAAATTATTAAACAAATGTGAAAGAAAAAAAAAAAATCTGGTAGTTCACAAAAATAGTAATTTAGATTTACAAAACTAGTTCTTAATAGAAATAGTATTATAGTTATTATTAAAAGGGAAGACGAAGAAAAAATAAGGCAACTTCAAATCTTGGAGAGAATCCATTTACCTTTAAAGTAAGAATAAAAGAAAATGAGAAGCTGCCGGAATAATACGAAGTATGTCAAAAAGCATTTTTGCAAACCGACGACTTAAAACTTTAAAAAGGATTCTTAAAAAATCAAGAATATATATGCATTGATATAAGAGATAAACAAACTAATGGACCCAGCAAGTTAAAACCTGGGGTAGTTGAATGTGTTCGTAAGATCTTTTAAAGGAAGGCAGTCCCATTACGGCTTGAAGAAAACTTCGCGATTTTATCTACTCAAAGAGCTCACTGTTATAAAGAGATGTAGTCTATGTACGGAGAAAAGTATTTTAGTAAACCGATTGCTTATGAGTCGTATTTGTTAGTTTTGGATATCCTAGAGCGGACACGTATAGTACCTGCAATCAACATACGGCTAAAGTAAAATCGCTGCAAAGAAAGCTAAACGGCATGACTGAATATGAGAAAAAAGTAGACATTATGCAAGAGATTACATTCTGCAGCAGAAAAGGAAATGCCAGACATAAATCTATACAGGATATATCGATGGAAGCTATTACAATAGATTTTTTTAGAAATCTTCCAACGCCTAACGCGGCTATTATAAAAAGCAACTGACATCAAAGAGTTTTAGTATCCATCAGCTATCTACCTATGATACGATTTTTTATACATATACCGAGACGACTAAAGAGAAAGGCGCTGATGAAGTTGCGACTTTTCTGTATCACTTTTGTTTTAACGTACTGCCACTACGGGCATATAGGAAATCAGGTGATACCAAGGTTTTTTTAATATAATAAATAGTTTTAAGTTTGCTCCTGAATGAACCAACGCGTATTACTGATACCTCTCTGAAAAATCTCTTGACGACTGCATCTCAAATATCGGGAAAGAGTGTTACACCTCAGTATTTGAGGGATTTATTTCCGATCATAAAGATATTATCAATAGCCTTAAATTAGTGAACTCTGCCAGTAACAATAACGCCACAGAAATTGTACGTTTCAGGCCTATGTCAGAAAACCCATGTAAGAAAGTTACTGACACATTGAAAAGTTATGACTGGAGTGTACCCTTTAGTCAGTTTTAAGGTCCTGATCTGAAATATAATTGTTTTCTCAATATATTTTTAAATTTAATGGATGAACATATCTCAATAAAAACTAAAACTATACACTTTAAATGATTAACTCATGAGCTTAAAGTTCTAAGGGATAGAATTAAGTTTATTACTCAGTTTCCTAGGGATAATCCAGGTATAAACTGCAAAAATGATATCAGGTGGGCCAGAAAGTCTTATAAGAATAAAAAAGTATTTGAATATAAAAAATAGAATTGCGAACTAGGGTAATAAGTCACGGGAGGTCTGGAAGTTGGTTAAGTAGGCTGAACTAAGATCTATAACTTACCCAGTTTCCTCTTCAGGGTTTAATGAATTCTTTACTATTTCTTGTGATAAAAAGAGAGCCATGGATATGGTCTTGAATCGTTTTCATTGCAATAAGACCATCTTCCCCGTTTACCAACTATGAAGTGGCACATTGGTAATCTATCGAATAGTAGTGCAAAAGATGTCTTTGATATAAAGAATAAAATGAAAAAAACACTAAAGGATGGAATAGTAGCTCCAATGGCTAGCATTATAAATAGCTGCTTCCTCTGTGGAATATTCCCCCTAAACTAAAAACTCAAAGATATGTCCAATTTACAAAAAAGGTGACGTGGATGATAAAGGCAATTATGGCCCGACCTCAGTGGTGTCTATTCTATCAAAAATTATTGAACTTACTTTTATTAAAAGACCAACAACTTTTTTATGTAAAAAAAGGGTCTATCGACGACTGACGCAATCTTGCGGTTAGTTCGACTGTGAAATGCACTGAAACTTATTCAGTCCTATGTGTTTACGCGCTACCAGCTTGTAATATACAATGGTGTGAGGTCTTCAGTATTACAGGTGAGGATGGGTATCTCGCAGGGGTCAATCTTGGGTCCCTTACTCTTTTTATTGTATTCGAATGATTTACCATATCAATTAAACTTACTAAATACCACCCAGTACGCTGACGATACCACCTTGTGTGCTATTCACATCAATACTGATTCCTCTTTCGCGCTGGTGAATGAGGGCTTACGGCTTGCAGAGAACTGATGCTGAAAAAGTTTAACAATGGAATTTTCCTTGCGACTTTCTAACCATCAGGAGAAAGTGAAGTTCTAAGGACTCTACTTGGACAGAGGTCTCACATTTAGGGGCCACATAGAGCATCTCTCTGCAAGCCTTTCCAGTATAGTGTTTTTAATCAGGAAAACGTCTGGATATGCTTCGGGAGAGATACTGAGAACTGCCTACATGGGTTTACTTCAGAGCCAGTTACTCTGTGGTATTTTATTTTGGTGAAACTCCACAGATTCACCTGTCGTTAGAGAATCATGAAGACCTTATTTTAAACAATTGAAAATCCTGACACTTCCAGCACTTTTCGTCTAATAGTGTCTATTACAGGCAAAATCAAATCGAAAGAAACTTGCAACACATGAATCTATATATGCTTACGACACTATGGAGAAATCATTGATTGTTTTACTACACCACCGACTGACTCATTTATGACCACTTCTATTAAATTATATAATAGTTTACTACAAGAAACCAAAAATTTAACAATTAACAACTTTAAAAAGATTATTAAAATTAATTTATCATCTATGCGTCCTTGCAGCTTAAATGACTGCCTAGGTGATTGTCTTGGGAATGAATGGACAAAATAAAAAACGTTGTTAATGTTTGTATATTAATTTATTGTTCATCTGTGGACTCAGTCTCCAGTAGTTTTAATTCTAACATCTTCGCTGTATGGGGCTCACGATGTTTTCCACTCGGGGTATTTTGGCATCAGGGTGGGAACCGGGGTGAGTCCTAGGCTAAATTTCTGATGATGCTCAAACAATGTACTTGTTTATCAGCAAATGAAGAATTATTATTATTATTATTATTATTGCAGGTTAGTCATTTAAAAATTATATAATTATTCATTTTCTGCATTACTTGTTCACAATAACGAAGATTGATAAAATCAAAATCACTTTCCTAATACGGGGGCACTCGTATATAGAATACGATTAAGACTCTGCCCTCATAGAGCAAGAAATGAGAGTTGATGTGCCTTCTCAATGAGTAGATGTTTTTAAGGCAGCTAGAGTTAAACCGAACCCTTTTACTCTGATCGAGTGTCTTGCAAGTCTGGACAAAGTTTCTACAACCCGTGTATAAATAAATCTCCCATTCGAACAAAACCGATAAAGGAGTTAGTGATAAGCAACCAACAATCTCGAACCGTGGACGCAAGGGATAGCTATAACGGAGCTATGTCAAGTTTTGTTATTACTCCACCAAAAGTACCAAAGAGACATTTAGCACCTCAAAAACTTTATGTTGACCTAATTCCCTTCCCATACTTAAGTATGAGGCATTGTATCAAATAAATCAACTGTTCCTTGCCTTCTTGATAAGAACGTTCAAATGTACTAACCCTCTAAATATTGAAAGCAATTTATTTCTGCATTTGCAAAACAATGATTCGATAAAATTTATAATTATACATGGAGTTTTTGTCGAAACATGCAATTTTGCTCCGCTCCGTTTCGTTTGTTTTGTTCAAAAGCTCTATTTATCGATTCAAAGAAAAGTTAATTAAACGGGAAAACGGAAATTCCTTTTAAAATCACGTACAGAGTTTCCATTATATTTTAAGTATTTTACGGTATTTTTGGGACGTCGAAAAGCTACTGCAGTTTCCCGGAAAATGAATAAAATTTACAAAAATGAAGAACGGAAGCTCTATTTCGGAATTTCCGAGTTTCTCCAGAATTAGTAATTTGTTGCAGTTATTCTGGATGTTCCTTTTTCTTCAATTCAATCAGTTTTTTAAGAGTTGTTTAATTTAATAAAACTAAAAAATATTATCTTCAAATAACGTAAATAAATTAATAATAAAAATTGCAGTTGGTATTTTTTATGTAGTGACATCATTTTACAACCCTCACCTTTCCGGTTAAATCCAGTTAAATTGTTTCTCTCAAAGAATGTCACTCTTTAAAGTTCGGATTCTGATGAGGCCCCAAAGTCTAAAAGTAATTATACAACCCACTGTACAGTTTTTCCATATAGAAGGACGCGATTGATAAGTGATAAGAAATTTTTCGGAATATAGTTTATGCATTTCAATTACATTTAATTTTGCATTTAAATAATGATATTCTTTGCTACTATAATGCGCAATTTTAACTGGAAAAGAGGATATATGATGTTTTACTGCGTCAGCCACTGCTGCGCTTTTTGCATTTCCTGGCACACATTTTCCGCGCTGATCTACTGGAGCTTTTCCTTGAAATTTCGTATATGTAGGAGTATCCTCGGTTCGGCTTAGCACAGCAATTTTCAGGTTTTCGGCGTCTTCTGTTCTTAACTTCAACAGCAGAAATCATTACTTATAAATACGAATCTTGTTCATTTTTTGTTGTTTGTTCCCTCAATTTGGTAAATATAGCAATACGTTTCTCTTCAAGTATTTTCTCATAACATTTCAGCTTACACCTGTCAGAAAACATACTACTTTTAGTAAGCTCTGGCAACTCTGTATTTAATTTTTTTTGTAAATATAAGCTAATTTAGTGGACAATACTTACTTGCAATCATCTACTGGAACTATTTTATTAACTGGTTTTTCCCTTCCAGTTTGTATAAGCAGCTCCAGACACCTTTGCTTTTTTTATAATTTCTGATTTATACTGAGACCTATTCTTTATCCCGTTTTTTCGTTTGACATTAGTATAGTCAATAATTAGCACATTTTCTTCCGTATTGGAACTCATTTTTAGCTTGTAATTATAATTTTAAGACAAACTTCAGCAGACGATGCAACGATGTAAACAACAAAAACCAACAGCTGATTCTTTTGGCGCGGCACGTCGCACACTGGTCGAAATCACTTAATTCATGGCATTTATTGCAAAAAAACACAAACAAATTAAACTAAATTCATCCGATAATATTTCGCGGTGTCAACAAGTAGTTGGCTGTGATTTTGACACTTATCACTTCTTTTTATAAGATGCCAAAGATCAGCAGTAGGTTGTCAAGTTCGATGAAACTTATTCTTGTTGTCGTTGTGTAATAAATTTCTGATAATTTGCTTTATGTCTAACTCTATCATTAATTAGTAGAACCATTTTGTGAAACATGGAAACACATTCTACAGGTATGCTTTTATAAAATAATTAGAAATTATTGATTTATAACATTCTTTAAGCAGGCAAAAAAACTATAATAATTCATACTTTTTGTTATTTTACTGAAAAAATCGTATTTTAATTTAACATTTCAATAAGTTCCGCTCATTGCCCAGCTTGTTGAATATCCTTTTTGACAATCTTATTTATTTATCTTAAAAGATATTAAATAAAATATTGCGTATTTTTGCGCCATTTTACAAAAAAAAAACAAATTAAAATAGAGGAGTAATTGATAAAAAAACCGTGTTTTGTTAAAAATACTTTATTTATCTGCGGAAAAAAGTCTTGAGTAAGCATATTAGGCAGACAAAGGTTCTTATATAACTGAAATTTCTAAAAACGGCAACTTTTTTAAAATCAGGAGATAGATACAGGGTGAATAATTATTTTGTAGATGTATCCCTAAAAAAATAATCGTAAAAGTTAAACATTTTTCGTAAACTTTAAAATAGCATGCGTCAAAACTGTTAAATATCCGTTGTCAATGCCATATTATTTTTTACATTAAGTTTTAAATTTCAATTCAGTTATTCATTTATAATTTATTATTAAAAAAAAACAAGGATAGTTCAGATCTTTTGATACTTCTTATTTGAAAAGTTTAAGTTAGGCTAAGACAATATTTTTTTTATAGATAAAAACGAAACTATATAGTTTTGAGCAATAGGCAACTAAGTGAAATGTTTATAAGGACTTCTCAGAAAAAATTAGGTGCAAAATACAAACAACTACAAAAAGATATTTTGAAAAGCACTGGCTTTGATTGTTTACAAGTAAACTCAAAAAAAACTCTTTCAAAATTCATGAGCAACTTTAGAAAGAAATGGGAAGCTTCAAATCGGAAAAAAGAAAGGTTCTTTTCTGCTAATAATGCAAAATGGCTTAATGCAAAATGTCAATTTTTATACAATTGCGCTGAAAGAACCAAAAGATTAAGAACTCAAAAATTGCGACATTCTACAACTCCACAAGAACTTGCGTATTCGCTCCAGATGCAACTTCGTGCCCAGGGTCAGATACATGCATCTAAAATGATCGTGAAAATACATGAAGAACCAAATAAAGCTAAAGAATACTTCCAAGCACTAAACAAAAAAAAATACAATAAACTAAATGGAGATGAAGCGCTTTCGTTAGTTGTAGAGGCACAGCTCACGAAATTTCAATAAACGTTTATTCGAAGTCAAGCAAAATCTAAAAATTGTGATATTTATCCCTCGTACGATGAAATCTTGTGTGCCAAAAAAGGTGTTACCCCAAAGATATTTTCATAACAGAAGAACGGGCTAGTGTACCATTACAATCCTTGCTGAACCACACCTGTGAACGACTAACAGATGTAATAAAATGTGAAGCAAAATCGAAGAATAAAATTAAATTAATTTTGTTTTGTAAGTATGGGTTTGACGGAACCTCTGGTCAGTCAGAGTATAAACAAAGATTTTAAGATAGCTTGACATCCGATGCTAACATATATTTTACATCTTTTGTACTCATAAGGCTTGTAAATAAAGAAGATAGAAGAAGAAGAAAGAAACAACTACACTTACTTTGCAGGAAAAACAGAATTTAGATCTCCAAATCGATAATCTTGTGAATTTTGTAGGTTATTCTAGTTACATAAAAATAGAAATTAATTTTGAAATGTACTTAACTATGATCAACGTTAAAGTGGGAAATGCTCTAGCGAAAAACAATTCCACCCAAAAATGTTTTTATGCGGAGCCACTTCTAAAGACTTTAATAATATTGAAATTGTTTTAAAAAAACCAGTTTTAAATACATCTTATTTGAAATTCGGGTTATCAACTTTGCATGCCTGGATCAGGTTTTTTTTGAATGTTTGTTACATTTGTCGTACAAAATCGAAATTAAAAAATGGCAAGTCAGACAAACGGAAGATAAGGCAAAAGTAGCAGACCGAAAAAAATATATCCAGGAACAGTTGCATTTAAAATTAGGATTAATTATAGATAAACCCAAACATGGCTTTGGATCTTCAAACGATGGCAACACAGCCAGAAAATTTTTTGAAAATTTTGCTGTGGTTGCCGATATTCTACAGGTTAACTATAACTTAATGTTTCAATTTCATATAATCTTACAAACTTTATCATCTGGATATGACATCGATGTAAAAAAATTTAAAGAATATTGTGTAGAAACAGCAAATTTATTTTGTTCCTTGTATCCGTGGTATCCGATGCCAACATCCGTACATCGAATCTTCATTCATAGCTCAGAAGTATTAAACTCTTTTTTGTTGCTTATAGGTCAGTTATCTGAGGAAGCCCAGGAGGCGAGAAATAAAGAAATCAAAAAATTTAGATGTAATTTTTTACGAAAAACATCGAGAAAAGATAATTTAACAGACATTTTTCTGCGTCTTCTAGTTTCCTCAGATCCTATTATTTCAAGTTTTCGTAAAACACCTTCCAAAAATAGGAAATCTTTGTTCTCTGAATCTATACATTTGTTAAAATCTCCAAATGTGGAATTTATTGAACAAAATTTTATTGAAAACGAAAGTTCCTCTGATGATGATGAACAAAACTTATTTTTGCGTAAAAATTCTTAATATTCTACCTTGTTTTAAAGCGCTTTTAGGAAATAGTTTTAGTGATCATTAAACAAGTATTATGTAATAAGTAATATAAAATTTGGCATTTTTTTCGGGATGTTACAATTTTACCGAATGTGATAGTTCTTTCTATTGCGAAGGTTTTTTAATTTGGCAGTTAAAAACGACCATGTAAACTTAGTTTTAAAGTTTAATAACACTGACGATAAGTAACGTTTACTTGAAAGGTACTGCTGTTGGCTGAATGCCTATGTTTTTTTAATCTAAACATCTAGTTATATTTTAAAACAATAGTTTATACTTAATTTATTAACAATCTGTATTTAACTAGATAAACATAACATTTTTGAGCCAATTTTTCCATACTTTAGTTTTAATTATGTTTGTATATTTAATCAAACCAGTAAATTTTGCTTCTGTGTATTTCATTAGTTATTAGTGTTAAAATGTTTAAGCAATTAAAATGAAGATTCCGTTTTACAAAAATACATAATATTCGACAAATAGCTTCACCCTGTATATTATATTTAGTCCCTAACATAAAAATTTGGTATTTGGTTAAGTGGCAATAATAAATTTTATGCATACTGGACCTTTAGTTTGGCTTACTAACATCAATGCCATGAATTAAGTGATTTCTACCAGTGTGCAGCGTATATTAGAGAAACACCATTAGTCGGCGACTTATGGGGTTTCTCAAGTAAACAAAATATTGACGCTTAATAATTTAATACATGAAGTGATATGACTTATGTGATTTCTCATTAGAATATGCGCCTTCATGTTAGGAATAGAATTCAGCCATTAATCGACTTTGTCAAATTTATGACTTGGGCTTTCTCAAATGACCGATTCGATTATGGAATACTAAAAAACATAGGTCACGTTCAAGCTCAGATATTTTTCCTATTATTAAATCGATTTAATTTTTTTTTCGCTGTTTGAAAGATCATTCCTTGGTTAATAATAGGCGACGTTGGAAAGAATAAAAAAATTATTAGTATACTGGGAAAGTCAATAAGTATGAAGTCATGTCAAATTGACAATTTTTTAACCTAATCTGTGGAAAAGGAGAGAAGTTAAATCTTACATTTTGTTTAAATAAAAAAAATGGTTATTTTATTTATTAATTTTTTTTATTCAAAACTTAATACCTAATTTGATAAACAGTAGTAGATAAAGTAGTGTCCTATAAAATGGATCACATTGTAGAGAGATTATAGTAAAAAATACATGGACGAAGCCTGAAGTATAAAGAAAGCTACAAAAAGATATTAGCTTCTTTAAATGAACCAAATAGAAGTAATTGGATGCAAACTAAGCTTGTAGTAAAACTAGAAAAAGTCTAACTGCCAACTACTCTGATTTCCAGCAATTTAGATGATGAACTAAGTGATATTCTGAGACAACATATATAACGGGAATATTTTACGTTACTGCAAGAAAATGAATTGTCAATATTTGAAAATAAATAGAGTTGGGATGAAAGAAAGTTCATTTTTAGTAGCGAAAGTTCTTCTTATTACAGCCGAAGAAAAAGAAGATCAATTCACGGTAAACTTTGAAAACATCGCTCAATTATCACATTCCATTCTTCATAATTCCGAACACAATGTTCAATATAATTTTTTATTAAAGTTTGTTGTTACTTAAGTATAATCTTGTTTCAGAAATGAGTATCTAGGCTTTTAACGCTTTTAACATTTTTGTTGCGTTTCCAAAATCCCTTGTTAATGTATCGTATATTTTAAACCCGAGTTTAAATCCTACTTATATTTGATGTCTTTAAATATTTTCATTTCTCTTCATACAATTTGCTAAAATTTTCCTATATTTATTTATGGATTTAGTTTGCAAATAGATTCGCATCAAAAAATTAAGCGATCAGTCCGAGGGGTGTCCAGGGTGTCCGGATTTGGTTGCAAAAGCAGGGTATCTCGCTTATTTTTAAAGATAGAACCTTGCGGTTTTCACGAACCTCATGAAGCCGTAAACAAAATTTTCATAGCCTTCTTCGTTTATGAGATACAGGGCGAAATAGCAAATTTTGCATTTTGGGACCCCCCTCGTATCTCGGTTATCCTTTAACTTATCGCAAAGGGAAAAATTGCTGCTTATGCAGTTTTCTACGCTGGATCCAGTGGCGTAGTCATATTTTTCATTTGAGTTGTTATTTTTTAGATATGACCCAAAGTTGTGTTTTTTTTAAATGGGATACCCTGTATATTTGTCCAGAAATTGATTTGTCCTTTTAGAACCTTCTCAAAAATATATAATAGTATGGGTCTATTTTAATAAACAACAACAAAAATCCTAATTTTTACAATTATCATCCCAAATTTTGCAGTAGGCCATGTAAAACAATGCTGCCTTTTATTTAAAGTCGTTAACAATATCTACATCCTAACAATAAATCAAAATAAATATGTAATTAAATCTATTTATCAAAATATGTATTGATAGTTTCGCATCAAAAAAGTACCACCTACCTAGATTTATGTAACAAAAGAACAAAACAGTAATAAATTATTATGTAGCCTTTCAGCAAAAATCAACTATCGTATAAGAACTACAGTAACCAAGGAAATCAAAAGAACTGTTCAAACTGATTTCCATTTTGTTCTATGCATGCTTCGCACAATTTTCGTATTCGTTTTAGGGGATTAAGCAAAATAACGGGATGATTTTGTAAATAACGAAAATTTTCTCTTATTGCATTTCCTAAATCTTGGACATTATCATAGTGGTCTTTGTAAATTCTATTTTCCAGATATTCCCATAGAAAGAAATCTAAAATCGACAAATCTGGGGACCTAGGGGGGCATCTTATATTTGTTCCGATCCATTGATTGGTAAAATTATTGTCCAGAAATAATCTCGTCATTCCAGAATTGTGTGCAGAATACCCTTCGTTATCTCGACTTATTATATCTTCAATTAAAGTAAGCAAATCATTATACGTTATCTATTATTACGGGTAAAAACACTAAAGACTAAGATCCCATTTTTTATGAATAAATAAATGATTTTTACAGATGATATAAACTAAGAGTTTATATCATCTGCTGATGATGCTAACTTGGTTAGCGAAACGCGCGTCCAGAACGTAACAAGTTGTGGTGTAGTGTGTTTAGAACTCTTGTATTTTGATTTAAAAAATTCTAACAAATCTTTTCTCTTTCCTAAAAAATAAAGGGACTTTAACGATAAGAACAAATCACGAATAAAATTTTTGAGAAATGAATAATAAAAAATTTTACATAGTTATTTGGCAAACTTTTTTGGACACACTGTATATTTTGTTATTTCAAATATAATCGGCTGTTTATTTACTTTAAGTAATTATAAAACATAAGTATCTTTAGGGTCACTGGACCGTTAGGACTAAGGATTTAGTTCAAATATTATTTTTTTAATTAGAATATAGGGTCTCGTAAAGCAATTTGCCTCCACTGTAAAATATATAAAATGCAAATACTTTCAAATTCTCATTAAAAGAATTTTTATTGAGACCACATTAGAACCTGTTTGAGATATAAGCGTTTGTTACAAAATATTGGACAGTTTCAGAGAAGGCAAATTTTACTTCTGAGTTATCATCAACAATTTCATTAATTTTTTTAATAACTGGGATTAATTAGTTATTTAACTTTAACTTATGTCCAAATTTTCCCTTTTTCTTCTACATCTTTCATTGCGTGAGCATTTTAGAGTTTACCATTTGATGAACGTACATCTGTACGACATTTTCAGGACACTCATCAATTGAAGTAGTATTTTCTGTACACAAACAAACAAATTTCTATTCTATGACCTGAATAATGTTAATAGCTTAAATGTTTGATATTTTATTAGAAGATGTATCTGTTTGGGTGTCTGTAGAGGTGTTACTAATGTAATTACTGCTTTCTAATTCTAGTCTATTAGTTTTTAAAAAAGTAGCAGAGAGTTAGTACACAGGTTAGTATCATAAAAGAGCGAGCCAGGAAGTTTAAACTTGTAGATCGTCAGTAATTTGCTATTTTATTTGTTTTTCGTCGTTGTCTTCCAGATACCAAGCTTAAATAAGAATTTGGAAAATGTCGCTGACAATTTGACGTCCAGGCTTTTTTGAAACTTTTCAAATGGTGCATAGATTACCACAAAAACAAGTTATTTTACAAGATAATACTTCTTTGCAGTTACTATCAGAAGTAGAAGACATTGAAGTTTGTACTAAAATATCAGTTTTGCCTTTTGTCTCCAACTGTTACTGGTGATTTTTCTTGACTCCATTATTTACTAATTTTGTGTATTTGGCTGTTTTCTTCACTTATGTTATTTAAATTTTGTTCTGTATTTTCCGATGAATACTGTTTTAAAACTTGTTTTTCATTAAGAACTATATTGTGGATCACTGGACTAGTGCTTTTCACGGCTCAGTCATAGCTCCTTTCTCAGAGATTTTTTTTGTTATTTTGTGTTCTTTTATTATTTGTATCAGCTCCCTATGACCTACCATAAAAGTAAACTTTTTGGAGATTTGAAAATATAATGTCCATAAAATTATTTATTTCGCCTAAAGAGATATGTTGATATAATTAATTTCTACAAAAACCCAAGGAATGTCAAACCCTGTGATAGATAAAATGTTTTTTATAAAAACAGGGATGCATATTTGCATTTCTTCTTCAAACTGTGCAAAAAAAGATTTTTAAAGGGGCCCATCTGAAAAAAAGTATGTTGTAATTGGATGGTTCATATTAGAAATGCTCGGTCGATTTAAAATTAATTTTAATCCGCTTTCTTTGCGCATTTTTGTCATTTGGTGGGAAAAATCCAGATTCTTACCACTTTGAGATAGAATGGGATATTTCACAAATTGAACCGTTCTCTGGAGTTATTTTATAAATTAGTATTCCTTTAATTTTTGTTTAAAGTGATATAAATGGTTATTTTAGTATTCAGTGAGCGGCAAATATAATGCACAAACTCCATAAAAATTCAGGGAATATTTTTTTCAGTAAACGCTGGGACCCGATGGTTTTTGTTTTTAGTTGTGCAATTTTTGGCAGGAAATTAATTATATAATAGAAAGAAAATATAAAGTGAAAGAAATTCTTTTTGAGGGAATCCCTATTTTTTATTGCAGATTTGCTCTTTTAAATAAAGTTTGTGAGACCTTCAAACAGTGGTGACAGACATTTATTTTTTTTTTAATTTTTAGTTTGTCAAATCATTTCATAACTCCCTGTTACCTCATTAGTATTACCAACTACAATTACTATTTTAAAAATTTTCAAGGAAAAATCTGGCTGTTATGCATCTCTTTTTACTACTGAGATTTATTTAACACAAAAGAATCGACTTTTCAATTCATTTTGAAGGATGGTTTACAATTCAGTTTACATCGAGAATTGGCAATAGTAGCTGAAGTTTACCTATGATTACCTCCAGAATTCCTTTGATTACCCCTGATTTCCCCCGAGTACCTCTGAGTACTTTGGAATACTTCTTGATTACCTTTGATTTTCCCCGAGTACCTTGGAATACCTCTTGATTAACTCTGATTACCTCCATGCTGTATACTAGATTACCCCAGCTGTACAGGGTGTTCGCAGTTAAATGGACCCCCCCCTTAACTTTTTAATTTGACGTTTGACAAAAAAATGTCAAATATAAAAGTTTTATGATTCAATGTGAATTTTTTTAAAAACCTCTTTCCATATGTACAGGGTGTTTCAGAAAGTCTGGGCGTGGTTCAACTTTCCTATTTTAAATACCTACCCCATTTTTTTATTGGATTTTTAAATTCTCCTAAAAATTCCAGACATATTTTATATAGCATACCCTACACCTAAATTTAACCCATAAAAAGATTTTACCGCCAGATTTTTTCTATTCAAACAACAAAGAATTAACAGGCATTAACAGAACTAATCTAATTATTATTATATTAATTATTAATTATTATTATATTAATTATTAATTATTATTATATTAATTATTAATTATTATTATATTATTAATTATTATTATATTATTAACTACTGGAATTCCATAAGGTGCTGGAAATGGCCTCCATTCATCTCGACACATAGGCGGTATCCCTTTTTTAATTTATTCAAAGCTTTTACTAACCAATTTCGAGTCATATTTATAGTGTCTATACCATTTTGTATTTGTTCTTTTAATAAATTAACATTGGTAAGGCCCCCCAAGTAAATGTAATTTTTTAAATATCCCCATAAAAATGTGGGAGTAGCGGAGTTAGATCGGGACTATTTGGAGGCCACTTAATTGTCCCATGTTTTCCAATCCACGTTCCATACTGTCCATTTAAATAGGTTGTTACCATCCTTACGTTGTGGGATGGTGCACCATCTTGATGAAAAATTACCTCTTGTGCTTCATTCAATGGTAATTCATCGATAAGATTCTCAATATCGTTATTAAGCAAATCAAAGTATGCATTTCCAGTAAGTGAATGGCCAATAAATATAGGCCCAAGAACTCTATTGTTCTTTATGCCACACCATACATTTACAGATTGGCGACCTGAATGCTTTATTTCAAAAAACCTTTCGGGATTATTAGTGGACCAATGATGTAAATTTTTTTTATTTGGAACACCTGCGGTGCTAAAGTTAGATTCGTCGCTCCACAATACTTTATAAAAAAATGTTGGGTCCCGTTCAAGTTCTTCTAACATTCTTCTGCAGAAATATAAGCGTTCTCGTTGGTTAGCTTCTGTTAAATATTGGACTTTGGTCAGTTTAAATGGGTGCCACTTATATTTTTTTAATGTTTTGTGAATTTTTCCAACACTTTTGTGGAACTCTTTCGCACAATCTCTTATCGAATTAGCAGGTTGTTCTAGACAGAATAAAATAATTTTGATAATAATAATAATAAGCTAGAGCTAAACACCTTGAAAATATAAAAGGTAATCTAATTCTTCGTCTTCGTTCATATTTACAGTCCTTTTTCGTCTTTTTAAAGACTTGGAAGTCCCAAATAGTTCATAAATACGTTTAAACGTATTTAAAGCCGGCGCGCGTCTATCGCCATGAAGAACTATATATTCTCGTCTTGCCATATATTTGTTTTTATTGTTCTTAATATATAAAGACACAATTTCAAATTTTTCTTCTTCCAAATAAACCATGTTTAAAGTTTTAACGTTTTTTGACAAATTGTCTTTTTATTTACTATATTGGTTTCCAAGGATATGAAATGATACCACCATACGCTATTTTTCACGTATAATTTAAAATACGCGTCACAAGTAAATGAGAATTTTCTGACAGTAATATCTTTTTATGGGTTAAATTTAGCTGTAGGGTATGCTATATAAAATATGTCTGGAATTTTTAGGAGAATTTAAAAATCCAATAAAAAAATGGGGTAGGTATTTAAAATTGGAAAGTTGAACCACGCCCAGACTTTCTGAAACACCCTGTACATATGGAAAGAGGTTTTTAAAAAAATTCACATTGAATTATAAAACTTTTATATTTGACATTTTTTTGTCAAACGTCAAATTAAAAAGTTAAGGGGGGGGTCCATTTAACTGCGAACACCCGGTACACCCCTCGAATCAGCCTCACCCCAGATTGCAATGAACTTTAGATCGGCCAAAATTAGTTTTAATGTAGTTATCGCTAAAGTAGAATTATGAATATAATCAGAATTATAAGAGAGAAGATTTAGACCGACTATTAATGATGCCTAGTTTCTTGCAGAATATTTTTATTTCCCTCATAAAAGATAATCAAGAAAAAATAAGGTCAAATGGAGATGAAAAGAAACCAATTTGGTAAAAATCTAATATGGCGGAACGAAATGGCGGCACCACAAATTCATTATTAAGAAATTATTTATTTTTTACACAAAATCAAGTATGATATAGGGATATATCAGTGAAAGTTTGATGTAAATCATAATAGAGGAATAAAATGGCAACGCCTAATGAAATTTTAAAAATTCATTAAAGTAATTAACTAACTGGGTTAAAATTTGGCATAAAAATTAAATATAAAAGAGGGATAATCTGGTAAAATTTTACTGCAAATATTATATAAAGTAAATGCAAGCGCAAACAATCGGTAAATTTTTTTACCTGGAACTTCCCTCGTTATGAATTTTTTTCATTTGTTAGGAATAGTGAAGTGTGACTCAATTTAGTTCAGTACATAGTCAGTATATATATATATATATATATATATATATATATATACAATGTGTCCCAAATTTGGCTTACATGCATTGCTATCTCGTAAACCGCTATAGCTACAGGGTGGGTTAAATTAGGAAAGTTTTAGAGAATTTTATTACAAATTTGATGACGTTTTGAAGTTTAGGATATCTTTTGTGGTTTTCAAGATAATTGGGAAAAATCAAAATGGTGCATTTTCAACTTTTGCCCGTAGCTTCTAAACGACTCGTATTATGGTTTTATGTTTTATACATTATTAGGGCACTTTTATTAGAGGTACATTATGCAGGTAAAACGAAGTTTCTAGCTTCAATTGTTTTTGAGATATTGGCATCAACTTTTTATTTTCTTACCGACGCCATATTGGATTATTGTATTTTTGGAAAGATTTTTTTAAGAGCTTTCCGATGATGTATAACAAGGTAAGATTATTATTTTTCTTGAGCTCTAAAAACCAAAATAATTGTTTTTTTTAAGTAGGCCTTGATTGCGCATGGCGGCCATAATGAAACAAAAGAATGCCGCATGTCAACAATCATTTTGTGTTCCTGAATAGTACTTGTTATCATTTTCTCATTGTGCCGAGTTTTTACAAAGTTTATTTGAGTTTCTTATACTACTTAAAATGGAGGGTAATTATTCCAACGAAGAGAATTTGGATATGATAGAACTTTATTTTAAAGCAAATAGAAATACACAAGCAGCTGCGCGTTCATACGAAGAACAATTTCCAGACCGACATCAACCAAGCCAAAGGCATTTCAGATTTCTAATTGTTAACCTGTTAGGCTACGGGTCTTTTTTGAAACCGAAACCAAAGACGTATTCAATAGATAATGAAGCAAGAAACGCAGCTATAATAGAAAGTGTCAGGGACAACCCAACAACCTCAGTAAGAAAGATTGAAGAACAAACGGCAATTCCCAAATCAACCCTCCAACGAGTCTTGAAAAAACTTCACTTTCATCCCTATAAACCTACTATTGTACAGGGTCTTCAGGTAAATGATTTTGCTAGAAGAATCACGTTTAGTGAATGGTTCATCAACAAATGCCAGCAAATACCCAACTTTCATTCTAAAGTACTTTGGACAGATGAAACACGATTTACAAACTGTGGAATTTTCAATAAACATAATACTCATTACTGGGGCACCGAGAATCCTCATAGTTTAGAAGAAAGACGTTTACAAACAAAATTTGGGTTCAATGTGTGGTGTGGCATTATAGGTAATTCCAAACAATGCACTTCTGCTTTAAATCACTCATAACAATTTGTATTTTAGATAACCGTTTGATTGGGCCGTTCATTTTCCAAGCAAATTTATCGGGTAACAGATATTTGCAACTATTACGGGAACAAATTGTTCCAGAAGTTCTGTTCCCCCAAACGACCTGCAAAATATTTGGTTCCAACAAGATGGCTGTCCGGCTCACGGTACCAGAGAGGTGATGGCGGTCCTCAGAAATACTTTCGGGGAAAATATTATCGCTAATAATGGCCCTGTTGCTTGGCCGGCAAGGTCACCGGATATTACTCCTCCCGATTTTTATTTATGGGGATACGCAAAAAATGAGGTCTACGAATTTTCTCCGCCAGAAAGTCTCAGAGAGCTAGAAGACAGAGTCCGAGATGTTTTTGCTAATATTAACAGGAACACCTTAAGAAGGGTTACACGGAAGGTATCGGAGAACTGTCAAAAATGTGTGGAAAATGGAGGGAGGCATGTGGTGTAACTTATATTTTTTTTATGTGTTAATTTAAATTTAGTTTAGGTATTTTCAATAGTGTGATAGTTACATTTTAGTCACTAGGTATTCACTGTTAGTATAATATCTTAGTTGAAAATCTGAAACATCGATGGTTGAATTAATATTTTTACCCATAAGCTAACAAGTTTACAATTAGAAATCTGAAATGCCTTTGGCTTGGTTGATGTCGGTCTGGAAATTGTTCTTCGTATGAACGCGCAGCTGCTTGTGTATTTCTATTTGCTTTAACATAAAGTTCTATCATATCCAAATTCTCTTCGTTGGAATAATTACCCTCCATTTTAAGTAGTATAAGAAACTCAAATAAACTTTGTAAAAACTCGGCACAATGAGAAAATGATAACAAGTACTATTCAGGAACACAAAATGATTGTTGACATGCGGCATTCTTTTGTTTCATTATGGCCGCCATGCGTAATCAAAGCCTACTTAAAAAAAAAACAATTATTTTGGTTTTTAGAGCTCAAGAAAAATAATAATCTTACCTTGTTATACATCATTGGAAAGCTCTTAAAAAGATCTTTCCAAAAATACAATAATCCAATATGGCGTCGGTAAGAAAATAAAAAGTTGATGCCAATATCTCAAAAACAATTGAAGCTAGAAACTTCGTTTTACCTGCATAATGTTCCTCTAATAAAAGTGCCCTAATAATGTATAAACCATAAAACCATAATACGAGTCGTTTAGAAGCTACGGGCAAAAGTTGAAAATGCACCATTTTGATTTTTCCCAATTTTCTTGAAAACCACAAAAGATATCCTAAACTTCAAAACGTCATCAAATTTGTAATAAAATTCTCTAAAACTTTCCTAATTTAACCCACCCTGTAGCTATAGCGGTTTACGAGATATATATATATATATATATATATATATATATACACATCTCATGCCTAATATGAAGCCCGGTATGTCCCACAGACTACCCGAATCCCGGCCTAAATATTGGTTTGAACAAAGTGTATTTTATTTAAAAACAATTTAAATCTTACAGTTATTGCAAGCAAAGGCAGAGAGGTAATTTTTTCTTACATTTATATATTTTTTTTATATAGGTAATATTGTGAAATGAGATCTTCCATCTTGGTTATGAATGAATGATTTAGACTTGTCTACAATGATACATCACCCATCCCCTAACAAATATTTTCTAATGTTTTCAAGAAATCAGGGAGTTCACAAGAATCAAAGGAAACATCCAATTAGTACGAAAGGTCTCACGGCTGGATTCAACTAAGAAATCATGGTTCTTGGGTTTAGACCTTGTCAAATTGAAATTTCTTTCCTATTTACAAAATTACAATTTAACCATTTTTTCCCATTTTCCAGGAGCCATGTGTGCCATTACCAAGCATAAATATACATTTCCATTAATAAGTTCTAAACAGTTAAAAAAATTAAATTAATGTAAAAGACCAAGAAGTTACAGAACAGAATAAGGAATTTTCATTTATAGTAAAAATGGTTAGTGGCACTGTAGTAAAAATTCCTGTGTGGTAAAAGAAGGCATTATTCCCGGCATATGTTCCATAATAAAAACTAAAAAAATTAAAATATTAACGCTCCCTATCTCAAAAACGAATGCCTTGAAAGCACAATTAATATGAACTTCTAGCCTTAAAGTGATAGCCTTAAAGTGATAGGCATAGGCCAAGTGTGTCCGAAAAAGTATGCAACATATGGAAAACTTTATTAAGTAGGTATACATTAAGAAATTTTTATTTCTGATTAAAGTTGGTGCTTATAGAAAAAAAATAGTTTAGACAGTAATAAACTTACAAAAATACAATTTTTGTGGTGGCAGTTGTAAAGCCCAGCAAAGGTTTTTCATATACATATGTTATTTTTCACTATAAATAACTCCTTTTAACTATACTAAATACGGAAACATTTTACTTAGCTGTCAATTACGATCTTTTGTGCAGAGCTTTCAAATTGCCTAGCACAGGATTGACACTGAAGAAAAAAACTAGGATTATTTTTTTAAAGTTGTACTTAACATTTTAAGGTCGTTTTTGTTTCCATGCATTTCTGTTGAGTTGTGTTCTGGTTTTTGATTGGTTTGCATTGTTTTTATGTGGTATGAAATTTATGGGTTTATGCTTTTAACATACTGCCGTGCGATACACTTTTTAATATTTTTCTAATTAAATACATTTTTCTAATATTGTGTTTTATATATTTTTTTGAACAAATTTTCTAAATATTACCCTGTAGAAAATAGTTGAATGTTAACTTAATTAAAAAGATAATGATATTAACGCAATAAGAATGTGTCAAAGATCAAAATGAGGATCTTGCAGGATTTATTTTGTCTTTAGCGCAAGATAAGCTAGTATTATTTTCTCTACCGCTTATTTAACCAAGTTCTAAAATCTGCTTTAAACGTTTCATTAATATAAAAATTTTCCAGCCACAATTTGTTATCTCCTCTATGTCACTAATATTCATTAAATTCACTTTCGGCTAAAATCGTCGTATTAGTGGGGCTCTTTAAACCCGTAGAACCTATACAAAGTCGTATATCATTTACACACAACGACTAGAGCGCCAACTACAGTGCGATACCGTGAACCCTGAGGCGGATGTTTTTAGAGAGTAACATGTAAATATGAAGCCAAGCAAAAAATTAGTTACAGTTTTCTTTAACTTTAGTGTGAACGTAGGAAAGCTTTATACACGTTTGTATTTAGGAAGCCCGAAGATGGGCTTCCAAAGGTTGCAATGGGCTTCGAATGCCCGTGCAATATGACATTTCGGGCTTCCAAATGACGGAAGATGTGTATATATATATATATATATATATATATATATATATATATATATATATATATATATATATATATATATATATATATATATATATATATATATATATATACGTAACATAATATACTGTCTTTTCATTTTTATTTGTTCCGTCATATTTTACTATTTACTTTCTGCCTATTCCACACTTGACTTTTGAGCATAATAAAATAAATTCAATAAGTAGTTTTTACATTGACACATACCGCCATTTTGCTACGTCATGTTGAATTTGTACCAGTTTATCCCACACTCACGTCTATATTTTCCGCAAAATAAACTGAACAAGATTTTTTTGCGATGATTTTTTAAAAAAATTATTGGGCCGCCATTTTGCCGTAATTTGCATTTATAGATCACCAAACTCTGATGTACAATCATTTTTAAATAGCCTGGTAAGTTTGCTAGACAGTCTACCGATTAAAGGTAAACAAATTCTATGCGGGGACTTAATTGACTATGCTACTGTTTGTGCCATCCAGAAATATCTAATTTCTATATTCGACTCTTTCGGTCTTTCAATGCATGTATCCTCGCCAACTAGAATTTCAAAAAACTCTTCTTCTATCATCGATTACATGGCGTCTGATTTTTCTCCATCAGAGAAATCACAGGTCTATAACTCAGGTCTTTCCGATCACGAGGCGGTAATTTCCAGGTTTAGTTTACCTGTTAGGCCCTTACCAAGATCTCGCCATCGGGGCAGAATTTTCTCGGCCGCAAATTTCTCAGTATTTCATAATATTTGCTTTAACACCAATTGGAATTTTGAATCTGATAATGTCAACACAAACTTCAGAACTTTTTAAATAAAACTTTAAGTGCTTTTAACAAGGCCTTCCCGCTTAAGAATATCAAACCTAAGAGGCATAAACCGTGGACCACGAAAGGAATACGAACTTCTGCTAAAAATATGCGCTCGCTCTCATATATAAAAAAATTCACCGACTCCTTTCTTATTCTCGACTATATCTCTAATTATAGGAGGATCTACACTACTCTTATTAAGTCAGCAAAAAAATTACACTACCGAAAACGTCTAACAAACTCTAATAACGTTTCAAAAGAAACCTGGTCCATCATCAATAACCTCAGAAACAAATCAAACCCTGTGACTCAGATCTTGCCAGGGGCTAATGATCTAAATGATTATTTTATTAATGTAAGCAAAAATGTTACCTCTAGTATCTCGCCAAGTTTGGACCCTCTTTCGTTTCTCTCTCCTTCAAAAAATTTAGCTGATAGCTTTTTCTTAAGTCCCGTTAGCAACACTGAACTATTGAAGGTAATAAATAATATCAAAAGTAAATCTTCGTGTAGCACTGATGGCCTATCAATTAGAATATTCCTGAACTTGCCACTCCCAGTCATAGAGGCCCTTACAACATTAATAAATGAGTCCTTTATAAAAGATGTATTCCCTGATTGCCTTAAAACAGCTATAATTATTCAACTTCATAAAGGCGGCGAAAAAACTAACTCTTGCAATTATCGCCCAATTGCACTACTACCAGTGCTATCAAAAATCATCGAAAGGCTACTGAAGAATCGTCTTATGCCATTTCTCCTGAAACATCAGATAATATCCCCGGAGCAGTTCGGATTTCTACCCAACAAGTGCACCAGTGACGCCATGTTCACGTTGCTTAGAGGCGTCTACTTATCTCTCAATAACAACCACCCAACTGCCTCAGTTTTTTGTGGCTATGCGAAAGCCTTTGATTGTGTTAGTCATGAAATTCTGATAAACAAACTAAATTTTTATGGAATTCGTGGTACTTCTTTAAATTGGTTCAAATCTTATCTTGGGAAAAGGCAACAACTTGTAAGGGCTAATGGTTCCGATTCTGATTGTAAGTTGATTACAAGTGGAGTCCCTCAAGTTTCAGTCTTGGGACCTATTCTTTTTTTGTTATACATTAATGATATCACGAACCTTAAAATTAATGGAAGAATTTCCCTTTTTGCTGATGACACAAGCATAACATGGGGTGATTTTGATACAACGTCTTTACACTCTAGTATCTCCAAAGACTTGGTTATAATTAAGGCTTGGTCCGATTCCAATATGCTTTGTTTTAAAGTCGATAAAGCGGTGGCGTTATCTTATAAGGGAACTTTTTGCAACCACTTCAGGTACATAACAGCAATATTGAATACGTAGAGTCGGTTACATTCCTGGGTTTAAATATAAATAACAACCTAAAATGGTCTAATCATATTGACACCTTAACTAAAAAACTTTCTACCGCCTGCTTCGCCATTCGATCAGTTTCAAAAGAACTAGACGTTCCTTCTGCCAGACTTACTTATTTCTCTTTATTTGAATCCCACCTCCGCTATGGCCTTCCCTTTTGGGGCTGCTGTACCACCGAGCAATTTCGTAGTATTTTTATGCTTCAAAAGAGAGCCATTCGTTATTTGTTTGGTCTAAATAGTAGAGCTCACTGCCAATACTATTTCAAAAAACATGAAATATTAACACTTCCTGCATTATTTATTTTGGAAACGGTATGTTTGCTGAGAAAACATATAAACACCCTCCCAGAAAGGCCACAACATGTATACCCTACCAGAAACTCTAGGCATGATATTTATCTTCCCATTCCTTCCGCAGAATTAATAAAAAAATCAATTATTTACAACGCCATAAAACTTTACAACAATCTGCCAGTACATTTAAAATCTATCCCTATGCTTGCACAATTTCGAAAAAACACCAAAGCATACCTCATTGAGAGACCATTTTACAGCGTTAATGATTTTTTCTTTCAGTGAGTAAGTCTCTTTAAATTGTCACTAAACTCGCTTGTTTACTTAAATCTTTTGTGAGTCATGTCCTAACGCGTAGCATAGAATTTTGAAAATTATTATATAGGGAAAAGAACTGTCGAACATTCACTTAAAACTTAATTATTTTTGTTAGGTATTGGATTAAAAACAATTTAATTCTTTTTGTATACTACATTCTACACTAGTTCAATATACCTTCTGTTTAACATCACAATTATTTGTATAACTATAATAACATAGAGTTTAAGGTCGCATAGTTGCAATTTTGATTTCAATGTCATCGAAATTATTCACCTCGTACATGTGTGTTTGTTTACTTTTATAAGGTTATCATGATTCATTTACTGTTTGCAATGTTATGTTATATTCTAACGTGTGTTTTACGATTTGGTAAATTGATAATTTACATTTAAAAAAAAAAGCACTGACCTGTCGAAATTATTTTCGATTAATGTTTTGATATGTCTTATTTTTAGGTATATTTTGCTTTGTCCATAAAATTGTAAAATTTTTCTGCGGCAATAAAGCATACTTTTGTTTGTTTGTTTGTTTGTTTGTTGCGCAATCTTAAACTGAAACCCATATTATCAGTCTTTACCTACTCCGTTGGTCGGCAGATACTTCCCAGATATTAAGTTTCTAACTGGATTTCGTTAATGATCCTCTTGTTATGTTAAAGTGGTGTATTATTTGCTGTTAGGTTCCAGTAAAAAACTTTTTTAAAATATTGACGTTTCGCAACTTTATTGTTGCATCCGCAGGACACATAATTTTATATCCTACATGAAACCGGTATTATCAGTTTTTACCTACTCGGTTGGTCTACAGATATTTCCTAACCCTAAAGAATACACCACTTTAACAACAAGAAGATCGTTAATAAAAACCATTTAGAAACTGAATATCTGCGAACCAACGGAGTAAATAAAGACTGATAATATGGCTTTCATGCAAAATATGAAATTTATATGTGTCCTGAGAATGCACCAATAAAGTTGCGAAACGTCGACAATTTAAAAAAAGAGTTTAGTTTTTTTTTACTAGATCCTAACCCCCAAATAATACACCACTCTAACACAAAAATAAGAGGTTTCATGCAGGATATAGCATTTATGTGTCCTGAGGATGCAACAAAAAAGTCTTTTGTTTCTTTACTGGACCCCAACCCCAAATAATACACCACTCTAACATAACAACAAGATGATCATTAACGAAAACCATAGAAACATCTTATCTGGGAAATATCTGCGGACCAACGGGGTAGGTAAACACTAATAATATGGGGTTCATGCAGGGTATAGAAATTATGTGTCCTGAGGATGCAACAATAAAGTAGCGAAACGTCGACTGTTTGAAAGTAGACTTTTTGCTGAACCCTAACCCCAAATAATACACCACTGTAACATAACAACAAGAGGTTTGTTAACGAAAACCATTTAGAAACCTAATATTCAGGAAATATCTGCGGACCAGCGGAGTAGGTAAAGACTAATAATATGGGTTTCATGCAAGATAGATGATCTATATGTGTCCTGAGGATGCACAAATTAAGTTCCGAAACGTCGACAATTTAAAAAAAGACCCTTTTTTTTAATGGATCTTAACCCCAAATAATACACCAATCTAACACAATTTTTTTAACATTGTTCAGCCATATTGAATTTTAACCAAAATATTACCAGGTCATCTCCATATGACCCTTAATTTTTTGTCAAAATTTTAAGTCAATCGGGTAAGTAGTATTTAAGTTATGTCGCGAACTGACAGACAGACCGACAGACAGATGGGATTGATAAAACATGTTTTTTGGCATCTAGGGACGCTAAAACGTGAAGATATCTAAAACTTGAGAGGGTGATTTTTTCATGATTACAAAAATTTTATTTCCGTCATCTTGAATTAGTACCATTATTTTACTAATTGATCCCTATACTACAATTACTTATGGCACACAATTTGAAATCAAACCATTAAGCATTTTGCAGGCTAAATTTTTAAATATTTTACTAAGCCGCCATTTTATTTCGCCATCTTGGATTCGTACCCAAATATTACCGGTTGATTCCAATATTATACTTTGAGATAAATTGGATGAGTAATTTTGTAATAATTTTTTTTAACATTTCACTAAGCCGCCATTTTGTTTCGCAATACTGGATTTTTACCAAAATCTTACCAGCCATTCACATATGACCCTTAATTTTTTACCAAAATTTGAAGTGAATCGAGTAAGTAGTCTTTAAGCTATGCCGCGAACTGACAGACGGACAAACAGACAGAAAGACCGACAGACGGACCGACGAAGTTGATAAAATGTATTTTTTGGCATCTAGCGACGCTAAAACGTAAAGTTAGGTAAAAGTGAGAGGGTAACTTTTTCTCGATTACAAACATTTTATTTGACCTCGATTTTGTTCGGTAGTCTTGAATTAGTACAACTATTTTACTAGTTGATCCCTACACCACAATTAGTTATGGCACACAATTTGTAATCAAACCATTAACACATTCGTGGACAGCTACTGCTATTGCAGTGAATCATTGGTGATCTGCTGGGTCACTACTGCTCAGGCAGTATATTTATGTACTAATATAAAACGCACTGCTTCTTGAGCAGTAATCTTGCACATAAGAATACGTGTCTATGAATTCGAACTGTCCAGCAACTAACAATTCGAATGTTGGGCATGGTCTTCTAGGATCGTATTTTCCCGCCAGTACGAACACGTGATTTTGAACAGGTGGTTTGTCGTTTATAGTTAATTGCATAAAGACTTTTGTGCATTTGGTTTGTTTAATTTATCTCTTCCTTGTTATGATTGACGTTGAATTTGAATATGGATCCTAAAGAAGAATTGTGGTTGATCCGAACGATGTATAGGTCAACAGAATAATACTGATATGTAAAATTTTATTATTGAGTATTTGTGGCATGTGAATGTTCACTTTGTTATTATTTGTATATCTTGACTTCTAGAGCGAGTGGGGGTAAACGAGTATACGTGCGAGTGTTCGTGTGAGTGCGAATGATTGGGTAACTATTTGTGTATTCATGTGTATTTTGCTTTCATACTTTCTTATTTAGGTTTACCCCCTCATGATTTTGTGTTTGTGAATATTGTGAGACAAAAGAAAGAAAAACAAAAGAAAAGACAAAAGAAGCAAATTTATATGTATTTTTTAGAAACTATCGATGACAATGAAGAGGATTGGGTTGAGTCCACAGCTGAAATACTGGATCTAAAATTTGACATGGATACAGCAGGAATGAAAATTCAAATCACAGAAACAATGACTCCGGTTGCCGTTTTTAGAATGCTCTGGTCAAATGAGTATCAGAATTACTCTTAAGCAATTCCAATGTTTATGGAGAAAAGATGTCACATGCAGAGCGCCCTCATAAGAAAAATAGAAGAACAGCAAAATTCAACCCGATTGACAATCAAGAACTAGATACTTTTCTAGGTTTAACACTTTTACGTTCTCAAATTAGCTTTCCAGTTCTTAGCTGGGCATTTTCTTCAGATCCCCTCTGCTTTCATCCAGTTTTCAAAGCGCCAATGTCTGGAAGACGCTACGAACAAATTTTAAGACATTTGTGCTGCTCCAGAGATCAAAAGGAATCAAAATATAAACTGTATAAAATTACACCTCTTCTTGATTTGCTTTTAAATAATTTTCAGAATGCTAGAAAACCAGCCGAAGAATTATCGCTTGATGAATCACTTCTTCTTTTTCGAGGTGGTTTAAGTTTTCGACAATATATAAAAGGAAAGAAAGCAAAGTAAGGCATCAAATGTTTTGAACTTTGTTCATCAGATGGCTATGTTTATAATATCGAAATATATAAAGGCAAGCAAGAAGTACAAGAGAGTATTACAAAAATTGAATCGTTGGTTTTGAGACTAATGTCACCTTATTTGAATCAAGGACACCATTCAAACATGGATAATTTTTATAATAGTGTCACTTTATCCAATTCACTGTTGAAAAATCATAAGATACATACAACTAGCACACTTAGGGCTAACAGAAAAAATAACCTCAAAGTTTTAACATCCTATAAGCTCAAAAAATCAGAGCATATTTGGAAGGACCGTAGAGATGTGTTGATGATAACAACAAAGTATCACCCAAAATTAATCGAAATCACAAATAGATATGGACAGGTATTTTTTTTCTTTTGTTATTGTTCATGTCTAAATTTTTGTTCTTTTTTTTCAGGAGAAAACCAAGCTTTTAGAAGTCTGTGAGTACAACAAATTTATGGCTGGAGTAAATCGCAACGATCAGCTAACATCTTACTATTCAAGCCCCAGAAAACCCAGGTACAAAAAAATAATTTTCCGTCTTCTGGACATAACTGTTCTAAATGCGTTCATATTATATAACATGGTACGTAATAAAAAACAAACTATAGTAAAGTTCAGAAACCAGTTGATCAAATCTCTTTTGCGAATTCCCGACGAAATGTCCGGAAGTGATCTCTACGTACCAAAGTGACATCACGTAAATAGACGAGTTCCAAACAGAGAACCCTCCGAATACGCAAGGGCATTTCCCAGAAAAAAAATCCCCTACCCTCAGAGAACTATAAGAGAAGCAATTATTTCATGAATTGCCACCAATGTCGAACAGAGGTAAAGCGAGCTCAAACCTCATGGAGATGCATGGGGTGTGAAAAAAAAATCCGCCTTATGTGTTGGTTGTTTTCACACATTCCATTCGGCCTAAAAAATTTGATATAAGTTTGTTTTAGTTTGTTTCATTATTTGTTAGTACATTTATATAAGAATAAAGTGTTTATTTTCCAGTATAACGGTTGTACATCTTTTGCAAGCATTATTATTGAATTTAATTAAAAACCATCCATTTCACCCATTATTTGTCCTGTTAAAATATCAACAAAATCGGTTAACTAGTACAGAAGTTATAAAACTATGCATTTAGGGAAAGTCTACTGAACATCACTGTCCGCGAATGTGTTAAGCAGTTTTTTCAGGCTGAATGTTTAAATATTTTATTAAGTTGCCATTTTGTTCCCCCGTCTTGGATTCGTATCAAAATTGTACCAGTTGATTCCAACATAATACTTGATGTTTCTACAAAATTTGAAATAAATTCGGTGAATAGTTTTTTAATAATAATGTTTTTAACAATGTTTCGCCACCAAAATGTTACTTAATTTTTTTTGACGAAAATTTCAAATCAATCGGGTAAGTAGTTTTTTAGCTACTCCGCGAACAGACAGACAGACAGACCGACGGAATTCAGAAAACATATTTTTTATTATCAGATTAAGATTAAAATACTTCCCTTTTACGACGCAAGTAATAAATGTAAAGTAAAAATTAATTTTCTGGAATAAAACCTTCTATTTATGGAGGAAAATGTTAACTGTCTTTATTTATTTTTTATATATTATATAAATAAAGGTATAAAAAATAGTAAAAATAAAAATATAAAAATAAATTAGAAACAAATAAAATAATCGGCAATACAGAATTCAATTACAAAGAAATAAGACATTTCAAGAGTCCTTGAAGTTGTATGATAATCACTTAAAAAATTAAGTAATTACAATTTACAGAAATTGTATAAAGTTAATATCCAATAATTGTTTGATGTGCTAGGTGAATGTGAACAATCCCCTTGGTAAACGAGAATTTACCAGATTTTTTAAATTAATCTGGTATCTAACAATTCATATTCTTCTGTTGAGAAACTGCCAAAAGTTTTTCAAAATTAATTAATTAATCTCACATCCTTGTATCTGCTAATCTCGCATCCTCGTATCTGTTCCGGTGATATCCTTTATAAACGATCTGATCTGGACCAAGAAAATACAAATTTCAAATACAGACAAGCTTCTTTTCTCTTGGTAATCGGATTTGCTAAAGAAACAATTGAAATCCGGAAAACAAGACAATTGAAATCCTGCTGTGCAGGTCGAAAAAACAAATTTCATTACCTGTCGGGATTAATCTTGTCTGAAACCGAAAATTGTCCAAGCCATTAACGCCGACTCTCGGGCAATCTCGCTAGAAATAGAGATCAATTTAATTTAACCTCGCTTCCTTATCAAGGCGACGATTTTTCTTTAATTCTTTTGGCTGTTATTAAATTGGACTTGCCGCGGTAAAAACATTTCTGTTACTATTTCCTATTGAACAGTCGCTTGATAAAAAGAACATCTAACGAGATCTGTGGGAAATAGTTCTTTGTGATAGTGTTTTTAATTTCCAATCAATATATAAATATTTCAAATTTCGACAAGAACAAAAATTTTTTTTCTTGAAGAATTGGAAATGCAAAGCAATTTCACCTTTATTAAGAGCGCTGCGCTGGAAAACGTGATCTTTTTTTAAATGGAATAACCTTTCAGGATACAGACTGCCCTTTTGTAGGAAGATATAAGAGACAGTCTTGTTGATATGTGGTTGATTTACGTTATTATAATATTTTCCATGTAGTGCTTTAGATGACCATCTGTCTTTTTTTTGTTCTTTAATATTATCTTGAGTCATGCTTTGTTCTACGGACAAATAAAATAGTGTGAAATTTTTATCTAATTTAACCACAGCTTTATGTAATGTACGATTTTTTTGTTGGAAGTACACTCATTTGTTGGATTTCCTTAGAGTGAAGTTTTTGAATATATATAATAATAATAATAATAATAATAATAATATTTATTTATTTGCAGTATGAATTGTTACATTACATAATGTTCAAGTAAATTACATGTAGTCAAAAAAAGTTCTTACTATAAAATAGAACTACAAGGCAGTTAAAACAATGCCTGGATTAACCATGGGGCTAAAGGGGCTACAGCCCCGGGCCCCGCGGTTCAATAGGGCCTCGTAGGGGCCCTTTTTTTGTGAAACGTGCGTGAGAGATGAGAGAGAGAGAGAGAGAGAGAGAGCAAAAATATTATGAATATGAGATTCAGTAGAATGAGAATTGAAATCAATAAGTCAGTAAATTAAGAGTAAAATCAAAAGATTTACTGAAAAATCAGTAGATCTGGCAACAGTGGCGCCGGGTCGGGGCTCGCCTACGTTTTGACGGCCTTGAACGCACGCCGGCGTATCGAAGCAATAAAATAGGCGCGAAACTATTCGATAACCAATCAAATTAGTTATAGCAACCTGTTTGCCTTGGATCTTCTCGTTGTTTCTTTCTAGTTTGGATTGTCAGGATGGTCTTTGTTTTATTCACGGGTCCAGTAATGATGTAATGAAGACATAAATTTATTAGAATATTTGGATTTGGCAATCTGCAAGATCGTTACATCGATATTATTTCTTCTGTATTTTTAAAATATGTACTGTACGTTTACGTTTATGTTCATTTTAAGAAGAAAGCAGTGATTTAGTGGTACATAATAAAATAACTAAGTAACTACTTAATTATAAGCTATTAATTCATAGCTAAATAAATAGTCAGCGTTGCAGGCGTTGGTGCGTTGCGTTGTGTGGTAAGTTGAGATAATACATTTTTGTTTTGACAATCATCAATTTATTTTCAACTTACAACTTACCTGGATAACACAAAATAATTATTTTAAGGCTGCTGAGGATAAATTAGAAGCAGTAAAGAAACTGCCCAAAATAACAAGTTTTTTAACTAAACCTAACGCTTTGTTAGAAAAGGATTCCACTAAAAATAGTTCTGATTACCGAAACACAAACATTGAAAGCAGTGCTTATACTATAAGCGACACTAATACTAATGATGATAATGCGCACGATTCCTGGGAAAATTCAGAAGCAGGTATAGTATAATAGTATTACTTTTTACTCCATAACTTATAGTTTACAACTTAGATACACTGAATCATTTTGACGGTTTAAATGTAGCGTTGAATGTTGATGGCAAATTTCACTTTTCCATTTAAATTTATTTTCATTTTAGTGCCTTCAACAAGTAAATCTGATGCAGCCCTTTCTATTCGACATAGTTTATTCCTACCTAATAAGGATCCCGCCAAATGGCCTGAAATAATTACCGATAATTTAATTGATTGTTATTTAGAAAAAGGAGCCGAATATTTTCAAAATTTTGACGCTGATAAAAATTTCAAAGCTTCATTAAGATCCTACAAATCACAAAATAGAAAATTCAGCAAATCAATGCTATACAAGATTTTGGTAAACGGCGAAACGGTTAGAAGGCAGTGGATTTTATATTCTCTCAGCACCGGAAATATTTACTGCTTTTCTTGCAAACTTTTTAATTTCGACAAAGGTGCCCCATTTTGTTGCGGGTTCTCAGATTGGAAAAAGGGTCCTCAGAAAATCGAACTCCACGAAAACAGCAAAGATCATAGGGTCAGTATGAACAAACTTCTTTCGGGAATAAATTTAGAAAAACGAGTGGACAAAAATATTGCAGACGCCTTTCAGAAAGAAAAGAATTATTGGATTGATGTTTTTAAACGAATTGTAGTTGTAATTAAATTCCTAGCAGGAAGAGGTTTACCTTTTCGTGGAGACAATGAAAGTTTTGGGTCATCATCTAATGGTCTTTACATGGGAATGTTGGAAACAATTGCCCAATTCGATCCTTTCTTAGATAATCATATTAAGAATTATGGAAATAAAGGTAAAGGTAGTGTTTCCTATTTGTACAAAACCATATGCGAGGAGTTTATCAAATTAATGTCCGAAAAGGTACTGAAAAAGATTATAGGAGATATCATGGCATCCAAATATTATTCAATCATAGTAGATTCAACACCAGATTTATCACACGTAGATCAGTTATCGATAATTATACGTTATTGCTCTAATGAAAAAGGTGGGCAAGTACATGAGAGATTTTTAGGATTTGTACCTATTTTCAGTCATACTGGTAAATCTTTGTCGGAGGTTGTTATAAATTTTCTAACAAAAAATTCGTTGGATTTAAAGTTTTGTCTTGGACAGTCCTACGACAATGCAAGTAATATGTCCGGGCAGTATAATGGCCTCCAAGCACATATACGAGAAATTACAAAAGTAGCTTTTTACGTGCCTTGTTTTGCACATTCCTTAAATTTAGTTGGAGAATGTGCTGTTGACGATTGCCTTGACGCTACAAAGTTTTTTAATTTTTTGCAAAAATTGTATGCTTTTTTCGGGGCCTCTACACATCGATGGCATTTGCTTTTAAATCATATTGACAAAAACCTTACTGTCAAATCGCTAAGTACCACTCGTTGGAGCTGTAGGGAAGATACGGCAAAAGCGTTAGTAACAAGCTATGTCCAAATATTTACCTGCTTAAAAACAATGTCGGCTGATCCTTTAGAAAAAAAAGACACAAAATTAGAAGCCGCGGGTCTTTCTAAACAAATGACAAAAATGGAGACTCTTGTAATGGGTACTTTCTGGAGTAAAATTTTAAGACTTTTTGGGGAAGCTTCCAATATACTACAAAAACCAGGTTTGGATTTGTTATTTGGTGAAAAAATATTAAAAGGGCTAATAACAAGTGTTTCCTCTTTCCGAGACCAATTTGATTTGTTTGAAAAAGAAGCCAAAAAGTTACTACCACAGGAGGAATATGATTATTCTATGGGCAGGTCAAAACGTCAAAAGAAATATCCAGATGGTAAAAATGAAATGGTATCAGATGAGAGAGAAATTTTTCGAACACAGACGTTTTTAATAATAATAGACAAGCTGGTCAATGAATTACAACGACGTTGTAATGCATATGCAGATCTTGCCAAATTGTTCGGATTATTATCGAAATTTAGTTCTGGTTTATCTAAAGCAGAAATTGAAGAATTTTCCGCAAATGTAAGAAGCGTCTATAAAGATGACTTAAATAATAATTTAACTGATGAATTGGAATTCTTTTCTGACCTTCTTAAAACTTCCACAAATAAAGTACTTAATCCGCTTGATCTCCTAAAGTACATTTTGGAAAATCCATTAATTGACACATTTCCAAACGTTTATACCCTTTTAAAAATTTATTTGTCAATACCTATAGCAAATTGTGAGTCAGAACGTTCTTTTTCAAAGCTGGTTTACATTAAAAATAAATACAGAACCACAATGCAGGAGGAACGTCTGTCTTCATTAACATTAATGTGCATAGAAAGAGACGTTCTGAAGGAATTAGAATTCGATGGCGTGGTAGAAGAATTTGTTAACCTTAAATTACGAAAAAGAAATATATTTTGACCACGTACATATATTATAGGTATATAGCTACTGTTTTTTGTTTGTTATGGGAATAAAATTTTATAAATAATATTTTGCATTTTATTCATAAAGGGCAATGGCGTATCGGCGTATCTAGTAGGGTGAGCGCCGCTTTTTTTCTACCCCCCCCCCTAAAAAAGGGCCCCTTAAAAATATAATAGCCCCGGGCCCCATAAAAGCTTAATCCGGCCTTGGTTAAAACTGATATTTATATTGTAGTCCTTAGGATATTAAGCATTCCTAATCCATAGGTCCAATTAAACAAAAAAAATAAAACTAGTTTATTAAGTAAGGAGCAGTTAACAAAAGTTAAACAGAAGAAGAAAAACAATAAGTTCGATAATAGGCTATTTCTTAGTATGCAGAATACAATAAAATAGGTTTGACAAAGGAAAATTGCAGCTATTAAAACACTTAATTGTATACCTTAGCTTCAAGGATACGTTTAAGGGAAGATCGGAAACCTGAAGCTATAAGGTGCTTAAGCGATAAGGGCACGTTATTATAAATGCTGTAAATATTATAAGAAAATGATCTATTAAAGATAGAGGTACGGTGTGGAGCTGGAGAAATAAGATCCCTAAAATGGAAATTCAAGGCATGCTCGTCCGTATGGAATTTTATTTTGTTATACAAATATGGTGGTGGTCGGGTAGTAATAATAGAATGAAAGAGGTAACTGCAATGCAGTCGTCTTAAATGCATAGGAAGCCAGTTCACAAGTTGCATTGTATGACTGACAGGCAACATTACTTTCACCCTCTGAGGCAAAATATTTCTGTGAGGATATAACATTTTTAAACTAGCATACGCTCGTTTTAAACAGTTAGTAAGATGCCCAGAAAATCGTAGATCAGTATCCATTTCAAGTCCTAAGCTTCTTGCAGATGTGACACACGATAACACAATAAATTATTATTATTTATACACTGCTGGACAATAGATTTGTCCAATGTAATTCTCTAAGGCAATTTCGAAGACCTGTATTTGCAAAACACATGAAGGTATCGAGATGCGGTTTTCAATTTATTTTTAGACAATATGGTTTTGAGTAACATGTTTTTGTGTCAATATTATAGGAAGCTCAAAATATTATATATAGGGTGTTAAATATTACCCTAGCAAAAATTCGAAATTTCATTTCTACGAGAATTTATAAAACATAAAATCCATTAAAATTTTTATACCAAGATAGTCAGTGGATGAATACTTACAAAAAAACAATTTTGGGCGATTTTTGACAGTTCCTATATTTTTTTAAGTACATTAATTTTGCCTAAAAAATATTTTTTTAACTAAAATTGTTATATTTTTAATACGATTACACAAGCAACAGTATTTCTTTCCTCTGACGTATTTTTACACATGCCTTTAACTAAGTAAATGCCGGAAGGGTTATTTTAGATGATACAGGTTGTCCAAAAAATGTTTCTTTCTCGGTAATACAATGAATATATATTTTTCTTTAACGTTTAGTAACTTCTCGTTTATCTGCAAACTGTTACAAATTCTCGTTTATCTGCAAACTGTTACAAAATAACCCTTCACTGGAGTATATAAGTCAAAAGCAGTGTTATTTTGGTATTCACTGTGTTTTCTGATGTGATTCATAATGTTGGTGACCTTTGGACCCGCACGATAAGATCGCATTCGACTATACCCTATGTCAGTGCCTCTAAACGGTTTTTTTATTTTTGCTTGTCGCGTCACTATTGCTTCAGTTACAGCCTGACACAATTAAAGCTTGTTTGTACAATAATTTTTTGCTTTTCTACAATTTTAGGCTTAGTTGAAATAACAGATTAAAATAATTTTTACTTCCTCATTGTCATTTTTTCTCCTCTACAAATGGGTGAAGTTGGTGTTACAATCCGACGTTTCGGATCCCGGCGACCATCATCAACTTTTAATTTAAATAAGGATCTGGATTTTTTATTTGACTAAGGTACTGTAGGGTAACAAGGCCGGCCATGTAATAAGGCCGAACATTTATAAAATACAAAACACGTTCACAATTGACACATCTAGCGCCACCTCGTATTAGGAGTCTTAAACTAATGCGAATAATGCAAAAATGCAGCCAGTGTCCCTTCCCGATCGGCTGTGTGCAAGTGTTAGATTAGTGAGTTCTAATTTATTTCTGTTTTTATAAGAAACAACCGTAAATGGTAAGTAATATTTTCCTTGTAAGACGATATTGGACTCTATATTAGGTGTCAGTTAGTAAAGTTGATGTTAATTAGAGGCTGAGTTAGTTATTAGATATTAATATGATATTTGCTAGATGAACCTAACCTTAAAATGTCGATGGTATGCTTTCCAGGTGATAAGGCCCCGGCCTTATTACCTGCCTTAATTGTTATCTGCCATTAAAATTCATGTCATGCAATAAGGCCGGTTACAAAATTGTACGTAACACCATTTTTTTTTTATCTTGCAGCTATGGGAAAGAAAAATCGGGGCATTAGGGCCAATTGGACGGAAGACATGATGGAAGAAGCCTTGCAGTTGTTAAGACAGGGTCATTCGCAAGAATCAGTGGAACAACGTTGCGGCATTCCGCGCCGAACACTAAGAAACCATCTTAAATCTGGTTCAACAAAACGATCATTGGGGGCAAAACCCATATTGAACGTTGACCAAGAAAAGGACTTAGAGGAGAAAATCATCAGATTTGCGAAGAAAGGATTCCCGCTAACTTCAAAAGTTTTACGTCGCAGTGTTTTCAAATTTTGTGAAGCGCTTGGTGCTCCACATAAATTTAATAAAAACGCTCAACTAGCGGGTAAGGAATGGTACCGATCATTCTTAAAACGCCATCCGAATATTTCACAATGACGAGCTCAACAACTGAATCCTGCCCGTGCTCAGAAATTAAACCCTTTTATTGTTGGCGATTATTTTGATAAGCTAGAAAAGTTATTGGAGCGGACTGGTCTTAAACATCGCCCTGAAAAAATTTATAACATGGACGAAAAGGGCTGCAGACTAACACTACATCACCAACAGCGTGTGTTAGCTCAAAAGGGTTCGAAAAGGGTGCATTTAGTTGCATCAGAACACGCAGAAAACGTAACAGTGGTCGCATGTGCAAATGCGCTTGGCCAAGTTATACCACCCATGGTACTGTTTAAAGGACAACGCCTAAAACCTGTTTATTCTGATGGACTACCAGCGGGATCGGCTGTTCACATGACACCAAAAGGTAGTATGACCACCGAAATATTTTTAAAATGGTTGGATCATTTTGCCAATTTTATGTTTTCCGCGCCAACAATTTTAATCTTTGACGGCGCTGCAAGCCATTTAGATGTGACCATCGCAGATAAAGCGGAAAATCTGGGGATTGAACTTTTATGCCTACCGAGTAATACTACCCACGAACTCCAGCCAATGGACAAGTCAGTTTTTCGCTCATTTGAGTCCCATTGGGATCAGCAACTTCTGGAATACTGGGATCAACATCCGGAAAGGAGGCTTAATAAAGAGAGATTTGCGGATGTTTTTACTCCAGTTTGGGATAAGTGTATGTCCATCAGCAATATATCACACGGTTTCAGAGCAACGGGCATTTACCCGTTCAACAAGAATGCAGTTCCAGAACACGCATTCGCACCTAGTCTTCCGACCAATCGCCGCCGTTCTCAGGAAGAAAACAATGACCATGTAACAGATGACCGAAGAGAAAAATGACACAGACGAGTGGGATTCGGAAGATGAGGTCCCGTTGGCAAAGCTAATGCCAAAGAAAGCACACGACAATTCTTTTTCTGAAGTTCTAATTACACCTGATATGCAGATTAATAAAGCAACCAAAGTACGCAGAAAAGCCTTTAATTATCGAGCTCAAGAAGTTAAAAGGCAAGTATTTGACGATTATAGTTCCATCAAGAATAAGATTAATAATTCATCAAGACTGTCAACAAATTTGCCAAGTACCAGTAGTGCTGGAACCTCAAATGGAGTTGATGAAGTTTGGTTGTGTTCAGTATGCGATAAGGATTATGTGGCTGATATGAGATCCTGCTCGGCATGTGGTACCCGGGTACATGAAGAGTGCGTCGGGCTTACCAAAAAGGATAAAGACATTTTCATATGTCCCAAATGTTCGAGGACCTAAAATGTAATTTGTTTTTAGCCTTTTTTACTTGTCTTGATGGCAGGCTTTATTACCTGTCTCGATTTTTTACAGAAGGCCTTATTACCTGACTGGTTTGGTAATAAGGCCGAAATGCCAGTTCCTAAGTTTTTTTTAATAAAAATGTATCTTTAGTTTTTTGTATTTTTAGGTTTAAGTTTTCATAAAGAGAAGGTGTTCAGTTATTCTTGAATTCACTTGTTATACCTAAAATGTTGTTAGGAAGATAATAAATAAATTTTAAGTATTAACCCGGCCTTATTATCATACAGTACCTTATTCGATAGCTTTTAGAATCCTAAATTAAACAATGACAAAAAAGTCATATCACGCCATTTCATTTTTTCGAGAAAATCGGTATTATTTGAAGAATTACTAAAAAACGCCATCTAGTGACCACGAGTAGAATCATTACGCTGCAGTCAATAGGTCTACGTGTAAAGCAAAAACAGCGCTTTTTTCTGACACCAAGCTCAATGTCATCGGTTCGTCCAAAGTAGAGACATAAAGGTTTGAAAGACAAGAAAATGACCTTCCCCCACAACTTTATTACCGAAAATAGAAAAAATGATAGAAAGGGAAAATTTGCGTAATTACTTAATGCTTAATAAAGAATGCAATGGTTATATTTTCGATAAACCTTCATTGGGAAAATTCAAGAGAAAATCGGCATTTTCCATTTTTGAGTTGCTGTTACGCCCCCTACCGACGGATTTCGAACTTAAAAATAATTTGCAGAGATTTCCCTTGGCCGATTTACCTATAAATATTTTCCCTTAAGCTCTATCATTGACAGTTCCCCAGCTACAGCCGCTTACCTCGCTTATTTGCCTACCCTGCTCGATTTCTGTTATTAATCAAGTTATCGCTGGAAACAAATGCCTAATGCATCTATTGGCATGAAGTTGAAATGCATTTCCTCTGTCAAAATTGTAAAAATATTATCTTTGTGGTGATATAATACCAGTTAATAATGCTTAAATTAAATTTAAATGAAAGAAGAAACTGTATTCGTCTCTTAAATGGCGGAATGAGTGAACATGAGGTCGCCAATATTTAGTGTTAGCCAAAAAATGATAAGTAGAGTAAAAAGTTAATATAATGTCGACGGGAACGTAAACTTTCGCTACCATGGTGGACGTCGAAAGAAAATTGGACAGCGAGAGGAACGAATTTTGATTAGAGACGTTCGTAGGAACAGTACTCAAAGTGCAAAAATATTAAATGCTACTTTTAGGGCACAAACCGGAGTTGCTGTATCTAATCGAACAGTTACGAGAACGCTTAATCGTAATAATTTAAAGTGGGTATTCTCTACTAATCTGCTTAATTATTATTTTCTTCGATTCGATGTTGTTAATTTTGTGGGAATTTTTAGTACAGTGTTTGTTTTTTAGTTGGTCTGCAAACATAAGTCTTGAAAATTGCCCTACAAAGTCGCATTAGACAAACCAAGTCAATAGATGCATTAGGCATTTGTTTCCAGCGATGATTTAATTAATAACAGAAACCGAGCAGAAAACGATGCATTTCTTAGGTATTGTACCCGGTGGACAAATAATCGAGGTAAGCGGCTGTAGCACGGGAACCATTAATGATAGAGCTTAAGGAAGAAAATATTTAATTTTAAGTAAATCGGTCAAAAGAAATCACTAGAAATTGTTTTCAAGTTCGAAAACCAGCCAGTAGGGGGCGTAGGGAAAATGCCGATTTTCTCTTGAATTTTCCAAATTAAGGTTTGTTGAAAATGTAGCCATTGTATTCTTTAAGTAATTACGCAATTTTTTCCTTTCTATAATTTTTTCTATTTTCATTAATAAAGTTGTGGGGAAAGGTCATTTTTTTGTCTTTCAAACCGTTATACTCTGCTTTCGACGAACCGATGAGATTGAGCTTAGTGTCAGAAAAAAGCCCTGATTTTGCTCTTCACGCAAACCTGTTAACTGTAGCCTAATGATTCTACTCGTGGCCACTAGATGGCGTTTTTTGGTAATTCTTCAAATAATTATTTAATTCAAGATTCCAAAAACTACAGAATAGTGAAATAAAAAATCCAGGTCTGTATTTAAATTAAAAAAGTTGATGATGGTCACCGGAAGCAATAGTGAGGGAACAAACAAAAACAAAAAACCGTTTAGAGGCCCTGACATAGGGTATACTCCAGTGAAGTCCAAATGTTTTAATTTGTGACAGTTTGCAGATAAACGAGAAGTTACTAAACGTTAACGAAAAACATATATTCATTGTATTACCGAGAAACAAACATTTTTTGGACAACCTGTATCTTCTAAAATAACCCTTCCGGCATTTACTTAGTTAAAGACATGTGTAAAAATACGGCAGAGGAAAGAAATACTGTTGTTTGTGTAATCGTATTAAAAATATTAAAATTTTTAGGCAAAATTAATATTTTTAAAAAAATATAGAGACTGTCAAAAATCCCCCAAAATGTTTTTTTTGTATTCATCCAACAACTATCCTGGTATAACAATTTTAATCGATTTTAGGTTTTTTAAATTCTCGTAAAAATGAAATTTCGAATTTTTGCAAGGGTAATATTTAACACTCTGTACATAATATTTTGAGCCTCCTATAATATTGACACACAAACATCTCGATATCTCCATTTGTTTTGCAAACACAAGTCTTCGAAATTGCCTCAGAAAATTACATTGGACAAACCTATTGTCCAGCAGTGTGGTTACTTTTAAAGTATCTATGACTTCTTTTCTGTTTTTGCCAAAGACCATAACCTGTGACTTTGCCGGATTAATAAAAAACTGATGTTTTTCGGAAGCATCTATTATATTTTTCAGATCTTTATTTATTACTTGCGTTTTCAACGTCACTAGGATAAAAAGAATGCCTTAACTGTGTATTATCTGCCTATTGATAAGCCTGACAGTGTTCAAGAGACTTGATTATATTACAAGTATACATACAGAATAATAAAGGGCCTAACACTGAGCTTTGCGGAACACCACAGAGAGAATCAGAAATTAGAAATACCTTCACTAGTTTTACCAAATTGATATCTATTGTGCAAATAGTTTTTTATCAAATTTGAGGCAGACTATGAAAAACCTATATAATGTAAAATCGACACTAAAAGCTTATGATTTATTTTATCCAATGCCTTTGAGAAATCGAGTAAAACAAGCGTAGTCGTACCATAATCAATATCATGTAAAATGTCGTCCACCACATCAAGTAATGCAGTTGTGCAACTAAAACCCGGTCTAAACCCCGATTGCCGTTCAGGAAATATATTTTTTGATATGCTCTCTCATTTGAGTGCACATTATTTTTTTCGATACCTTAGAAAGTGGCGATAAAATAGAAATAGGCCTCAGATTTAAAAAACTACTGATATAATTTTTTTCGGTAATGGCAAAACCATAGACACCTTCGATTCATCAGGAAAAATCGAATTTAATAAACAAGAATTATTTATATGTACAATATATGGTAAAATATAAGGGCAACACAACAATATCATTTCTATATTTAATTATCAGGCCCCGTGGCACTCGATTTAATTTCATTGAGACATCTATATACTGTAAATTCCTCAACCAAGGTAAATTTAAACTTATCGGCATAATGTGTAAGCAAATGGGATGAGTAAAAAAAAATTACTTCTCTATCAGGTTCAATTGCATTTGAGAGTTGCAGAAAAAAATTAGTTATTTCACTTGGCTTGTTCATACCTATGGGTAAATCCAAACTCTTATCTTTGCTGAAATGTCAAGTGTTCGCATTGTTTTCCGTAAGTTTTTACTATTATTTCTATTAACACGCAAGCAGTACTCTAAATATGCTTCCTTTTTCCGCTTTATAGCGTTAGTTACTTGGTTTTTCATGTCTTTATAGTTTTTTGTATCTGCCAAGAGCCCTGTCTTTTAATAATAACATTTCTTTTGAGTAGGGGCTATAGTGTCAAACATTTCTAAAAAAACAGCACTGAAATAGCTAACTTTTAAATTTATATCTTGTATATAAAGTATGTTATCAAGTTGTGACATGTTTAACAACTCATTTAATAGATTGTTATCAATTTTTTTGAGACATATCTTTTGGGCTTTGTTCACACTTTTTAAGGAGAATTCACAATATACCAAGAAGTGGTCTGAAATGTTAAAAATGTCTTTTACGCCGGAATTATAGAAATTATTTTCATTTGAAATTAAGATTAGAACTTTTAAAGTAAAGGAGGTTTTAGATTAACGATTCGGAGAACTTATAACCTGTTTAAGATTAAAACAATCAATTGCTCTATTAAAACGTATTGTCTTACTATCTTCTAAGTCCAGTAAGTTAATATTAAGGTCTCTCCCACACATACTGAGGAATATTCTGCTATTGTCTCCTCGAACTCGTCTAAAAAATTTAAATAGTTTGAAACAGAGGCTCTGTACAAGTTGCCTTTAATGTATACTAATTTATTAATATTAATTTTGAGCCATATCTCTTCAATATAAGGTTTTGTATTAGCCGCTAACGTTTTATATTCCAGACCGCTTTGTGAATAGATCATTCCTCTTTCTCCCTCGTTTCTACTGATTAATATTCTTTCTTTACAGGAATTAAGGTGAAGTTTTCTATTTTTTGTGCGTTGTGTGGTTATTAAAAAATAAATATGTTTTCTAAAACGATTTGGGTCCATTTCAATACCCCCGAGCGAGTAAGTAAGTATTAGAATTGCAAATGTGTTGATCGCCCTAAATACATTTTTAGAATAGAGTTTAGATTTAAGTAACAGGTCTAATCATTTTTATACTACTGGATCAATGCATGTTTAATTTTAGTGTGGTTAAGTTTTTGGTTCTGGTGAAACCCTAGGTATTTATTTAGTTCATTTCCTTTCATTTGTTCAAATGTTTCGTTATTTAATGTATAATTTAATTTTAATTTAATTTTACAATGGATTAAGACATACAAAACCAGAGGGCACTAGGGAGTCACCATAAAATAACCTATGTTTGATGTTAATGTAATCTGTGTCAATACATTTTGTGCCACTCGTTAATTTTATTTTTGTTTTCCACCTTTTCATTACCACTGTGACAAAATATTGGATAATATGATGTATTTTGTGTATGTTTAGAACTTGTGAAAGCCATTCATTGATTATATCAAAAGCTTTCTTGTAGTCGATGAACATGACATGAAGATTTTGTTGTTCGTTTTCTACTTGTTTCATAATTATGCTGTCAATTATCATTTGTTATTTACATTCCTTGCTTGTTTTCCTACATCTTTCCTGTTTCTCCGATAGTATGTTCTTTTTAACTAAATGTTTGTCAGTTTAATATGGATGTGATGAGATTATAAAGGGTGGGAAGGCACGTAATTGGTCTGAATTGGTCTATTATTAGCAGGATCTTGTATCTCTATGCTTTTTTGGTTTTATGAAAGTTTTTCCCTCAGTGATAAATTATGGTGTTAACTTTGGGTGTTGAATTATTTTATTAATCTGTGTGGTTAGGTATCCGTTTGTTGTTGTAAATTGTGTGTATTTTTTATAATGGTTGTTAGTTCCTCTTCTGCTACGATGTAGTCTGACTACTTCGATACGTTTTGTGCCTTTCTATTTCGTCTTTAATCCATTTTGCTTTTTTATTATATGTTTTTGCATTTGAATATATATCCTTCCAGTATTCTGTTATTTGTTGTTATTAATATTGTTATTACTATTTTTATTATTATTACCATTACTTCTCGACTTTTTGTCTCATAGTATTCCTGTAGTTGTGTTTTATACTGACGGGATTATACCAAGTACAAAAAATAACCGAAAAAAAGGAAAAGGAAAAAATATAACTATTGTGCATTAAGAAATGATCTAACGATGCTACATCTTTTTAAAATGACCGATTTCTGGGTGTTCCTGTGAATGTCTGTATTAGGTCCTAATTGAGCTAAATGCGGTGTAAACGTTGTTGAAGTGAGACCTGTTACTGATATGACGAGAGGAACAATTCACTGTATTTCGCTTCAATGTTCTCGTTGTTGGGGATAGCCATGTCAATTAAATAAGTGATCTTTTCTTTTTTGGATTGAAAGGTGATATCGGGTCTGTTTGCGGGGATTGTTTTATCTGTGTGGATGTCAATGTCACAGTAGAACTTGTAGTGTTCGTTTTCAAGTATGGATGTTGGCGTATAATGGTAGTAAGGGTCTGTGGTCTCCGTTAGCTTGTATGTTGTGGCTAATGCTTGATGAACGACCTTCGCTGCTGAGTTGGGTCTCGCATTGTATTCAGTTCCGGCCATTATTCTACATCCACTCGTTTTGTAATCGATCGTTTCTCTCTACTGGTGACATTTCCTGTACCTGTCGTCGTCAATGGTTGTGTCCTTGATTATGTGCTTTTGGTAGTATCTGGTTGCTATCACTTTGTCCTGGATGGCAAGCGGGAAGCTTTTTGTTTCGGGGAACTGCTGCCCTTCTTGTAGCTACGTATATGAAAGCTTTTTATGTATGTGGTCTTGCTTTATCTTGTATCTGTGTATTCCGTGAAGTGTTTTTTCAGACCAGGTGCTCATCTTTTCTTGTCGTGATTGGATGTGACCGTGTGCGTGTGCTGCGTTGCTCGTTTGAGACAGGTTGAGCGGTGTATATTTCTTGTCTGCCTTTACTATTGCCTTGTGGAGGTTAGTTTGTTTGTTGTGGAAGAATAAGAGTTCGTAAATTTGTTTTTTATTTAGCGATTGTATATCTATAATTCCCCTAACCCCTTCTTTTCTCTCGATGGTGAGTCTTTCCTTGCATGCGTTGGGATGTAACTTCCTGTGTTTAGTGAATTCAGAGCGTATAAGAATGTGACTGTTTTCTAGGTCTGTGTGTGACCATTTAATAATATCAAACGAATACGTGAGAATAGGTATGGCGAAGGTGTTAATAGCTTTCGTTAGATTTCTGGAGTTCGGTTTTGTTTTTAGCAGTTTTGTGAGTTTAGTTTTAAATTCCGTCTCGAGATCTGATTTGATATGAGTGTGATTAATTTTGGTACTTTGATGGAACCCTAGGTATCCGTATGTTTCTTTTTTGAGCATGTTATCTTTCCACTGTCCCTTGTTGATATGAAGTAATTTAATTATACCAAATTCCATGTTGATGTCCAGGGTAAACGTTTCTGTGATTTTAAGGAGTTCCTTTAGCTGTGCCTTTGTGCTTGCGTATAATTGTATGTCATCCATGTACAAGAGATGGTTTATTCTGTATATGTTATTTTTTTGGTGTTTAATTTGGAATCCGAAGTCTGTGTTATTCAGTGTGTTTGAGAGTGGATTGAGACAAAAGCAGAACCACAAAGCACTGAGTGACTCTCCCTGGAATATACCTCGTCTGATCTAGATCTCTTTTGTTTCGATGTGTTCTTTTTCTGTTCTCAGGTTGATTTTAGTTTTTCACGTACTCATGACTTGCGTAAGAAATTGCCTGAAGTTTTTATTGACTTTGTATAATTCTAGCACTCTGGTTAGCCAACTGTGGTGTATCGAATCAAAGGCTTTTTTATGATCTATGTAACTAGTATGAAGGTTTCTATAACTTTTCCTTGTTTGTTCCATGATGACACTTTCTATAATTAGCTGGTCCTCGCATCGTCGATGTTTTTCCTTCACCTTTTTTGCTCTTCCATTAGAACGTTTTTGTGTGCTAGATCTTATTCTATTCTCCTGGTAATTGTGGTTGTGATGATCTTATATGGAGTTGGAAGGCACATAATAGGTCGGTAATTTAACGTGTCCTTATTGTTTTTGGGTTTAAGGTATGTTATTCCTTGGGTGAGAAAACTGGGGAGTGTGCTAGGTTTTAAAATAATTTCATTAATTTGGCGAGTGAGAGCTTCATGTGTGGAGGTAAACTGTTTGTACCAGAAGTAATGAATGTTATCTATTCCAGGACATCTCCAATTATGGGTGTATTTGATTGTTTCTGCAACTTCTTGTGTTGTCATTGCAAATTTCTTGTTTGGTTGGTGGTTCTATTACTCGTGCCTCCTCATTGCTCACGCTTCAAAACAGGTTGTTAGCGTCCTTTCTTTCATTTAACTGTTTGTATCTTCGGAGTCATACATAGATAAGTTTTGCTTCAGAGTGTCAAGGATTTCTATAAGCGTGTGATCAGGAGATGCAGATTTGATTTCATTTTCTCTACACTTTGTGTGATACGTTTTGACTTGTTGCCGTTCATGGATTGGGTAAGATGTCCCAATTCTTTTCTAATTTCGTTAATTTTGTTTTCGATCCTTATCTGCCATTTCAAATTTCTGTGTCGTGACGGGATTATTATTATTATTATTATTATTATATTTATTATTTCGCTCTATACGAAATATCAATTCTTTTTTAAATGAATTTCAAACATCTCTTTTTGCAAAGAATTACCCTTATAGACACAAGCTAGACTAGTTTTAACCAGCTACCAATAAAACAATTCTCCGGCGTATTTGAAAGGACTGAAACGCTTTGTCCACATATTCCGGTAAATAACATAATATCACAACGTCCCAAAACTTTTCAGTTACAGTTTAACCACGTAAATTCAAAGGACCGAGCCATATTTGATTTTCGTGATGTAAATAGGCTTTGCCCCAACAGATCCTCTGAGACTGCGACCCTAATTTATTATCGGTTAACATTTTATATGTCCTATTTGGGGCCAAGCACACAAGACAAAGAAAATAAGGTAAAGCCTAAATTTTCATCAATCTAAATAATACGATATTCTGGGACTGTTTTGTGGTTGAAAGTCGCAAAAAAGTTAGGTAGGTTTGCGTATATCCCTTAAGCCTCGTTCGTTTTAATTAATCAATATTTGACCTCAAACCACTTAAATTAGATTTTTATGTTCACATACAGAGTGTGTTGGTTAATATTCCATTTGGTTAAATGTGTTTAATTGGTGAAATAAAATGTAATTATTTACAAATAAATTAAATCGGGGCTGTTTCTAGTATAGGCGTTGCGACGCATTTTTTGAACAAGACAATTTCCAGAACTATTGAATTCTAAATTTTCGAAACACAAGTGCTCTATTGCCCTCGTAAAAGAGAGGTACCGTATATATGGAAAATCATAAACCCGGGATACCTATAATATACATTAAAATCAAATGTTATAAACGAAGGAAGAAAAAAGGCCAACATTGTGATATATAAAAATAAAGAGTGGGACTTGAAAGAGCCCCGACCTTGACATGTACGAGAAAATAGAAACAAAAAGAATAGATTCTCACGCAATTTTGTGTATTTTTTATTCAGATCCGGTGGCTACATCCAAACTAAACTTCCACGAATGAATTATATTAGTATTATTTACTACAACAGACATACACAACAAACAAATCCTGTCAAACCGTCATAGTATTTGATAGGTGATAGTAGTTGTAGTAAGGGGGCGAAGCCCGGTGGATATTCCTAAAAGACCCATCCTTGGTACACCCATTCTCAGTCTGGATAACTTTCTGCTCCGTCCACAAAAGGCAGTGAATCCCTGAAGATGTCTCGTACAATAGCAGGCGAAACGTCGGAAAGTAATACCAATTCGACACGGCCTAAATCCAAAAACCGGGACTTTTTAATTGACTTCTGTCAGCGTGAAAGCTTTCGTAATAAAAGCAGTTTTATTATTGCCGAGGCTTGCCTATCATTTGCCGGATTAAAAGAATACGATAGTTAAGTATCGTCCTGGCACTGACGAGATTTACAATTTTTGGGAAATTAGTAGTATATATACGTTTCAGGGTCCCCAGATGACGAAGGACATATTTTCTCGATCCTGTCGGTCTGTCTGCCTGTCGGTCTGTCTGTTCGTGGCATAACTAAAAAACTACTTAGCCGATTTGGTCAAAAATTAACGGTTATATGGGGATGGCCTGGTAACATTTTAGTAAAAATCCAATATGGCGAAATAAAATGGCCGCCTAGTGAAATCTTAAAAAAATTACTAAGAAAGTTCTTATCCAATTTATCTCAAATTTTGCACAAAAATTAAGTATTATGTTGGAATCAACTGGGAAAGTTTTGGTACGAATCCAAGATAGCGGAACAAAATGGCGGCATAATAAAATATTTAAAAAATCAGCCTGAAAAAACTACTTAGATTTCAAATTGTGTGTCATAAGTAACTGTAGCATAGAGATCAACTGCGGTACTAATTCAAGATGGCGGAACAAAATAGCGGCCAAATAAAATGGGGATGACCTGGTAATATGATCGTTAAAATCCAATATACCGAAACAAGATGGCGGCCTAGTGAAACTTTAAAGAAATTATTACTAAAAAAACTAATTATCCAATTCATCTCAAATGTTGTACAAAAATCAAGTATTATGTAGAAATCAACTGGTAAAATTTTGGTAAGAATCGAAGATGACGGATCAAAATGGCGGTTTAATAAAATATTTAAACATTCACCTTGTAAAAACTACTCAACGAACTGATATCAAATTGTGTGCCATAACTAATTGTAGTATAGAGATGAACTAATAAAACTGTGGTATTAATTAAAGATGGAGGAACAAAATGGTGGCCAAATAAAATTTTTGTGTCTGAAAAAAGGTTTTACGTACCTTCGCGTTTTCGCTTCCTCAGATGTCATACAATATATTTTTTGTTGGTCCGTCTGTCGGTTTCTTGGTTTGTATGTCTGTCAGTTCGCGGCATAACTTTGAAACTACTCATCAGATTGACTTCAAATTTTAGTCAAAAATTGCGACTCATATGGGAATGACGTAGTAACATTTTGGTATAAATTCAATATGCCGGAACAAAATGGCGGCCCAATGAAAAGCTAAAAAAATTATTACTTAAAAAACTGATTATCCAATTTGCACAAAAATAATGTATTATGTAGGAATATTGGTACTAATATAAAATGGCTTAATAAAATGGCGGCTTAATAAAATATTTAGAAATTCGGCCAGAATAAACTACTTAATGAACTCATTTCAAATTGTGTCATAACTAATTGTAGTTTAGAGATGAAGTAGTAAAACTGTGGTACTAATTAAAGGTGGCGGGACAAAATTTCAGCCAAGTAAATTATTTGTAATCTCAAAAAAGCACCCTAGTAGGTTTTATATAGCTTATTTAAATCGTTTATTTACCTTATAGAAACTAATTACCAAATATACTTACAATTCTTAAGTAAAAAGACAAATATATGCATATGTAACTAATGTTCCACTAGTAGAGTAAGTTAAACGACTTAAAACTACATAAAATGAATTAAATCAAACTACGTATAAAAGAAATAACAAATAAAAGTTAAAGAAAACGCTTAACACAAAAAAATAATTACAATAATAAATCTAATCATTTCACTAGTAATAGTGAAGTCAATTAAAAATAAATGAAAATTCATTAAGTCAAAATAAATAAACTAAAGACAACTAGACTAATTTTAAAAGTCAGAAAAAAAACATTTAAGACAGAAACAACAAATCTAAAATAAAATTCAAACTAACAATAAATGCCACTCAAGAAATAACACATAAATTACATTTCTCCGAAGTACATGCCTTGAACTTTTTCTTATAACAATAAACATATTGACAATGCTTTATGAAATCTGGTAGCTTATTAAACATATCAAATCCCTTGAAGAAAATAGAATTTTGACCCATTCTTTTATTTATAAGCGCAATAAAAAAGTTATTCTGTTGCCTAATGTTATAGCTATGCACGTCATTATTATACATAACCTTATTGCACAGATAAGGAGGCGCACACCCAATCTTAATTTTAAAAATTACCGTTAACACATTTAAAGTTATGTATTCAGACACTGGTAACCACTGTAAACATTCCTGCATTAATCTAATTGGTGTATATCTGTCACATGATAAAATTGTTCTCATGGCTCTTGTTTGTAATTTTTTTAAAACACTAATTTCATTTTTGTTTAGTAAATACAGAATACTTGTGCAGAAGTTAAAGTGTGGAAGAACCATTATATTGTATACAGTGAGTTTTGCCCAAAATGATAAATACGAAGCACACCTTGATAAATGGTTAATATTATAGTCAATTCTAGATATTACAGACTTGGCATGGTCTTTAAAGCTTAACTGTTCATCAACAATTATTCCTAAATATTTTATTTTTTAACATGTTCTATAGAACAATTACCAAACTGTACGACATGTTTATTTTCTATAAATTTTTTTCTAACAGTTTCAGTTCCTAAATTCATAAATTTTATTTTTGTGATATTAACTTTAAGTAAGTTCTGACAGGTATATTCATGCAAATTAGTCAAAGCACCATTAATGTTAGCCACCAGTTGTTCAAGATCTTTCGATGTAGCATAAATGAGGGTATAGTCTGCAAATAAATGAATATCGACTGCACCGACAACATGTACTATATCATTTATGTATAAGAAAAATAATAAGGGTCCCAGAATACTTCCCTGTAGTACACCATGATCATTTGCCACTTCTTCAGAAACCTTACTATTCAGAATTACTATTTGCTTTCTATTATTAAGATAACTTTCAAACCATTTCAACAAATTATTCCGTATTCCTATCATATATAATTTAGCCAAAAGATTTTTTCTATCAATAGTCTCAAATGCTCTTTGCACGTATAAGAATACAGCACTTGTACTGTAATTACTATCTATACTAGTTTTCCATTCATCCAACACACACTGAATAGCAGTTTCACAACTATGTCTCTTTCTGAAACCAGAATGTTTGTCTGTTGTTAAATTACTATTATCTACCAAATCAATAATCTGATTGTAGACAGTTCTTTCGAAGACTTTCTTTCTAGAGCAGCTAACATATTAATAGGCCAAAAATTTGAGGCCTCAAACCAATTTACTTTTTTTTGAATAGGTACTATTGTGGACAACTTCAATCTGCCAGGAAAAACACATTGTTCTAGTAAACAATTTATAGGATTAATTAGTGGATCTTCTATTGCAGCATAAATATTTTTTATAGTTTCTATGTTAAGATCATCAGGACTTCTTTTGTTTTTAAAAGAAAACACAGTTTTCTTTAAGTCATCTTTTGTGATTTATTTCAAATTCGAGAAGATTTGGTCACTAGTCGCTACTGTATTATTTAAGCTCAAATTCGCATTAGAAGTACAATTGATTTGACTGATTATATCAGTGATACTTTCAACAAAATAAGTATTTAACCTAGCAGATATTTCCTCTTTATTTGTTACTGTTTCATTATTGTCAAACTCTATAAATTGAATAAGCTTAGCCTTTTAGCATCCCTAGATGCCAAGAAATATGTTTTACAAATCCCGTGGGATCACCTATCTGTTTGTCTGTCTGTCTGTCAAGCGGCACAGCTTAAAAACTACTCGTCAGATTGACTTCAAATTTCGGAGAAAAATTAAGGCTCATATGAGGATAATCTGGTACTATTTTGGTAAAAATCCAATATGCTGGAACAAGATGGCAGCCTAGAGAATCGTTAAATTATTACTAAAAAACTAATTATCCCATTTACCTCAATTTTTTCAAAAAAATCAAGTGTTACATAAGAATGAACTGATTGGCGTGAATATAACATAGCATCACAAAATGGCGGCTAATAAAATATTTAAAAAATCTGCCTGAAAAAAAAATTTCAAACTTTGTGCAAGCATTAATTGGGATATAGAGATAAGCTGGTAAAGTTGTGTTATGAATTCAAAATAGACGAAATTAACGCAAAAAATCTTCATATTCAATTGACTGTAAATTTTAGAGAGAAATTCGATATGATATAAGGATAAACTGGTGCCAATTCAACTTGACTTAACAAAATCGCGATGTGTGTCAATGTAAAAACTCCTTATTAATTTATTTTTTAAATTATGCTCAAAAATCAAGTGTGGTATAGGTAGAGAAACGGGAAAATATTGGTAGGGATTCAATATATACGTTTGAAAAAACAGTATGATGTGTGTGAGAAAGTTTGGGCAATAGCCTTTAAAATTTCGAGAGCAGTCAAGAAGAGAGTTTATCTTACAGTTATTAAGGATAGTGGCGCAAAATTTGAATCTGATAAATTATTAGTTTATTTTTTTTTTGTTGAGAAGTAAAAATAATATATTAAACATTTCAGAGTCTTCTAAAAGTTTTCTGAATTTTTTCGAAACTGGTATTTCAAGTAAACTTTTTTCATTAAATACTTAAGTAATTTATAATAGTTCAAAGCAGCTTCAGCTTTGAATATTTTATCTAGAGTAAGTAAAGTAAAAGTACATTTTCGGAGAGACGTGGGACTGGAGGCTTCTTTATTTTTCGGTTAATAAATGGTGCATGTGTGTTATACAAATCAATAAAATTATCATTAAAAAAATTAAAGTTCCAATAATGTTATCTAAGGTAAAGTTGAAATCCTGGTGAGTCTTCTATAGATCTATAAGCCTTAGGCTTTTTTTTCAGGAAATTGACCACACTCCAACCTAAGATCGAATATGTCATCCATTTTACAAACCTCTGGGTCGATAACGACCTCGGGGGAAAAACCAACAATAAGATGAATCAAACTTTAAGATTTAACGGTAACTGGGGTTGTTTCAGTAATGATCCCTGAGTAAATTCATGTTTTTTAAGAATATCGTTGAAGGCTAAGAACTCGGGATTATTGATATTATAGTCCTCCGAAAACTAAAAAGCCGTAATCAGGTAAAAGAAAAATTAGAATGTTTTCTAAAATATCTAAGCTAGTCTATAAATTATCCCAATGTGATCTGAATAATGACTCCAACCAAAAGTCTCTACCGCCAATATGATTTAATCCATAACTGCTGAAAGGAGTCATTATCATTGTCACCAATGTCTATAACAATAAAGTTTAAAATATTTTTAATGTAAAATCCTACACTGGCAACTCTAGCAGGAAGGTCTCGTCAAATAAATTCATATTCGTCTATATGCAGACCCCTATTTGGAAAACTTTTATTTAACCGCTTTTCAGATATCCCTACAATATCAAGTGAGCTTATGGGTACTGGAAAAAAATCGAATCTCCCGCATTTTAATATGAGGGATCTTATTATTATATTGTAAAAAAGTATGGCTAACAATTCAACAATAAGTCGACATTGCATAAATATCTTAAATTTTTTAGGGGGGGAGGAGATTATCAATCTGACCCTAAGTATTTTTTATGTATGTATGTACATCGGTCCCATAGCAAGCATATTTATTAGAAAATGTAAAAATTGGCAAAATGGCGCCATTTTCAGTTGTTTCGGCGAGCTTCGGAGACAATATATATTATGTTCACCATATCATCAATAAAAAAAGTATGCATGTTAATATCACGTTTCATGTGCTTTCATGTCGAATTTTAATGGCCTAAAGTTGTCTTGTACTCATTTTTGTTTAAATTTTGTAATATTAATGCGGTGATTTTCACAAACTGTCATATTCAATGGACCCAGAGCTACTTATTTATTTTATTAAGGACCTCCAAAATAGTTTAGGCTTTAAAACTTAGAGCGTTGTATAAAATAACAAAAAAGGATTAAATAAAAAAATTTATAAATAAAAACTTAAACTGACTTAAAAAAAAAGTAAAAAATGAAATTTTATTCAATAATAAAATATAAATATGCTTGTTATTTTACCATTAAAAGAGATTAAGTAATTAAATATTTTAGGCAATTCACAGAAACATTCCAGGAAGTTAATTTAGATTTCTGAAACCTAGACAGAAGATTTTTTTAATGGAACACCCTGTGTTATATAACCTTCTTAAAATATGCATACAATTTTCAATACTTTTTGTTTAGTTTTTATAAAAGTCAATAGTTTTTGGGAAAATAAGGATTTAGTATCCATAATTTAATATTACCTTTTACTAAAGCACGCCAAAGGTTATCTGATATGTTTGACAATGTCAGTTTTGTCGATTTACGGAAATGGTTCATTTAGCTGAAACCCAAACAAGTGAAAGTTTAATTATACTGGATTATGGGGATAAAATGCAAAATGTTTGTAATATTTTAATGACAAATATCCTATCAGAAATTTAATAACTAAATCTACTGTAACTAAAATTAACGAAAAAATTTGGAGAAACTGGAAGGGTAAAAGATGCTATACCTTCTGGCAGACCTTAAAGCGCAACAGATGGTGATAAGGCTTTAAATATTTTATCAGTTTAAAAGAAAATCCGCACATTCCTACCAGAACATTAGGGAGAGAAAATGACGTCTCGTACATGTCCGTAGACCGACTTCTAAAAACCGAAGCTTATTTCATCACGATAAGCGCTTGGAATTTTATGAAATAATGATGGAACGCTGCAATATCAGTCTAATTTTGTAAATCAAATTATTTTTTCTGACGAAGCAACTTTTATTAATGAGGAACCTAACAGGCATAATTGTCTATATTGGGAAAATCCACACTGGATACGTGAAAATCATACCCAATTTACCCAAAAGATAAATGTTTGATGTGGTATAAAGGAAGCAAAAATAATCGATCCCTTCTGCGTGGAAAACACATCAACTGCAGAAAGATATTTGAAACTTTTAAGGACCGAAATTGTCTAAACTCGATTTTTTTTAGGTAATGGTGCACCAAATGATTAAATATGGTTTCAGCAGGGTGGTGCTCCACCGTATTTTGCTCAGGATTGAACGTAAGGGTACGATAGGGTGGGTCTCTGGATTTGACGCCCCTCGACTGTTAAAGTCCAATGATCTCGAGGATTTAAAGGAGCGAACACAAATCGAACGTAGACCAATCGAGGATGCTGGCATTTTTTTTAATAAATTAAATGTTTTTCCACAGTATTTGTTCTACTGTCAGGAAGCAAACGTACGTACAAACGTAAACACCTTTTGTATTGCGTTATTTCTATTATTTTTACAACTACGCTGTTATCTGTTGCTAGTGTTTTGGTAGCAAGATGAGGAACTGTTGTGTTTTCCGGTCTGCCAGAACGTACAGCATCTTTTACCTTTCCAGTTTTCCATTAAAAATGTTACAAACGTCTTGCAGAGTTCGCATTCTATCACCATAACCCAGTAAAATTAAAATTTCAATTCTTTGGGTTTCAGTCAACAATGCAGAACCCGCCTTTGGATCCGGCATAATTTCAAGCTGAAGTGTACATATTTTCTCAGATAAGCGATACCTGAGATATTTCCCTTTTGTTACAGGCTGTATCTTACATGGGGAAGAAATATGTTTATGTCTGTCAACTAATCAAAAGCAACAAGTAATTACACTTAATTCTGGACCACACTCAACAAGAGACTTTACTTTCCAAGTGTCAGTAAAATTTAAAATTGTTCAAGAAATAAACAGTAGCCAGAGATTCAGTTCGGTGGGTGTCCAAATCAGAAATCTATTTCGGGGGGTCCAAACGGTCAAACTTCAGGAACATTTTTAAGAAGCATATCTATATCAGCATGTTTTCAAAGTTTCGGGGGTGGGGTCCAGACCCCCCCCCCCTGGCTACGTGCCTGTGGGGCATGTAAACACGTAACTAACACACCATGCGCCTACACCTTAAAATGGAGCAGTATTTAACACTCTTTGTAAGTCTAACACACAACCATATGATGAGAATTGACGCATATCTATTTTTATTATTATTTATATATTTTAAAATCCAGGACACTTTGTTCTTTTTAATTAGCTTTCCTCCCTTTCCTAGTGCCTCCCTTCATACTCAAAGAAATATCAGTGCTTGTATTTAGGAATTTCAGTAAACGCTAATTCATTTGATACCATTTTAAACATTTACTTGATTAATTTACGTTGAATATGCACAGACACAAATTAGAGTTTAAGTAATATCGATTTAAGTGACCCACCGATCGAATGAATATCATTATAATTATTGGATATATCACACAGGCACAACAAGCAAATCCTGTTAAACCATCATAGTGGAAAATTATTTTTTAGTTTGTATTCCAGACACAGATCCCCATTTATATTTAACGATAAATGCAATATGGCTGGTAAAACTGACTGCGGGTTCCTATTACGTCAATCATAATTCACTGTAGGACCATAGTTTGAAATAACGTTATTTATACAATTTAGGAATTTCACGCTGAGGACAGTCTAATTATAATATACTAACTAAGCTGGGACAATAATCAACTGACGGGACTTGATCGTTATTCATTGAATTAATACTGAAATGACAAGAAAAGTCCGTTTGAAATATATGTGCAGAGTTTTTGTATACAAACTTTTGAAATTGATGGTGGTTTTTACCACCCATTTACTAGCATCACTCCTCTGTTTGTATGTTTATACAGTGTGTATCAGCCAAATGGAATAAATTCGATAATAAATAAATGGGGGCGTGTTCGGAAAAACGCTTGGACCCGTCGATTGGTATTTTTAGTTGCTCATTTTCTCCAATAAAAACTTTTTATACAGGGTGTGTCCTGTAACAGTGGTCAATGCCAACTTTCTTATTTCAAATGCAACACCCCGGATATTATTTAATTTTTGGATTCTTTAGGAGATTCTAAACATATTTTATGTTCAATGTCCTATACCTATCTCCAACTATTTCGGCAATATTAAGTGTTTTCAAATTTATTGCAAAAATTAAGATTAAAAAAATAAAATTATTTATTTCTTCATAATGTATAAACAAAAGTAAAAAGTTAATTTAGGAACTGTTGAATATGCTCGCCGCGAACGTCTTGGCAAATTCCTAATCTTATATAGAAATTTCTTCTAACGTTATTTAGCATCTCAGGCGTGACCGATCTAATCGCAAACGTTATTCGTCTTCTTAAGTCAGCTAAGTCGGGGGTTTAGTTTTGTATACAACATTTTTAATATGTCCCCATAAGAAAAAGTCTAATGGCGTCAGATCAGGGGATCGCGCTGGCCATTCTATCGATCCTCGTCTCCCTATCCTTCGATTTGGAAATATTCCGTTGAGGTACTGCCGGACATTAATTTGGTAATGGGGCGGTGCTCCATCTTGCTGAAACCATATCATATTCGCTGGAACTTGTGGGTTTGCTGGATCCGGATACAAATTTGTCAAAGTTGGCACGACATTATTTTGGAGCAGTGCTAAATAATTATCGCCATTCAAATTGCCGTCAATGAAAAAGGGGCCTATGATATGATCCCTAACAATTCCTGCCCAAACATTAACCTTTTCAGGATATTGAGTATGTTCTTCGCTGATCCAGTGAGGATTTTCCCTAGACCAATAGCGGCAATTTTGACGATTTACATGACCGTGAAGTGTAAAGGTGCACTCATCCGAAAACAAAACATGTTCTAATTGAATAACATTGTTATCTAACATGTAGAATTGTTATTTTATGCATTTCTGTTAAATGAACCATTTTTCTGATATTAGGTATTATGCAGTTAACGAAATTCAAAAGACTATGACACTGACACTGACAACTACTGTCTTGCAAAGAGAAAGGCCAGGCATTTTACACAAAAGTAAACAAAACTTAAAAGTAAACAAAACTGGCTCTTTTTGTTCCATATCAATAAAAAGGATCGCTAAAATGGTTTTTGCTTACATTCTTAATATGAAGTATTGAGTGTGTTGTAGCGAATTTTTGTAATCAAATAAATAGTTCAGTAACCAAAGCCACTTTCATGAATAATATTCGAAATAAATAAAATAAATAAAATTTAAAAACACTTAATATTGCCGAAATAGTTGAAGATAGGTATAGGACATTGAACATAAAATATGTTTAGAATCTCCTAAAGAATCCAAAAATTAAATAATATCCGGGGTGTTGCATTTGAAATAAGAAAGTTGGCATTGACCACTGTTACAGGACACACCCTGTATAAAAAGTTTTTATTGGAGAAAATGAGCAACTAAAAATACCAATCGACGGGTCCAAGCGTTTTTCCGAACACGCCCCCATTTATTTATTATCGAATTTATTCCATTTGGCTGATACACACTGTATATGTGGTTTTTAATAAGTGTGGTTTAAACTTTGTAATGCATTTTTCACCCATTTCTATGTAATCGAGTAACTACAGTGCTGGACAAAGGAAACGCGACAAAGCATATTTTTGGTAAAATTCAAAGACGAATATTTTCGAAAGAAAAAAAGATTTTTCAGCATGTGATTGCGCAATCCTCTTACTTTCTTACCTCTAGGCCATAATTACTAGTTGCAATGACAACCCATTACTAATTAAATTAATTTTTTGCAAATTTAGAAGTTCCGAGAATCTAGGAAAAATAATTTTAGAATTTTTCGTTCACGGCAAAATGATCTAAGGACGAATACCAAAAAAAAAATTTCTACCGGTTTTGCCTAGCTTCATTTGTTTTCACTGTACTTATTTTTGTAGATAGAAAGTTGAGGTTTTCGCGACAGCATGCTACTTTTTCGTAAACGTAGCCGTTAACAAAATTTGCATAGTCCTTTTCGTTTTTAAGATACAGGGGTAAATTGAAAAGTTACATTTTCAGGTACCCGTCATATCTCACCTATCAGATAACTTATCGAAAATGTGAACGTGAATGTGAATCCCGTAGAACTCAATTCCGCCCTCGGAACTAGTATACGAGGTCAGGTCAAAAAGTTATCGGACCCTACATTATTTTTTTAAATGGTCTTTTTGTGCATACAAAATACAAAATAATGGGCATAATTTCACAGAAACACGCAAATAAATGACAATTTTCTGAAATTAAATGCCTAATTTAATAGTAGGCAATGGCTATTGTTTATGAGAAAAAAAATATATCAAGTATTTGTCGGTTTTTGGATCGACTTTTGTTTTTGGTTTATAAAGCAGTTTATAAATGCTCTTTTGGTATTTTTATTTAATTAATATTTATCAATTTTTTCGAATAATGGCAGCGTATAAAATTTATGAAAAATATGATATGCTGGTATGTTTTATACAATTTCAGAAAATTGTTAATGAAAAAATTCTGAAAAGGTAAAAAAAGGGCAAATTTTATAGTTTATAAATGTACATGAAATTATATTTCCAAAGAAGGCGAAATTGTAAGTAAGCTATTTTCGATGATCTGAAGAAAATCTGTAAATTATCATTATACGTTTTTGCTTGTTAGATATACTGTCAGAAAACCGAAGGCAAAATGGGACGTTTTTTTAATCGAGATATTTGTTTTCTTAATCGTTTAAAAGCAAATTTAGTTGGGCTAATACAACTAACACAAGATATTATACAGGATGTGATAGAGACTTAAATTTTTTTTCAGTTCACTCGTTCGTTTTTTGATTTTAAGGCCTAAAACATACAACAAAGAAACAAACAAAAAAAAAAAGCATTTCTATCTTATTTGAATGAATTTTATGAAAGTTAGAGATAGATGTTTTGAGATATATAATGGTGTCGAAGCAACATCTTCGTCCTCATGTAGAAAAATTGAGAAGGAAATTGTTGTGAAAATTCACTGGCCGACAAAAAAAAATTTGTTGTAACACAAATCAGAATAGCATAATCTAATAGAATGGACCTATGCAAATACGAAAATTACAAATAAAAAGTTGTAGCACGTAGGGTTTTCTTGTTAGAGTTGTAGAACCATATCGAATGTTACGATACTCAATATCTATAGAAAAAATGATTTGAGAAAATTCTTAACCCTGTTTATTGACTAGGTTTACAGTTTTCGCCTATTAAACATACCATACTTTTAAGAGAAAAGCAAACGAGAAAAATATTAACTTAAAACACTAATTGAACTTTATTTTTTCCGTTTATGAGGTGTCCTATATTCTGTCTTTAAAAACCAACAGTAGTCACCCATCAGGGCTGGATCCCATCGTCGTTGGTACCGAATTTCCATTGTTCTGATATCTTGGTGAAACCTTTCACCGTGCTCGTCACTAACAGCTCCCAAATTATTAAGAAAAAATGACAGATGGGAACGGAGGAAGTGAATTTTTAATGACATTCTGGCACCAAGCGCTTTATAGGCATCTAAGAGTTCATTAACTAATTGTTCATAATTTTCATCCATATTGTTGCCTAAAAATCCTCTACATTAACAAATAAATTCCATGCTCTGAGTTCCTGCCTGGTAAGTTTTTCCGTGAAATTGACATCGTCCAGCAATTTTCTGATTTGTGGCTCAATAAAAATGCTATCTTTTAATATGGCATCACTTAACTGGGGAAAGACTTGTCTTAGGTATTTAAATCCATCACCATCTTTATTCAAAGCCTTCACAAAGTTTTTCATCAGCCCAAGTTTAATGTGAAGAGGAGGCAAAAGGACATTTTTGGGATCAACAAGAGGTATAAATTTAACATTTTGAGATCCCGGTTGAAATTCGTTTCTTTCTGGCCAAATTTTTGTTACATAATGCTGATTTATTGCACGACCGCCCCATAAACAAAGAAAACAGCAATATTTTGTAAATCCCTCCTAGTCACTCTAAAATCGCTATAACTTTTAAGTCCCCACACATCTGTCATTTATACCTATTTTAGTTTATTTTATCCAAAATCGTGTGCATATTTTCATAATTTTCTTTCATTGCAACTGAATGGGCAACTGGTATAGAGGGTTTTAAATTTCCATTATGCAATAACACAGCTTCTAAGCTATATTTCGATGAGTCTATGAATAAGCGCCAATCACGGGAAGAATGATCAATATCATGTTCCTGCATTAAATTGTCTATATCAGTACACGCGCACAACGAATTTTCCATACTGTAGAATTCAGAAAACATAGCATTTCTTTTTCTGAATTTCGTAATTTTTGTTTCTTTGACAATAGGTTCCATTCCTTAAGACGGGAACCCAGAAGTTCTGACTGTTGCTTGGATAACCCCAAATCACGTACTAAATCATTTAATTCACTTTGAACAATCAAATGTGGCTCGCCGGAACTGGGACCTGTGGTAAAAGAGGGAACGGTGCACTGGTCTTCTGAGCTGCCTGATAATGCGTTATCTCCATTATTTCCCAAATCAAAGCTTGCCAATTTAAAGGCGCAATCGGCACTGGCAAATTTGCATTATGAGGAACAGGTCGTATGGCAGGTTGCAAATTTGGATATTCTATATTGTGTTTTTCTTTTTGAAATAACCTTCAGTTAGTTAGGCAAAAATAGCAATCGTCAGAATGATTGGTGGGTTCTCGCCATACCATTGGAACTCCAAAAGGCATACTTTTTCTCTTTCCCTTCATCCACTGCATCAATGATACACTACAACTAACATCCACTGCATCAATGATACACTACAACTAACACAGGGGAGCCCACCGCTTATCTTGATCCCCAATTAACACACCAAAATATTTAAAGTAGGCTCTTTTTTACATTTTCGGAAAATGGCCTGGCTTGTAATTGCACTAGAAATTCTCCAGAAATATAACAAATTTGTCAGGAGAAATTTTGCAAACTTCGGCGCGCTTGACTCGACATTCTCGTCTTCACATACACTTTCTTATGGATGCACAGAGAACCATTCAATTCGAAACTCAACACAAGAGTGATGTTTCACGTTTATTTTATGTCTAATGTTGTAAACAACCCAGTCTAGGTAACTTTTCCGTTGTAAAATGAACCCATTTTAGCCGCCTCACAATAAAATTGTTTACCTGCCAATATAAAAGTTTCTAATTAGGCTATTAAAAAATGGTACGTATTAGGGCTTTCCGAATATATTTTTTTATTATTGGGAGGGTATTTCCATTGTGAAAATAATGAGCCGGCCTGTGTTAGAAAAATCTTGTCTGCCAGTGTTATTTTATTTTTAAGATATTGTCCCGTGAAAAATGATATTTTAAAACTTTAGACCAAACCACGAAACTTTTTTTTTTTATTTTTGCTCCATTTTTTTATAAAGTAAGGGGAATGGCGTCTTATTTCGGACACCCCGCACAATTTATATATGTTATGGAAAGGTTAAAATATGTTGATGCCCATGCCAATACTAATTACTAGATACATTTTTTAACTGTTTTGTGCGTAGTTCCAATCCTAGGTCGATTGGTCACGAAATAAACGACTCACAGCCCAAGAAAGTCCTTCACTGTTCCGGGAGCGCGTTTACTAGTCATATTTGTTTGTAGCAAATATGTTCAATAATATCTAAAATCAAAGTAGCCGTTGCTAAAACCTCTCTATATTAACAATGCAAGATGCTGTGCGAACAGTGGTTTGTTTAATTCATGTTGGCGTTGGAAAAACAATTGAAAAATATTTCTTGGTTGCCATGACGAACTACTATTTTACTACTAATATTTTATATGAATAAAAAACCTCGATTAGGTGAAAGGGAGCAAACGAACTGTTTACGACAAATGAAAGGTCATTGTGAAAATCGCTTCCTGTAAGGAATATTAGGAATGTGCACGTTTATTTATTAAGTTGATACTGGCACTGATTCAGTGTTCCCCACTATCCACTGTTACCCATGTTCCCCTACACTTTAAGAATTTTTAGTTAACATGGAAAAATGGAAAATGGTGGCGTCAACATGGAGGACAAACTTTAATTTTTGTAAACATTGGGGGTTAAAGGGTGTACATTTTGAATTTTTAGTATTTCCGGGTTTTATATATATTAAAAACTTAAAAAAAAACATATTTTGTAAGGTAAACTAAGAAGTCGAAATTTTAATTTGTTGACAAATATATAAATTTATTACACGAAACAAAGCGTGGGGTACCAATTAGGTAAAAAATAGATTACGATTAGCATTTATGGGTTATGGTAACGACCATACCCTGTTTCTCCTCTTCTCAAAGATTTTCTTTATAATTAGTGTTCAGTTCTAATCATTGTCTTGGAAATTCTAGTAAGCCCCAATTAATTTGCCTGCATTTCAAAAATTACTTGATTAATGTACTTTGATATGCATTGACACGAATTAGAGTTTTAGTAATTTGAACTCAAGTGATCCATATATCAAATAAATTTCATTAGTATTACTGACTACGTCACACAGACACAACAAGCAAATCCCGTCAAAATCTCGTAGTGTAAAACACAGATTTCCATTCATACTTGACAATAAATGCAATGAATCTGATGAAATTGACAGTGGATTCCTGTTACGTCAATCATAATTCACTGCATTGGCAACACCATCGTCGCGTTTGAAACAACGTGATTTGTACATACAGTTTAGGAATTTCGCTCTTAGGTTGGTCTAATTATGATATACTTTCTGGTCGATTTTATTGGTATCGTAAATAATTTGAGAGCACGCTACATCTATATATACGGGGTGTATCACGTACTGAATGTAACGAAAATATATACACTTAGGTATAAAATTATGCCGGATCCAATGGCGAGCTCCGCATTGCTGCCAAGTTTGCCGTTTTTATGTAATAAGAGAAAAATTACTTTTTTTAATGGATCACCCTGTATTCCTTTTTTAAAATCTCCATAAAATTCTTAATACTTTTTTTAAGAGCGCTTTTTATGAAAGTCAGCAGTTTTTGCGAAAATAAATGTCAAATATACATAATTTAATGTATTACCTTTTATTAAAATGTCTGCACACTAAAGGTTACCTGATAAGTCTGACAATGTCAGTTTTGTTGATTTACAAAAATGTATCGTTTAGCTGAAACTTAAAGAATTGAAATTTTAATTATACTAGGTTATGAGGATAAAAAGCGAAACCTTCAACATGTTGGTAACATTTTTAATCCAAACAGAAATCAAGTAACTAAATCCACCGTAAGTAAAATTAATAAAGAATTTCGTGAAATTGGAAAGCTGAAAGATGATGTACATTTTGGCAGACCGGAAAGCACAATAATTCATCATCTTGCTACCAAAACCCTAGCAAAGAAAAACAGGGACTCAACTTTAAAAGTAGGTTGCAAAAAAAGGGAAACAATACAATACAAAAAATAAACACTTAATACAACAAAATGTAAATTAAAGAAGCTAAATAAGATGTTTGAAACGTTGTCTATTTACTTCCTGAAAGAAGGCCAAATACTGTGAGAAAATATTTAATACATTAAAAAGAATGCCAGCCTCCTCGATTCATCTGCATTCGATTTCTATTCGCACCTTTAAATTCTCTAGATCATTGGGCTTAGTTTTATACTCTGTATTTATGTCCCCACAAAAAGTAGTCGAGGGTCGTCAAGTCTGGAGACCGAGTTGGCCACTCTATTGTACCCCTACGTCCAATGTGTCTTCCAAAAAAAAACATTGTCTAAATATTCCTGAACATTCCGAGCAAAGTGCGGTCGAGCACCATCCTTCTGAAACCATATTTCATCATTTAGCACAGCATTATCTAAAAAATTCAAGTTAAAAGTTGAATACAGCGGGTAAAATAGGAAACTCACGGTTATTCAGAAATAGTTCTGCAATAGCTGGGACAATTTCGGTCCTTCAAATATCTTTCTCCAGGTAATGTATCTTTTATGAAAAAGGAACCGATTATTTCTGCACCCTTTTATTATACACCAAATGTTTATCTTTTTGGGAAATTGAATATGATTTTCACGTTTCTAATGTGGATTTTCCCTGGCCTAATATCACAATTATGCCTGTTAACTTTTCCATTCAAAAAAAAAAGTTGCTTACTAAGAAAAAATAATCTGATTAATAAAATTTAGATTGGTATTGCAATGTTCAATCACGATGTCAAATCAAAGTTATTTTGTATGGATGAAACTTTTCGGTTTTAAGAAGTCGGTCTACGGACATGTGTGAGACGTCATTTTCTCTTCCTAATGTTCTGGTAGAAAGGTGTTGCTTTTCTCTAAACTGATTAAAATAGTCAGAGCCCTATCACCATCTGTTGCACTTACTTTTAGGTCTGCCAGCGTACAGCATCTTTTACCTCTCCAGTTTCACGAAATTTTTTGTTAATGTTACTTACGATAAATTTAGTTATTGGATTTCTATATATTTATATATATATATATATATATATATATATATATATATATATATATATATATATATATATATATATATATATATATATATATATATATATATATATATATTTTGTTAATTATTTTCTTGGGCATAGGTTAACTCATTGAGAAGTAAAACTATAATTTAATCGATGTTTCGCTCATTATATTGAGCTTTCTCAAGATATTTATTTTCTACAATAAAAACATGTATAGTTTAAAACAAACTATGATCATGAAAACAAAAATACATTTAAAACAACATTAATATTATACAGAGGACGTAGTAATATTAATGTTGTTTTAAATGTATTTTTGTTTTCATGATCATAGTTTGTTTTAAACGTAATGTTTTTTTGAGTGATGTTTTTTCAATAATGTTTTAACCAATTTAAATACTAACTATACATGTTTTTATTGTAGAAAATAAATATCTTGAGAAAGCTCAATATAATGAGCGAAACGTCGATTAAATTGTAGTTTTACTTCTCAATGAGTTAACCTATGCCCAAGAAAATAATTAACAAAATATTTATATATGGTTACAGAAAAAAAAACGAAAAAAAAAAAAAAATATATATATATATACCGGGTGACAATGAAACTACTACCAATGGCTAGAAATAAAAATATGGAATTTGGTGTATTGATAGGGTTGAATGTTGTGAATATTTGTAACATAAAAACAATAGAATATCGTATCCGGTTTTTCTGGAAATGACCGCGACTTCATTATTTTAAATTGAACACCCTGTATATTTTATGTTTTTTGAAATCTCTTAACAATTCTAAACAGCTTCTGTATACAGGGCCGTGCAGTCCATGGAAGCAGTGCTTCCCCAAAAAAAATTTCAAAACATCTTCTAGAATATAATTTTTGAAACAGGAAACCATTAATTTAGTTTATATTAAAAATGCTAAAATATTATTTTAATTATCAAGCCCATAATAAATGCGGCCTTGACTCCGACCGAGCCACAATAGAAATCGACTAGAACCTCTGCGGGCTGCTAGCTTCTCTGCAGCCAAGTCCTGTATGCTTGATTTCTTGCGAATCGAGCCAGAGATTATTGAACTTTCCACCGACTGTTTGCAATTTTTGCATTTCAGTCGCGTGCCATAAGTGGGGGCGGAAGCTATCATTGGAGTAGGTTCTTTGTTTGAACGTCTATCCGTGTGTTGTGTGATACGTACGTCGCGTCGTGCATGGTGCGATATGGAAGACAATAATACGGACGTGAATATGCAAATACCGTCGACTTCGGTTGTCGGTAATAACGTTGAAAATGTTGGAGAATTTAGTAAGAAGAGTGAGTGTGAACGTGTGGTGTGTGTCTTAATAATAAAAAGATTTTCAACATTAAACTTCGCTGATAAGCTTCAAATATTTTCCAAAAGAAGGGCAAAACCGCCTATGAAAAATTTAACCACAAAAATGAAAAACTGTATTAGACATATTTATCCAGAAAAAAAAAATACGAACAATTTAAATGGCTAACAGGGTGTGAAAATATAAGTAAATTATTTTGTTAGCCATGTTTACTTTTTGAAAATGAAAAAGGTCTCTGGAATAAAACTGCTGTAAAGCTGTAAAAAGACACATTATGTCCAAAGCGCATTTGCAGGCCGTCATAAAAGAAAAAGTCTTCGGCAAAACCAGAATTGAACACACCTTTAATAAACAGTTGGAAATTAGTCACCGCCAACACAATGAACTAGTCGATACAAATAGGCAAATATTAAGAATACTTATCGATGTTGTTTGTTTTCTCGGACAGCACGAATTAGGATTTAAGGGTCATGTCTTCAAATAGAGGAAATTTTCAAGATTTACTTAGTTTAATGGCTAAGTATGATGATTGCTCAAAAAATCATTTAGAGCAGTCTAGCGTTTTTCGCGGAACGTCGAATCGATTTCAGAATGATTTAATTTCCGCTGTTGCAACAATTATTCTAAAAAGAATTAAGCAGGAGATTGGCGAGGCGCGGTTCATTGCTATTGTTCTGGACGAAACAACTGATATCACTAATTTTAGCCAATTATCTATAGTAATATACTACGTTAAAACAAGCGGAAGATTCAAGAGCGATTTTTAGTTTTTAAGAATGTGTCCGAAAATCGTACAGCAGATGCATTATATATCGTAGTTTATAACGTTACTAAAGAAATTAATGGAGAGAAAAAATTAGTTGCTCAAAGGTATGATGGAGCTGCAGTGATGGCAGGATAATTAGGGGATCTGCAAGCTAAAGTTCGAGAAACTTTCCCAAGTGCTGAATTTGTCCATTGTTTTGCTCATAAATTAAATTTAGTTTTATCCCAGTTCATCAATCGCATTAAAGAGTGTAAAGTATTTTTCGTTACTTTAAGTGGCATGGCCGCTTTTTTTTTCCAAGTCAACAAAACAAACACAAGCTTTGCACTCCACTGTCCACAAACGATTGCCCAAAGTAGCTCCTACTAAGTGGAACTATAATGGAAGACTTGGGTTAACAGTATCTGAAAATCGTGAATCACTGATTGGACTATTTGAGAAAATAATAGAAAATAATGAAACGTGGGACTCAGAAGCAATAAATAGTTCGAGCGGGTTTTTGGACTGTTTGAAACGAGATTTTAATTTTAATTATTTGTTGAACATATTTTCAGAAATATTTCCATTCTCGGAGAATGTTTTTAATATATTAAAAACTAAAACAAATGATATTGCTTTTTGCCTAAAAAAAGTGGATGATTTTAAGTCCATGTTAAGCCAAAAAAGAGATGACTTTGACCTATTTTGGGAGAAAACGATGACGTTAAATGTAGAGCCACAAGCCAAGCGTCTTCGAACAGACAAGGTGGGAGATGTTCAAACATCACACAGACGCCAGTTTGATGAAGTAATCGATCAAATTCAGCAACAAATAAACTATAGATTTAACGGTTTAAATGATTTTAAATTCCTCGAGCTCTGCAATTTTGATGCATTTAAAGAAAAACTTTTCCAGAAGATGCGTTTAAATCTCTTCTTCTTCATTATGGCCAGTTCTTCGGCCGAGTGTTACTGCGATCTGAACTAAAAGTGATTTACGAAACTGATGACATTAGCGCAAAAAATAACGCTAAGGAACTAATGCAATTTTAAAAAGACAAGGAGCTGGAAGATGCCTACACCGAAGTGTCGAAATTGTATGAATTAGTATTGACAATACCTGCCACAAGTTCATCAGTAGAACGCAATTTTTCAACACTTAAACGTATAAAAAATTTCGTGAGAAATTCAAGGGGGCAGGAGAGACTTTCGCATACATCGGTGTTGTCCATTGAAAATAAACTTCTCTAAAATATGTCGGAGGATCGACGTTTTTATGATGACGTCATTGACGAATTTGCAAAAAATAATCGAATTACATTACAAATAGGTAAGTTTCTAAAAATTGCTTCCCTTTCTTAAAGTTTCACCGCACGCCCCTGTCTGTATAACATAACTTGTGTCTAAAATGTATAGTTTTCCAAATAAAGCCACTCTAAAATGTGCTATAATTCCCACTTAATTGTATTTTATGGAAAAACGGAATAGGCCAGGATAAAAACAATCACGGTTGTTTACTCTTTATTCAAGCCTTCATCCAACAAAATGTCTAAAAGAAAATGTTCCGAGTTTTAAAAGAAATGTGTTTTTGGCAAATCAATTTTTCAAGTTTTGATCAGACCTTGTACCATAACTAGTCAAGTGACTGTTTTTCGCTTTGGATAAATATTAACATCATAAAAATAGGGTACCTAATTTTCAATTTTGCAGTTGTTTATGAAAGTTAGGTTAATGATAACTTAACTTAGTGTGATAACTACCTATAAACAAAGTTTTGCTAAAATTAAAATTATCATATTAGTCTTGACAGAGGACTTGACTTTGACAAGTATTTTTATCACTTGTGGGCTTGGCAGATTGTTGCACTTTTTATAAATTCTCGTGTTTTATTTTGTGTCTCTATTGGTGTAGACTAAAAGTTCTTTGTGATCTCTTTAAAATGGCAAGTTTTACAAGGGCGGAACAAATAGATATGTTTCTTCTTTATGGCGAGTCCTTGCAAAACAAAAGGCAGGCTAAAACACTCTACGCAGAGACCAACCTTGCTATGCCTATTTTCCGTGGCTAATACAACATTTAAAAACAGTTCCCTAAAATGAAAACGAATGAAAGTTCATTATCAGTGAAGAAGCTCAAATAAACGTTCTAACATCTGTAAATGCTCATCCAAGTATTTCTATTCGCCAAATTGCAAGTGAAGTTGGAGTTAACAGAGAAAGTGCAAGGAACATTTTGAAGAAACATAAGTATAAGCCCTACAAATACCAAATCCACCAACACTTGGGTGTTAATGATTTTGCTCGGCGAGTTGAATATTGCCGATGATTTATGGAAAATTCTAAACATAATAATAACTTTACTCCGGGAACTTTCAACAAGAAGAACGTAAGATATTGGCAAGTGAAAATCAACATTTACTTAGAGAAGGATATTTCCACGAACGCTTTGGTTAGGTTAGGTCCAATATTTTTTAATGATACCCTTACAGCACAAACTTATTTGAACTTTCTAGAAACAACAGTTACCGATTTTTTGAACAATTTACCTCATGCAGAAATTCCCGACATCTCCTTTCAAGAAGACGGTGCACCAGCCCATAACGCTCGAATTTGTGTAAATTATTTAAATGACAGGTTTGGGGACCAATGGATAGGAACGAATGGACCTGTAAGGGGGCCAGCACGTTCGCCTGATTTAACACCTCTAGAGTTTTTATTCCGGGGTCATATCAAAAAAAAAAGTGGTTATTAACTCAACCTAAAAATTTGGACATTTTAAGAAATCCAATTATTAGTGCTATTAATAATATTACTATAACTCAAAAAGAAAATGTATTAAGGAAAATTGTTGAAAAATGTGAGACCTGCATTGAACAAGAAGGTCGTGTTTTTGAAAATCTTAATTATGATTAAGTACGTTCTTTTTTCTATTTCTTTTATTATTAGTTAATCATCTCTAGGTGTAATAAAGTTCATTTGGTTCCACCTTATCGTTTTCGTTTCTTTTTTAAAATTTAAACGAATTAAAAGAAAATTCCATTGAACGGTAGATTACTTTGAATCCATGGCAAACTTTGCCGGTGGTATAATTAAATAAGTGCTAATAATATTGATTTTCGCTTTAGATGGGCATTAACAACATGAAAATAAGGTATCAAATTTTCAAATTTACAGCGGTCTAAGGAAGTTAAATTTATCATATGTGGATAAAGGATAAAAAAGTAGGATTGGGTAGTGAAGGTTTTGTTCCAGTCAATTGACCCATTACGGTAGAGGGTCTGATCAAAACTTGAAAAATCGATTTGCAAAAACACATTTTTTTAAAAGTCTGAACATTTTCTTTTTTGACATTTTGTTTGATGAAGGCTTAAATAAAGAGTAAATAACCGTGATTGTTTTTATCCTGGCCTACTCCCTTTTTCCACAAAATATAAATAAGGGGGAATTATGGCACATTTTTAAGTTGCTTTCTTTGGAAAACTATACATTTTAGACGTAAATTATGTTATGCAATAGTTGTTAAGAATTTTTAAGAGGGTTCAAAAAATATTAAATATACAAGGTGTCTATTTAAAATAACGAAGTCGCGGTCATTTTCTTTCTGGGAAACCAGAAACGATATGCAATTATTTTTATGTTACAAATGTTCACTAGATTCAACCCTATTAATAGACCAAATTTCATATTTTTACCTTTAGCCGTTGTCGAATGGCGAAATGTTATGAACAAAGCCCGAAATTGAACAAAGTTGACAGTGTACAGACATTTTTGTACAAAGTCGGCATTGCACACCTCAACCATACAAAGTACGAAAGTTATTTGTTTTGACGTACTTTGTCCGACGTTGCCTGTACAAAGTCAGCATTGTACAGGTCTATCTGTGCAAAGTTGTTTTTATCAACAACTGAAGAAGTGAGGTTATAGTTTCGCTGCTTTCTCAGTTTAAATAAAACGTCGCCCTACGTTTCAAAATGAATGAACAGTTATTTAACTTAAAAATTAATGAATTAGATGTTGATGTAAATAGTTTTATTATTAAAACAGAGCAACATTATAATAGGCTAATTAATGAAGTGTTGACTGCCAAAAACCGCCCAAAAAAAACATCAACAGATTACAGGCGGCTTAAACGTTATGATGTGCTTACAGTGGGTGACAGCAAGAAATTGATTTTACCTATGTGCAAATCAGGTGAGAATAACGTAAAATATTACGTTCATGCGGAAACTGGGCACGGTGGAATTCATAAACTAGAACATAATTTAAAACAAAAATATGTCAACATAACAAGACATATTATTAAAATTTTCCATGTTTAAAGAAGCGAGTGCATCCCAAAAAGAGCATAGTTGTCAAACCTATGGTTTTTAATGAGGTAAACTTACGAGCACAGGTTGACTTAATTGATTTTCAAACGTGTCCAGGCGGGGAATACAAATTTATATTAAACTATCAAGACCACTTAAGCAAATTCGTAACTCTTCGTCCATTAAAAAGTAAAAGAGCTGCTGAAGTGGCATACCATCTTGTGGACATATTCTGTCTATTTGGCGCTCCATCAGTGTTGCAGTCCGATAATGGAAGGGAGTTTGTAAATAGCGTAATCGAAGAACTAAAATATATTTGGCCAGAATTAAAAATCGTACATGGGAAGCCTCGACATTCCCAAAGTCAGGGTAGTGTAGAGAGGGCGAACCGCGACGTAGAAGATATAATTGTAGCATTGATGGAGGACAATAAATCAAAAAAAATGGAGCGAAGGGTTGCGCTTCTGTCAATTTCAAAAAACAACAGTTTCCACTCCGGCATTAAACAAACACTGTTTGAAGTTATGTTTAGAAGAAAAACTAAACTAGGCTTAGAACTACGAAAGAAGAAATGGAAACAGTTTTTGGTTCGTTAGAAATTGTACACAAAACTCGAGAGAATACTGTCGAGAATAATGGTACTGACAACGAGAAAAAAAATGATATTGTACTTGAAAAACGTCAACCAGACGATTTAAATGAAAATAATCCAGTAATTGTAGTGCACGCCTATGAACAAGTAGATAACGTTAGTTTTGAGATTATTGAAACAGATCACCAGCCAAATGAAGAGTTAGTTATAACAACTGACCAAGAAAATCTAGAAAATGTTTCTGCGACTGAAATCGACAGCACGATTTTTGACATAAAAAATAGTATTTCAGAAAACCAAAAATCAGCTATAGCTGGATTACATGAGCAAGCGAAACGAATGAAAATAGGAAGCGAAAAAAGATACCCACCTATAGAAAAAGATTCAAATGTTACTGTACCGATTCCAGCTTTAAATAGAGGTAGGTAAATATTGAATTTTTTCTAGAGTTGCTTTGAAAGGTGCCAATATGGCACAGGTAGCACACCTTGAAAAACTTCCATTGCACACATCGCGAGCAATTTTTCACAGAGTCAATATTTTCGGCATGAAGGTTCCGTCAGTGTGCCTATTCTCTAATGCAAAGTGACATTTTAAATTAATTGTTGGTTAATTTTGACCTTGAAGTTTTGTTTTGGTATAATAGAAATTTGAGTTCATTATTATTTTACGTCATACAGCTGTAGAAAAAGTATAATGAGCAGCACGCCTGAAAATGGCTTCTTTCACACTAGTATGACTCTGGACCAAGCCGAAAACGAATTCCACAAGTCGTACGATATGAAACAGCTGAAAACTTGTTACATAATATACTATTACTTAGCTTTAATTTTCGTTTTATTTGTTTAAGGTAAGGGTGATTCAAGAAATCTAATTGGCGTGGTTATGGAAGTCACTAAGGATGGTTACTACAAAATTGGAACATCTAGTGGAGTCTTGCCTCAATTATATTCTAGAAACCAAATTGCAGCATGCAAATCAAATCATGTAATTTCCATTGAAGAAGTTCCAGAAGATAGATGCACTTTACGAACAGCTAGTAATAGTCAATCTAAATTCGGAGGACAAGGATTCACACGATGTAACTGTGCCAGGAAATGTACTGATAGAAAATGACATTGCCGAAGAAAAAAATTAAAATGCAATTCAAAACGTCACAAAGCTTTGGATTGTACCAATAAATAAAAATAAACTGTATTAAAGGATAATAAGGCGTTTTGCATATCCCAATCAATACCAATTTACTATTAAATCGAGCTTTGTACGAATGCATCTGTACAATGTTAACATTGTATACTTAACACCGAACAAAATGCGTTAAAATGAATAAATTCAGGAATTTGTACGAATGAGGTGTGCAATAACAACTTTGTACAAAAATATCTGTGCATTGTCAACTATAATTTCGGGCTTTGTTCGTAACATATGTTTATATATATATATATATATATATATATATATATATATATATATATATATATTAACATATGGAGCAGGCGCCATATTGGACATGTGGTGGAGACACTGTATGTGACAATACTCTAATAAAAAAAAACAGTTATACAGTGGACATCAAGGTAATAATATTTAACTATAATATCAGATTTTTAAACAATATCAAAGTTTGAAAAACTTTTAAATATGCTTTTTTGTTTTAATCTAAATTCAGATTTGTTTCGCCTATAGGAAATAAATATTTCTTTGAATACACTCCTTTTTTTATTTCAGTTAAATAAACACCATTTTGACACAAGTTGACTGAACAAAACAAATATATAAAGTTTAGTTAGTTAGTAAAGTTCTCTTTTTATCAGATATATAATCTTATGGCACGAATATAGCCATTCAAATTAAATAAGTTTTTTTTTAAATGAGCCTCATTTATAAATACATTTTTTTTGTCCTGAACATACCCAAATCGAACTCGACAAATAAAACTAAACCTTGTTACCATTTGACTTGAAAGGTATCAGCTGTTAATAATCGGCCAGTTCTTATTTTTCTCATATACCTATACATATATATATATATATATATATATATATATATATGTGTATATACATATATATATATATATATATATATATATATATATATATATATTATTTATATACATGTCTTACTAAATGATTATGTTAAATTTATATCAAAGGAAGTTCCGTGAAAAGGAAATTTACCGATTTTCCAGTATTCCGAACTCAGATTCTCGTTCATATTAGACGATAAATGCAATATGGCTAATAAAATAGACTGCGGATTCTTGTTACGTCAATCATAATTCACTGCAACACCATCGTCGCGTTTGAAGCAACGTATTTGTCCAATTTAGGAATTCCGCGCTGAGGACAGTCTAATTATAATATACTAAGTTGGGACAACAATCTACTGATGGGAATTGATCGTTATTCGTCGAATTAGCGCTGAAATGACAAGAAAACTCCCTTTGGAATATATGTGCAGAATTTCTGTATGTAACCTTTTGAACGAAAGGTTTATTTTTACCTCGATTTTACCCTCTGTTTATATGTATGTGTGTTAATTAAATGTATGATTTGAATATTTTAATGGGTTTTTCACCCACTTTGATTAATTCGTGATTAATTTAATTACAGAGTTACTTAACCGATTAAGAATTTAACGCCATTTGACACTTTTATATAAAAAATAAGATGGCGGCTGCATATAATGGATAAACAGGGTTGTTAGTTGCTAATAATTAAAAGTGTGTTTTAAACATATTTAAAACACCATTATTTGTTTTAAACAGATTTGTGTTAAGTATTTTGATATGATAAGACAACAGTACTTGATTTTAAGCTTAAATATGTTTTTTAGTTTAGTTTAGTATAAAACTAATTTGAAGATCATACTGTCACGTATACCCTAAGTGTATTTTCAACTACAGTTTGCCAGGACTAATAAGTTAATTAGTTGTTTAGTACTTGACATGAAATATAAATTGCTAAACAGTAGTTTCCTACTCTCCAGTGGTTCTTAAAACCACCTAGAACCCCTTCTGGTAGTCAGGACACAGGACATCCTCCCTCTACCAAAGTAACCTAAAGTAATTATACAAGTCTTCAGTATGGCCCCAGTAACATTAACATAATTGTTTGATAAAGTATTCCTCAGTTTAAGCTCTTCAAGCAAAATATTATTTTCCCAACCAAATAAGTAATATAAGGTGTAACTTCCAGTAAATAATTATTAGGTAAACAATGAACTCACCACAAGCTATGCGGACCCTAAGTAAGAAGCCAAGCGAGAAATTAGCTCTACCGATGCAAGGTTTATAGAAGAGACCAATAGAGATCAACAGATGTTTTTGGGTTCTGAGTGTTTCTAAACCCCCATAACCAAATACATTTGACACGAAGGTGAAGCGTATTTAACATATGGAGCAAGCGCTGTTTTTGGGTTCTGAGTTTTACTAAACCTCCAAAACCAAATACATTTGACACGAAGGTGAAGCGTATTTAACATATGGAGTAAGCGCTGTTTTTGGGTTCTGAGTTTTACTAAACCCCCATAACCAAATACATTTGACACGAAGGTGAAGCGTATTTAACATATGGAGCAAGCGCCATATTGGACATGTGGTGGAGACACTGTATGTGTCAATACTCTAATAAAAAAACACAGTTATACAGTGGACATCAAGGTAATAATAATGAACTATAATATCAGATTTTTAAACAATATCAAAGTTTGAAAAAGTTTTAAATATGCCTTTTTGTTTTAATCTAAATTCTCACCTTGAAGCTAAATACATGTTTAAAGCAGAAAAAAGTCTTTCTCTCTCTATATATATATATATATATATATATATATATATATATATATATGTATATATATGTATATTGTATATATATATATATATATATATATATATATATATAAATGTATATGCATATATATACAGGGTGGTCCATCCCAGCCCCATTCTTCTGTAGCTCACTTACCATTTGACTCATGAATTTTAAATTGTGCACAACTCATATGTATATTATACAGGGTGACCCAAATAAGTGTTAAATTAGATGACCTATATTTTTTTGCATATTTAGATGGCTTCCATAGTTGTTTACATCATCCTAAAATTTTATTGGAGTCGATCGGTTTATAACCTCTTAAAAAAATTAAAGGCGAAAAAAAAATGAATTTATACCACTGGTTAAAAAAAATATAAAAATTCAAATATTGCCTCGACATAAGAATCAAACTGGGAGTTCATTAAATAAGGTTTGACAATCTCACTGACTAAATTTAAACGATCTAAATTATACAGGGTCTACAAAATTAAGTGTCAAAATTACCAAACTTCAAAGTGCATTTTCTTTCTTATTTTAAACGTCAACCCTATACTTTTTTCATTGCAATCGATGCGTAATTGAAAAATAAAACTTTTTTGTAAATACATCTTTATTAAAATTTCTAACGTATTAAAAGATATTCGCCAAAAACTGGTAAAGCGTCCTGTTTTAGCAGCCATTTTAATGAAAAGTAATCCAAGGTGGCTTAGATTATTAAAATTAATGATGTAGAATTCAATCAAAATGACAGGAGAGTCTTTTTGACAAATTTAAAAAATTATTTAGTTTACAAACGGGTTAATATTGTTCTTGATCATAATTATTACAAAGTATTGCGTTAATTTGTTCCAGTAGTATAGTTTGTTTATTGTGGTTATAGTTGTTTATTTCAAGAAGTTATTTTTTTTAAGTAGTTTGCTAAGTTGTTCACGTTTTGCATAAGTATTTTTACAATGAATTATACCAAAGAAGAGCTAGTAGATACGAATTTTGTGTTGGGAGAATCTCAAAAAAATTGCTTTTGGCTAGTCGGATAGACGGGAGATGTCGAATACTCAAAACCTAGTAGAAATAGCCAAGTTCAAACTGATGAAAAGGAACTGGATGTGCTACTTCATATCACAGAAACCTCTTCAATTAGCCAAAGGGTAGTTGCCAATATAGCGAATGTTAGCAAAACCACCGTTCAACGTGTTTTTAACAAAAATCATTTTCATACCTACCATATTCAGCTTCACCAAGAGCTTTATGAAGAAGATTATGAGCATCGGATAGCGTTTTGTAACTGGGCACAATCCAAAATCAGAGCAAATTTTGAATTCTTCGATAAAGTGCTCTTCTCAGACGAGGATACCTTCCATAAAAATGGATTTGTGAATCGCCACAATTTTCGTTACTACTTCGATCATAATCCAAGACATTTTCGGCAGATCGAGAGACAGCACAGATGGTCTATTAATGTGTGGGGGGGAATCATAGGAGATTTTATTATCGGTCCTGATTTTTTCGATGGGCATTTAAATGGGGACATGTATTTAAATTTCTTACAACATGAGTTGCTCCGTTTATGTCAACATCTACCCAGACCCGTAATGGAGGGCATATGGCTACAACATGATGGCGCTCCAGCACATTATTTTTTACCGGTCAGGCACCATCTTGAGGTAGCCTTTCCGGATCGGTGGATCGTTCACCCGACCTCACTAAGCTTGATTTCTTCTTATGGGGCTATATTAAAGAAATCGTTTACCAGGAGCCCCCAATAACACCTGAAAACATGAAGCTGCGAATTCAAGACGCATTTCGACAGGTAACACCCGATATTTTAAGGAGAGTAGCAGCATCTTTTCATACTCGTCTTTGTTTGTGTTTGGAAAAAAACGGAAGACACATTGAACATAAGTTCTAGTGAAAAAATCAGATTAAATATAGTTGAATTTAGTATAGTGTAAGTCTCAAATGTGATACTTAAATAATAACTAAATTTTCATTTTTAATGTCAAGATAAATGATAAATTATAATAAAATTCAATATAAAAAGAAATAAATAAAAAAATAATTTAAAAATAAAAATTTGCGATATGTCAAAATTGTCTTTTGTCATATTGATTGAATTCTACGTCATTCATTTTAATAATCTAAGCCACCTTGAATTACTTTTCATTAAAATGGTTGCTAAAATAGGACGCTTTACCAGTTTTTGGCGAATATCTTTTAATACGTTAGAAATTTTAATAAAGGTGTATTTACAAAAAAGTTTTACTTTTCAATTACGTATCGATTGCAATGAATAAAGAATAGGGTTGACATTTAAAATAAGAAAGAAAATGCACTTTGAAGTTTGGTAATTTTCACACTTAATTTTGTAGACCCTGTAAAATTTAGATCATTTAAATTTGGTCAGCGAGATTGTCAAACCTTATTTAATGAACTCCCAGTTTGATTCTTATGTCGAGGCAATATTTGAATTTTTATATTTTTTTTTAACCAGTGATGTAAATTCACTTTTTTCACATTTAATTTTTTTAAGCCGTTATTTACCGATCGAATCCAATAAAATTTTAGGATGATCTAAACAACTATGGAAGCCATCTAAATATCTAAGAAAATATAGGTCATTTAATTTAAAAAAATATGTTATTGTGACGTAACACTTTTTTGGGTCACCCTGAATAATCAAAAATATTTTTAGAAAATACGCCCTAATGTACATATGAGTTGTGCAAAATTTCAAATTCATGAGTCAAAAATAATAAGTGAGCTACAGAAGAAGGGAGCTGAGATGGACCACGTTGTATATATATATATATATATATATATATATATATATATATATATATATATATATATATATATATATATATATATATATATATATATATATATATATATATATATATATATATATATATATATATATATATATATATATATATATATGATATATGTTTTCATATATATATATATATATATATATATATATATATATATATATATATATATATATATATATATATATATATATATATATATATATATATATATATATATATATATATATATATATATATATATATATATATATATATATATATATATATATATATATATATATATATATATATATATATATATATATATATATATATATATATATATATATATATATATATATATATATATATATATATATATATATATATATATATATATATATATATATATATATATATATATATATATATATATATATATATATATATATATATATATATATATATATATATATATATATATATAATTAATACAGCATTAACAAATTAATTATGTTCTTATGGGTAATTTATTAACATGTTTCCAATATACTACTAGCTGTTTTCAAGTGCTTTAAAGTGGACCGGAATCTAATCACAACTAACCAAATTTTTTTGACACCTCTACTGACGTCAGAACACAAACTCAATCAGTCATATATTATGTCAGCTCGCCAGCTCTGTACACACTATCAGTAATAACTCGAAGCAAGTTAGACGCTTAACTCTAATCTGATTAATTAACTTTGGAGTTATGACTGTTTTCTTGTGGCAAAACCGATAAATATTCCCAGAGTTGTCTCGGGGGAGAGACTTGCTGAATTGTTAATGGGTTTCTGAATGATTTTGATTATCGCCACAGTGTACAGTTTGGGGCAATAAGTGACGTAATTTAAATTTGTATATACCAGTTCGGGCGAAACGCGAAGATCTGTAAAAACCTGGGAGCGTGACTTTTTCACGATTACAGTACTTCCCTTCGGACGAGAGAAGTAATATTTTTACAGCAAAATGTTAGAATTTAATAAAAGATTTCAGTTAGAGTAATAAATATACTTGCATGTTTTGTTCTTCTTGGATAGCCATATTCACTAACATAGAACGTGTCTAAAATGTAGACTTCCATATTTAAACCATCCTTAAACCCCTGCCAGATTTACGGTTTAGACCGTATTCACTAAACAATAAGTACTAGTTGTAAAGTTAGTCCAGCAGGTTTAAATTTAAACCCATATTTAGACCTTTCGATAAACAAAACACTATCCATAGCCAACTTGATTAATATTTATTATGTATCTGCTTTTGTGAAAATGACGTAGGTATAGCGGACGAAAATGCATAGCAAAATTTTCAATTCTTGTTTGAAAAGTTATCTCCAAACATTCCGCCTTTAAAACGGGAGAATGCATGGCCGGATGTTCAAAATTCCGTAAACTCGTTACTAAGTACCCAAAGAAGAATGTTGGATGAGATGAAATAAAGACGAATTAGAAAAAGTACAAAATACCGGCGAAATCAAGACGTAAGTACCAAGATTTACATTACTTACTTAGAAAAACCATATATCTTAGACAATTTAGGTAGGTAGTAGGTAAATAGTAAATATAAAAACCGTTGTTGTTCCGAAAATGTTTAAAAGAACAGATTTTACATTTTTAGTTAGTATTCTTTAGTCTTTTTATCTTTTAAAACCTGTCATTTTTACCGACTTTACAGTAAACTTATATACATACTTATAAGTATATCCGTGAAGTGAGCTCCTTGTTGCTAGCTTCAAGTAGTTGGCAACAAAAAATTACAGTGGACCAGTCAAATTAAGTTGATGACATACTTTATAGATCACACACGGGAACAATATATTTAAAATAACGCAATTTTGACCAACTATTGCCTACAATTAGACAAATAGATGGTTTTTTCCTAGCAGGGGTGACATACGACAGTGGCGTCACGACATCGAATTTTTGTTTTAAAAAAATGTTAAAATTCAGTTAACTTTTTTACAGTAGCTTGAAATCGTCTGAAATTTTAACTACTTAGTAAATATTCAGTTTTTTTGTAGTGGGGGTGACATACGTCAGCGGCGGCCCGAAACTAAATTTTCTTCAATAAAATAAAGTTTCTAAATGACTGCAATTTTGACCAACTGTTGCCTACAATTAGACAAATAGATGGTATTTTTCCAGCAGGGGTGTCATACGATAGTGGCATCACGACATCGAATTTTTTTTTAAATGTTAAAATTCAGTTAACTTCCTTATAGTTAATTGACATACATAGACAAATATACAGTTTTTTGTAGTGGGAATGACATACGCCAGCGGCGGCACGAGACTGAATTTTCTTCAAAAAAATTGCTAAATTAAGTTTCCTTTCTTAAATTAGTTTCGAAATAACAAAATTTTAACATTTTTTAAGATCGATATCCTGATACCATTGTCGTTTGTCACCCCTGCTGGAAAAAGACCATCTATTTGTCTAATTGTAACTAATAGTTGGTCAGAATTGCAGTCATTTAGAAAGTACTATACGAAAGTAAACTCAAGTTTAGCAATATTTTTAAAGAAAATTCAGTCTCATGCCGCCTCTGACGTATGTCACTCCCACTATAAAAAAAACTGTAAATTTGTCTATGCATATCCATTGGGTAGTAAAATTGTTACATAACCGACAGAATTGATAAAGCATATTTTTTGAACCTAGGGATGCTAAAACGAGAAGATATGTAAAAGCTGAGGGTGATTTTTTCACGATTACAAATATTCTATTTGCTCGCCATTTTGTTCCACCATCTTGAATTAGAACCATAATTTTTACTAGTTCATATCTATACCACAGTTATAGCACACAATTTGACCAAAATTTGAAGTCAATGGATACGTAGTTTTTTAGCCATGCCAAGAACAGAGAGGCCGAGAGACAGACATACAAACAGACAGACGGACAGACTCAGGATAATCAGCATTTTACCACTTCTTTCTAGAATTTTTAAAAAAATGTTATATAATCAATTGTTTCATTACTGTATTGTTAATAATATAATTCTGGAAAGTCAATGTGGCTTTAGAAAAGACTTTAGTATATCTGTTGCATTGATTAGTCTAACCGATGATATTATGACTTGCTGTTGATAAGAAATTAAATACCGCGCTAGTCCTCCTTGATTTTTCAAAAGCTTTTGATACTATTAATCACGAACTTTTGCTATCAAAATTGAAATTGAAATATTATGGTCTTCAAGAACCGTCAGTTAATCTAATAAAGTCATATGTTTCTAATGGTTATCAAAATATATTTTCTAATAACGAATTTTCAGATGAGGTTCATTTCTTGTCAGGTGTGCTTCAGAGTTCGATCCTTGGACTACTTCTTTTTATTCTTTACACTTCAGATATTTTAAAATCTTTAAAACAATGTACAATTCGGGCGTACGCAGATGACACTCGAGTTTACCATCATTGTAGTCATGAAAAATGCGTCAAATATAATAAATGTAAAAATTCAAAGTAATTTTCATGAGACTATGTATATTAGTAAGGAAGGTTTAATAATGATAAACCCTTTAAGTCCTATTTTAACAGAGATATTTATGGACAATTTAGAAAGGAAAATACATGAGTATTCCCTTAGTAAAAATTTCATATACTGGTATAGATACGTTGATGATATATTAGCATGTTTTACAGATACTGAAAAAAAATTAAATTTTTTTTATTATCAAAAACAATAAACACGATTTTTAAATTTTTCAAAAGCCGTCTCATACAGATATTACAATACACAATACATCCTTTCGCATATAAAATATCAGCATATAATAGTTTTGCCTATAGATTGATCAACATACATCTAAGCAATGAAAGTTTTACTAAAGAATTAAATATAATAAAACAAATAGCAATTAATAATAGTTATAATGGAAATCTCATAAATAAAATAGTAAAAGATAAACAATATAAAAAATCATTAAAGCTAGTTTATCCTTCTAATAATTTCAAAGAAAATAATAAATTTCAGACTTTCACTTATACAGGAAAAATAACTTCAAAGTTTACTAAGCTTTCTAAAAATAAAGGTGCGTCGGTTGCTTTTAAGACTAACAACACCCTTGGTAGATGTATTAAAAACAAGACAAAGACCAAAAAAGAGAACAAATCGGGGGTTTAGTGAAATTATGGAACTTGTTCAAAATTCTATATAGGACAAACAGGAAGAACATTAAAAAAAAGAATTAATGTACATAAATCAACTTACAGAAATCATAAAGATAATTCCAATTATTCTAAACATATACTTCAGGAAAACCATACTTTTAATAAGAAATTTTACATGTAGAACAAAAAAGTAAAAATTAAGAAATCATGGTACTTGGGATTAGACCGTGTCAAATTGGAATTACTATCCGACGTTTCGCCTTCGATTGCACGAGGCATCTTCAGGGATCTTTACTCCACGAGATCTGAACACTGAATGAGCTCGAAGAGATTTAGCCGGGCTTTTATACCCGACTTGTGCTCGCCGAACCATGACCCTCTATTGAAATTTCTTGTATGTTTGAATATTTCAATAGATTCTCTAACTTTTCGTTTATAAAAACCTGGAACCGATGCTAGAACCTCGGTTTCCTTTACATTTATAAAATGACCAGTGTTATGCTGGTGTTCAGCTACAGCAGATTGAACAATTTGTTTCTTTTTAATACATCGTTCATGTTCCTTAAGTCTAGTTGATATTGAGCGTCCTATCTCTCCCACATACACTTCTCCACAGGAGCAAGGAGTTTTATATACTTCTTCTATTTGGAAAGGTACAAGATATTTCGGGGATCGCAAGCATTGTCCAATCTTCTTATGTGTATTGAAGATTGTACGTATGTTGGACCGCCGAAGTAATCGTCCTATTTTGTCTGTAGTGCCATGTATGTAGGGAAGAACAACACTACCTAATGGTAGCTCTTTATCATTCTCCTTTGGCGGAGTTGGTTTACTATGTCTTTTAATTGAACGCGTAATATCTTCAGCGCAATAGCCATTCCCTCTAAGAGCTTCGGTCAGTTTCGATGTTTCCGATGTTAGAGAATCTTGATCAGAAATCGAAATAGCTCTGAATACTAGTGAGTTATTAACCGATTTCTTTTGTGCTGGATGGTGATGAGAATTTTTTGTTTAAGTATCTATTTGTATGCGTCGGTTTTCTATACACAGAATGTCCTAATGTACAAATTTCCTTCCTTTGAACACATACATCTAGAAAGGGAATTGTTCCATTAGATTCAATTTCCATCGTGATTTTAATATGATGATGTTGCTGATTAAGGTGGTCCAGAAATATGAGGAGATTATCCTGTCCATGAGCTCAAACGACAAAAGTATCATCTACATATCTAAACCAGTGCTTCGGTTTTAGTGGAGCGGATGTTAGAGCAAAATCCTCAAAGGCTTCCATAAAGATATTCGCTACCACAGGTGATAGAGGAGTGTAGCTGCCCCTGAAATTTGTTCATAAAAAGTTCCTTGAAAAATAAAATAACTAGATGTAAGACAAGCTTCAACTAGGTCTATTAAGTTCTTATCAAGATTATTGTTATCCAGTATGTCTGATATAATGGAAATTGAGTCGTTGACAGAAACATTTGTGTAAAGTGATTCTACATCGAAACTGACCAAAATATCTTCGGGATCCAACTGGATTGTCTTGAGTTTTTCCACGAAATGTGCAGAGTTTTTAATAAAAGAATCTGTTTTTCCAGTAAATGGATTAAGAAAGTTTGAAAGATATTTACCTAGTTTGTATGTGGGTGAGTCTATTGCACTGACGATCGGTCTAAGTGGTACGTTGCTCTTGTGTATCTTCGGAAGACCGTAGAACCTGAGAGTCTAGAGCTGCTTGGTTTTAGTGATTTTTTCTCCGCTAGTGGTAGACTGGATGTGTTGATCAAATTGGTTATGCGTCTTTCTTTTCTACTTGTGCGGTCTGCCTGCATAACCTTATAGGTGTTGTTGTCCAAAAGTTGAGTAACCTTTTCCACATATTCTACTCTGTCCATGACGACTGTGGCGTTTCCTTTATCTGCTGGAAGTACCAGAATGTTTGCGTCTTCGTTTAAGGTCTTCATTGCTGTTTTTTCGGCTGCGGAGAGGTTCGACTTCGGTGGTTTTGAGTTTTTAATTATCTTCGCTGGCTCACATCTGACTTCATCGGCTTGTTCCACTGGTAATCTTCTGATTGCTGTGTGTCTGCGGAAGTTTCACAGGATTTTTGTGTTCAAGAGGGCTTCAAACTTCTTTTGTTGCTTAAGTGTAACTTAATTTTTTCTGCCTGTGCGTTGGTAATGTTGTCCAAAGTTAAAGTAAATGTAGTTCTTTCTAGTCTAGAAGCTAATTTCAGATGAATTTCTAATAGTGTCCGGGCATTTGTATCTAAATCACGACGTGTTGCCTTAATCCTTTCTCTAACTAATGCATTGCTAGCACGCTTATAAATATTCTTAGCAGTTCTAGAAGTCATGTGATATCTCACCTGTAGCCATTTCGGTACTACATCTTCATCTCAGCATCTAAGGAGAGAGGCCAACTGGCAGAGTAACTTCTTCTTGCTGTTCCGGAGATCGCCAAAAGTTTGGGCATCCTTCTTGGTTTCCTCCCCATAGAGGTTAGGTAACATAGAACATAAGCTTTCACGGCTTTGGTCAATTAAAAAATCTATATATAGATATGTAGATGATACTTTTGTTGTTTGGCCTCATGGACAGGATAATCTCCTCATATTTCTGGACCACCTTAATTAGCAACATTATAATATCAAATTTACGACGGAAATTGAATCATACAAAGATGTATGTGATCAACGGAAGAAAAATGGTACATTACATTCTGCCGAATACAAATTCTTAACCGCATCATCACCATCTAGCACAAAAAAAATTAACTCACTAGTTATTAACTCACATCGAAAACATCGTATTCAGACGCTATTGCACTCGATTTCTGATCAAGATTCTTTAACATCGGAAACATCGACACTTCAATACACATCACAAGATTGGACAATGCTTGCGATCCCCGAAAGATCTTGTATCTTTCCAAATAGAAGGAGTATATAAAATTCCTTGCTCCAGTGCAGAAGTGTATGTGGGAGAAACAGGACGCTCAATATTAACTAGACTTAAGGAACATGAATGATGTATTAAAAAAAAAACAAATTGTTCAATCTGCTGTAGCTGAACACCAGCATAACACTGGCCATTTCATAAATGTAAAGGAAACCAAGGTTCTACCATCGGTTCCAGGTTTTTATAAACGAAAAGTTAGAGAATCTATTGAAATATTTAAACATACAAAAAATTTTAATAGAGATACGGGTTACGGTCTACATCACACGTGGAAATCGATCTTAACACAGGGTCACGGTTCGGCGAGCACAAGTCGGGTATAAAAGCCCGCCTGAATCTCTTCGAGCTCATTCAGTGTTCAGATCTCGTGGAGTAAAGATCCCTGAAGATGTCTCGTGCAATCGAAGGCGAAACGTCGGATAGTAATTCCAATTTGACACGGTCTATTGGGAAAACTTATCTATGTTAAAAAAGTAAAAAACTTAATTTACCAGAAAGTATAAAAATAAACAAACATAAAGATAACAACATATTATTAAATGATGAATTGGACATAAATAGTTCCCCATTGTTAAATATTTATTAAGCAATAACTAAAATCCGAAAACACTCCAGCTGTATGTTTAATAACCGTAATTGTAAAAATAGGTTCAGGTACTTAAATAATATTGTTTGTGTAGCATTGTCATTTAAGATCAAACATCTGATGAAGTCACAGTATTGGCGAAACAATTGTAATGTTTTTTATTTTTGTAAAATAAATTAAGTGGAAATTTTAAACAAGCGTTTTTGTTTATTGAGTTAAAATAGATTTCCATCAAGTAACGACTAGTTCAGTTCAATAAAAGCAATATTATTACAAAATTAATCATAGAAAATCCACAAAACTGTACGGTTCTTTAACAACGTATATATGTCCCCGTTTCTATCAACTTTAAACCTCCTTAGAGAGTGTTTATTCTGACGAACGGAGGATATTTAGCAACACAAGTTATTTCACGGTAAGTAGATTCCTAAATTATATGATTGGACGAGTAGTAACGGTCGGGTAAGCAGAGAATGGCTTAGCCTGAATCTTAAATTAGGTAGGGAATAAGCTCACTCTCAAAGCACGTTTTAAATTTCACAAAATAGAAATCTATTTGGTCACAGGGAGGATTATACTTGTAGTAAAGCGGCACAAACACAAAATAAAATGGAATTTATATTTTACTATATATATATATATATATATATATATATATATATATATATATATATATATATATATATTGCGTATCGACTTTCTAAGTCGAACGCCATTTTTTTTGTTTTATTATTTGGGTAATTCGATTGAAAGAATGATACACTCAAGGAAACTGCCTGATGAGCCACGGATACCACGGTCGTAGAATGGCTCTTTAGTTCTGAAACAAGCAAAGCGCCATGTTTTGGTCGTTTCTTGACATATTGGTGAAAGAGCAATTCCTCATCTTGAGTTCTTTCGTATATCTTTTTACGATCAACAACCGCACAGAAAATGATATTTCTGTTTTTTCCTATTTTACACACGTGCGTGTCTTCTTGTGCTCCCATAAAGGTCACATCTAAATTTAGTGCACCACCACACCTGCGGATGGTGCCACTGGTTGCCTGTTTCCCGCATTGACTTTGTGAGTCGAGCAACATGCCACTTTCTTTGTTTCAGCGTTTAGGTAATTAGGCTTTAATACTGATACGCCCGAAAGGAAACTGCCTGATGAACCTTGTCGGGGCAAACACCGCGATCGCAGAATGGCTCCTTGGTTCTGAAGCACACAGAGCGTCATGTTGTGGATGGTTCTTGACACATTGCTAGTGTCTAGTCTAGTGCTAGCTTATTTACATTTTGATGTTTTGTGGCTAGCAAAAAAGCGATTGTTTCAAATACAAAGAACACATTTGTATGCTAAAGACACTGCTGGTCAGAGAACACATTTTCGCGCATACGATCAAAGTTTCATCTCTGCAAATTATGGGGAATGAAGGAAGTGAATTTTTAATGACATTCTGGTACCAAGCGCTTTATATGCATCTAAGAGTTCATTAACTAATTGTTCATAATTTTCCTCCATATTGTTGCCTAAAAATCCTCTTACTACAATAACAAATGAATTCCATGCTCTGAGTTCCTGTCTGGTAAGCTTTTCCGTAAAATTGACATGGTACAGCAATTTCTTGTGGCCCAATAAAAATGCCTTCTTTTAATTTGGCATCACTTAACTGGGGAAAGACTTGTCTTAGGTATTTACATCCATCACCATCTTTATTCAAAACCTTCACAAAGTTTTTCATCAGCCCAAGTTTAATGTGAAGAGGAGGCAAAAGGACATTTTTGGGATCAAAAAGAGGTAAAAATTTAACATTTTGAGATCCCGGTTGAAATTCGCTTCTTTCTGGCCAAATTTATGTTACATAATGCTGATTTATTGCACGACTGTCCCATAAACAAAGAAAACAGAAATATTTTGTTAATCCCCCCTGAAGTCCCACTAAAACCACTATAACCTTTAAATCCCCAGATATCTGCCATTTATACCTATTGTAGTTTATTTTATCCAAAATCATAAGCATATTTTCATAATTTTCTGTCATTGCAACTGAATGGGCAACTGGTATAGAGGGTTTTAAATTTGTATTATGCAATAACACAGCTTTTAAGCTATATTTAAATGAGTCTATGAATAATCGCCACTTACGGGAAGAATGTTCAATATAAAGTTCCTGCATTAAACTGTCTATACCAGTACACGCGCACAACGAATTTTCCATACTGTAGAATTCAGAAAACATAGCACTTCTTTTTTTGAAATTCGTAATTTTCGTTTCTTTGGCCAATAGGTTCAATTCCTTAAGACGGGAACCCAGAAGTTCTGACTGTTGCTTGGATAACCTCAAATCACGTAATAAATCATTTAATTCACTTTGAACAATCAAATGTGGCTCGCTGGTAAAAGTAGTATCGGTGCACTGTTCTTCTGAGCTGCCTGATGATGCGTTATCTCCATTATTTCCCAAATCAATAGCTTGCCAATTTAAAGGCGCAATCGGCACTGGCAAATTTGCATTATGAGGAACAAGTCGTATGGCAGATTGCAAATTTGGATATTCTATATTGTGCTTTTGCCTTTTGATTGGTGGGTTCTACTTACTGGGGCATACTTTTTCTCTTTCCCTTCATCCACTGCTCCAATGATACACTACAACTAACACAGCACACATGGGGAGTCCACCGCTTATCTTGATCTCCAATTAACACACCAAAATATTTAAAGTAGGCTTTTTTTACATTTTCGGAAAATGACCTGGCTTGTTATTTCACCAGAAATTCTCCACAAATATAACAAAATTTGTCGGGAGAAATTTTGCAACTTCGGCGCGTTTGACTCGACATTCTCGTCTTCACATACACTTGCTTATCGATACACAGAGAACCACTCAATTCGAAACTAGACAAAAGAGTGATGTTTAACGTTTATTTTATGTCTAATGTTGTAAACAACCCAGTCTAGATAATTTTTCCGTTGTAAAATGGACACATTTTAGCCTCCCCACAATAAAATTGTTTACCTGCCAATATAAAAAGTTCTAATTAGGCTATTAAAAAATGGTACGTATTAGGGCTTTCCGAATATTTTTTTTATTATTGAGAAGGTATCCATTGTGAAAATAATGAGCTGGCCTGTGTTAGAAAAATCTTGTCGGCCAGTGTAATTGTTCAAACATCTTTCTTTTAAAATCTATTTCAACTGAATTTCTTAAAAACAATACCCGGTATATGATTCTGCCGTTGAAATCTCTTTATCTCATTATAATTTTGAGATATTAAGAATTTTCTTAACAAAAACACTACAATTGCTACTCTTTAGCAAAAAATATTACTTCTTTTTGTATAACAAATATATATCATATTTAGTTGCATTAAAACATTTGTTCAAAACAAAAGCTAATAAACTTAACATAAATAAATTAAAATAAAATTATCGTAAACCAAATTAAGTCATTAGATATTCAAATATTCACAAACCATTGTGCTGTAAACAAATACTGAACCTGTCGGTTAAAGATCTATTTACATTTTCCAACATTTAGGGAGTAATTGTATCAGATGCTTCGTTTTATTCATTCCCGCATTTTCGCTGCTGTAGGTGTCCCCATAAGAAAAAAAAACAAGTTTTGTCACATCTGATAACTTTAGGCACCACGAAGTATCTAGAATATTTCCAACTCCAATCTTAAAATGAGCAGAAGCCCCATCTAACTGGAACCACATACCTTTTAATAGTTCTAGTGGAATATAGCAGCTCGAGACCGTATTCTCTCTAGTAAATAAAAAATGTCCATTTGAGAAACTTCATTAAGTTTCAAAAAGGTAGTGACATTACGGCAGATATTTGTTTTACAATTGTCTAGAACATCTGAGAAGTTTTTATTGTTTATTTTCGGTGGGGTTAAATGAAGAGGTTAAATTTAGTTCTTCGGGTTTTTTCAATTTGTCTTGAATGTCCACACTATCTTTACAGCTGCAAAAATAGAATTGTTTTAAATCGGGCCAAATTTTTAAAAAATTCTGAATTTTTGTTTCAAAGAAAAATTGTTTCTCTTTCGTAATAGCAAGTGTGGTTAAGTTCCTAATATTTTTATAGAAATTCCAGTGACCCTATGTTTTAGACTTTTTAATTGTATTAATGTTTTATTTCTATTTTTGATCCTATCCCGTATCGCATTGTTAAAAGAATTGATTTGTTTATCTACATTTCTATATTTTGCCATGGAATGGATTCTAGGTAGGCGTAGAATTGGATATGATTCAAGTTTTTAAAGTATTTGTACAGTCTGGCAACTGAATGAACCTGGATAGAAAGAATGCGGGCAAAAAACTTCCTTCTGTTTTTCCATATAAGTGGTCCGTTCAAAATATATATATTTTGACTGCATCACGAATTCAAATGAAAGAGTAAAAATATATTGATCGGTATCGATAATATATCAGCGAAGATTTCCCAAACTCCGGCCCGTTCAATAAGAAATCATTGTCAGAGAGAGATAGCCGTGGTCGGCGCGGATGGCGTGGAAAAGACGAAGATAAAAGATCGTTATTCCAGGCTTGGTTTGAATTATGAACGGGCCGGGGTCTGATGTCCGATTTTCTGATCAGTGGTGTCATCGAAATAAGAAAAATTAATTACTAATTAATATTTATAATACCGACTTAAGTTTTATTTGTGTATGTGGGTATTGCCTGTTTTTTTTATTTTCTTGTGTGTATAATTAGTAATAATCGTGGTCATTTGGAGAACTTGGGAAAATACTTGAAACAATGTGGAACTTGTAGAACTTGTGGTTGAAGACTTTTTTCACAAAGATCTGGAAGAGCACACACAAAAGGTGATAAAAAAAATTAAACATTTACGCCCATTTCCAGAAATTGTTTGAACTATTTTATGAAGGGAGAAGTTTTTTCGCCATTCCAATTGACGTTAAATAAAAAATACTTCTTTTTAAACTCTGTTTTATTAATAAGGATTAATTAGTTGTTTTGTTAATTTTACTTGTTAGTTAATTATTTCCGATTGTTTAGTTATTTTATATTGAATGATTGGCTCGACTTGCTTCTTGGTGCATTTCTTTAGTTTTAATTAATGAATATAGTGAGTATATACATGCAAATTTTATAACTATTTAAATCTTAATACGTATCTTTATTTGGTGACATATTTCTAGGTTTTAATTATTTCTTGAAGCTTATATATTTCTTACAATAATTAATTTTCTTTTGGAATTATGGAAAGAAATATCTTTTTAAAGAGAAAACCTCTTGCTGACCAGTCCAGAGAAATTATCGCCACTGTTTATAGAGTTTGCGATGAGGAAGCGAGAAGTAATAATTTTAAATTACCTTTAAAAAAGAAAATCGATCACGTCCCTCTATATACTGGGGTTTCTCAAGACACCGTGAGCAAAATTCACAAAGAAGAGTGGTCTCTCAAAAAGGATTTTGATCATTTTTTCTAAATTAGGCAAACAATAAACAAGTTTTATTTTTGTGCCTACACTCAGAAAGCTTCTCCTTAAATTGCGAGAAACAATGGATTTCCCTTATAGTCGCGAAACATTAATGATGTTGTTGAAGGCCAATGGCTTTTTTTTTCGTAAGTGACAAAATAATGAAAAATTAGAGACTTTTACATATAAATATACAAGGACAATTCGAAATTATAGAGAGGAGGGTCGTAAAATAGTTTACATTGATGAGACATGGGTCGATAATGATTTAACTTTTGGGAAATGTTGGCAAAGCAATGACGTATTTGGAATAGTAAGCAATATTAGGGCTACTGGTGAGTGTTTGGAATTGATTATATTTAATTTATTTATGATGTGATAACGATCCTAATAGTTTATTATTAATTATTATTATTTTATTATTATTATATTAAAAATGGCTCTCGTCGATATTATGAAAAGTATTTTCCGTTTCTGTTATACCCCTAGCGGCAATTCTTTGAATTTGAAAATATTTTCCAATGATTTCTCGTGGCCGCTTTCACCAAGAAAGTACAAAAAATTACCGCTACAGAACGTAACAGCAAAGGAAATAATTTCCTTTCTGTGATATCGCCGATGACCATTATTGTTGGAACACCCTGTACAAAGTGGTAAAAGTTTTCTAACAAAATTTATATATATTTTCAATCAAATTTTTACTTTCCTTTGTCAAAAAATATATATACGTGAGAGCTCGAAAATATAACAAAAAAAATTAATTTGAAATGGAATGCCATGTATACTTTTCAAATTTCAAAGACATCGCTTTCTCTTTCTTCTAAATATACCCGGTGATATATTTATCTTTGAAGATGATTGAGTGAATCGACAAAAACCTTGTCATAAATATCAATGTGTTAGAGAGAGATTTGATTTTTACACCAATCAATAGAGCAAAAAAATAGTCGTTTTTTGCCAAAAATACTAAGCAGAATTGCGCAATCATAAAAGATAGTCCATAGTAATATTCTTTTATGTTTCGCACTCGCGACTAAATATCAACTTAGGTTATAAACAATTTAATGCAAAAAAATCCTATTTTTTTAGTTTCTGACTTTTAAAATCGAAACTAATAAAGTAATCTTGATGGTATAACACATGCATAGTAGAGAATGAACTTACAAATAATATAATGTCATCGCCGATTTGATCGGATCATTAGAACAGGAGAAAAAGTTGAAAAATCTGAAAAATTAGGCTTTTTCCAAAAATGCATGTCCTTATTTTTTGAAGATGTGGTGGAAGCCTTTGATGAAATAATAGTCATTGTTAAGTACTTTGTGCACATCAAAACCAGGCTTTGTGGAACTAATAGTTTTTGAACAATTACGCCTTGAACCAAAATGTTATGGGCTCATTCCTGTGTAACACTCGAATTTTGTGCCGAATTTTAGATACATTAGTTAATTACATTTTTAGCAATATACTTTTTAGCATTTCACTAGGCCACCATTTTGTTCCGCCGTATTGGAATTTTATCAAAATATTATCAGGTTACTGTCATGCAATCCTTAATTTTTGACAAAAATTTAAACTTAATATGGCAAGTAGATTTTTAACTAAGCCGCAAATTAACAAAGAGACAAACAGACAGACAATTCAAAAGAAACTCTATTTTTTTGGGACCTAGGGACGCTGGAATAGGAAGATACGTAAAATATTGATTTTTTTCCATGTTTATAAACGTTGTAGTTGACCGCCATTTTGTTTTGCCCTCTTGAAATCGTACCAATATTTTACAAGCTCATCTCTATACAACAATTATTTCTAGAACAAAATTTGAAATCAATCTATAAAATGGTCTTTTCGGGACGAATTGTGAAATTATTTATTAAGCCGCCATTTTGTATCGCCATCTTAAATTCAAACCAAAGTTTACCAGCTAATTCCCACATAATCTTAGTATTTTTTAGTAATAATATTGCATTAGACCGCTATTTTCTTTCGCCTTAATGGATTTTCACCAAAATGTTACCATTTTAATCTATGGTTTTTGACCAAATCTTATTGGATAAATAGTTCTTGAGCTATGCCGCATACAGATAGACAGTCTGACAGACAGAGCGATGGAAATGGAAGAACATGTTTTTCGAATGTAAGGATCACTCGGTGGGTGATTTTTTTCATGATTACAATCTTCCCTTTTACGAGGGAAGTCCAAAAGTAATATTTATTGATATTATCATTATTATTATTATCATCATCATTATTATTATTGAAAAATTAATGAATAATAATCTGATTAAAATAATTTCGCACGCCTATGACACGGGAAGATTTTTGACGAGATTCTCCCCTGCCCCTTCAAGCGTTGATAAGGTTCATTCGCTTGTCAGACTGTAGTCTCTAACCTTTGGTTGCGATTTATCCCCCGATATTCTAAGTTCACATAAATTAGATTGTGGTCAGAAATACTTGGTAACGAAAGAGTGTCAAAAATGTCTACGGAAAGCACATCCGGTAACTGAACAACACCCAAAAAAGTATTAGCGATCGCAGTTATTTGTGTAAGTTTTATAATAATTTGTTCTAGACTCGCTGATTCTAAAACTGAATTGAACTCCGAGGCTTAAAATCTATATTAAAGTCCCCTGAACCAAGAACACAAGCACATATTGATATAAGACATATTAAAAATATTTAAAAAAATGATTGAGATTTTTTGACGGTGGATGATATCGAGGGCGTGATATTAGAAGGGCATAAACGCATAACAAGCAAAAACTCGTTTTTGGTGCGTGAAAAAATATATTATCTTTCCATTAATTATCACATAAGAGCGTAGAATTTATCCATCCCAATTTGTCGGTTAAACTAATTGAGAAAACTAAAAATATCATACGGGCGTATACACCGTACGCCCTTCTGATATTTGCGTATTAGATTAATCTATACGCCCACGCGCATAGCCGGTAACTCTACCACAACCACATAACCTGACTTGTAGGCAAAAGTTTTGTGTGTCTATTGCTCAAATTAAACTTCTTTTTCTGTATTTGTGTGTAACATAGATGAGAAACAGCTAAGTACCTTCTAGAAGGCGAAGGATACTTGAATTAGCTCGGAATTCGGATCACATTTAATTTTTCTGCAAAAATTTGAAGTCAATTGAATAAGATTTTTTTTACCTTGCCTTTTTAACATTTAATTTAGTCAGAGGGAGGATTATACTTGTAGCAAAGCGGCACAAACACAAAACAAAATGGGATTTATATTTTAGTTTTTATAAATATATTTATATATTTATAAAAACTATATATATATATATATATATATATATATATATATATATATATATATATATATATATAGAAGATAGTTTAGGAGAAACTGGGCTAGCCATAGAATATATATAAATTTGCCAGGGAAATTAACAAAGAGTGGCAGAGATATGATAGTTAAAAACAATATGGTTTTGACTGATTAAAAAAAATCATAACTTGGAAACGCTGCATTCGATCCCCATACGAATTTAAAGTTAAATACAGAACCCTTATTTGCCACATAAAAAATAGGGTGTGGTTGATTTGGTTGGGTCAAAAATAAATTTATAATCTTTGAAGATCTAAATAAGTTTAAGTCTCTGCGTTTCGGTCTATGTTAGACCACCTTCAGGAGAAAAACAAGGGAGATTCTCTGCGTTATACTTATTTTAAAAACACAGAACATTATGGGACAAGACAGAAATTATTCCAGACGAACACATTTGTTTTTAATGTTGATATGGTATTAAATGCAGAATCATACATTCGGGCGTACCGTAAAAATTATCAATATATTAATATGGACGGAACCTAATAGCAATGTCAGATATGATATGGTACTGGTGGGTTTGAATATACACAAGTTCTAACGATTTGCTTATCAGTGGTACGATAGTGCAATTGGTTAGAGCAATAGGCTAGATATCCAAAGGTTCGGGTTCGATCCCCGCACTTACCATAATTTTAACTGTTGATCAAATATTCCTAAAAAAATATTTCACAGTTATAAAAAACTGATAAAGTACTTCTATTGAAGAAAGGTAATATAAATGAACAGCGAAGTTTTATAACAAATACACCAATGCCCTCAGCACCAGACCGTATTCTCTTTAGTAAATTAAAAATGTCCATCAGAGAAACTTCATTAAAATTTAAAAACATAGATGCTTTACGGCATATTTTGTTTTATAACTTTCTAGAAGATCTGCGAAGTTTTTATTGTTTATTTTCGGAGGGCCAATTGAATAGGTTAAATTTAGTTCTTCGGGATTTTTCAGTTTGTCTGTAACGTCTACATTATTTTTATTCCTGCAAAAATCGAATTGTTTTAAATCAGACACATGTTTAAAAAATTCTGAAATTTTGTTTCAAAGAAAAATTGCTTCTCGATCTTAATAGGAAGTGTGGTTAAGTTCCTTATATTTGTACAGAAATACCAGTCCTTGTGTTTTAGTCTTTTTAAATTGTATTAATGCTTTATTTATGTTTTTAATCATATCCCGTATCGTATTATTAAAAAAATTCATTTGTTTATCTAAATTTTCTATATTTCGCCTTAGAATGAATTCTAAGTAGGCGTAGAATTGGATATTAAAGTATCTATAATGTGTAACCTTGGGTTGCGATTTGTTCCCCGGTATCCTAAGGTCACAAAAAATTAGATGGTGATCAGAAATATTTGGTAACGAAAGAGTGTTAAAAATATCTACGGAAAGCTCATCCGGCATAGCAGCGATCGCACTTATTCTTGTATGTTTTATAATAATTTGTTTTAGACTAGCTGATTTTAAAACTGAATTGAACTCCGAGGCTTAAAATGTATATTAAAGAACAAAGAACATAATCATATATTGTTATAAGACATATTAAAAATATTTAAAAAAATATAGAGATTTTTTTGACTGTGGATGATATTCTAGGGCGTTATATCAGAAAGGCGTAAACGCATAATAAGCAGAAACTCGTTTTTATTAAATATCTTATTTCTACATATATTATATCAAAAGACAATTTACCCATTCAAATTTGGCTATCAATCAATTTAAAAAACTAAAAATATCATTCGGGCGTATGCACCAACGCCCGTCTGATAAATGCGTATTATATTAGTCTATACGCCCACACGCATAACCCATAGCTCAACCACTATCACATAACCTAACCTTCAGACAAAAGTTTTATGTGTTTGTCGCTCAAATTAACTTTTTTTTGTGTATTTGTGTGTAACATGGTATGCTAGTGGCCTTCTAGAAGGCGAAGAATACTTGAATTAGCTAGGAATTCGGAATTCAAAGAAATGAATAAACTAGTCTCTCTAGTCTTTGTGACACGTGTTTCGACCTTACGGTCATCATCAGACCTTATAACTAGATGGCCACTACAAATTAAAACATAAAACAACTAGGTATACAGTAGACATATTAGACGAGTGTTCGTACGAAAAAACAACTTATTAGATTAATTTAAAATTTTGTGCAAACATTTAGTGTGATATGAAGATAAGCTAGTAAAGTTGTATTACGATTTCAAGATAGCGGAACCAAATGGCGGCCAAATATCATGTTAAAAAAATTAACGTAAAAAAATCTTCTTTTTCAATTGACTGTAAATTTTAGAGAAAAATTATATATGATATAAGAATAAACTGGTGCGAATTCAACAGTAACAAAATCACGGTGTTAGTCAATGTAAAAACTACTTATTGAATTAATTTTAAACTATGCCCAAAATGTGCATAGGTAGAAACTGGTAAAAATACCTCCAGTTCTACGTTTCATTGTTCGTTTTCAATCGAGTTTTGTGGTTGAAGTGTTTTACGTTTTTGATTATAACAAAATGAGTTTTGAGGAGACTGGTAAGTACTATAAATTTACACATAAAGTCACCTTTCAGCTACTTCCAAAACACTTTTTTTCTCCAAGTTAAAGTCGAGTTTCAAAATTTTTAGATTTTTGATACTTTTAACTTTGCTAAGCATTTTAAAAAAATCACCTTGGATCACCTTCAGCATTTTTATATATATTACTTAGTTATTAATAAGTAGTTATCACAAAAAATTTTAATCGGCTCGGATTACGCCTAATGAAGTTACGATTATTTTTAGAAACCAATGTCATAAGAAACAAGGACTTGATAGAGGTATGGTTACAAACACCTAAAGGAAATCGAAAACAGGCAGTGTATGAAAAAATTTTGTCCCTTATGAATATCGACGAACCTTCTCAAAACATAATAGATAAAGTTATGAAGTGCAGCCAGTGGTTTGGACTAAAAATTGCAAATAAGTGGCAACAAGTTAGACATTCTCGTAATCGACTTTTACATGAGGTAGCTTGGCTGGAACAAATCATATTCCGCAATAATATCGATCCTAACGTGAATACATTTGGGGATAATAATGATCAGCCAGGACCTAGTCGCCCAATAGGAAGACCGCGAGTATCATTTGAAGAAGCTTCAATGAAAACGAAACGAAGGCGCGTAATGGAGATAACCAAGAAAATACCTGCAAATGAGGTAAAGTTTGCGGCCAGTGTTTTATCAGGTGGTGATAATAGTCAGGTTTCCTCAAATGTTACTAGTTTCACTACTTTTGAAGCCTTGGTGCTAATTTTAGATCTAGATTTGTCTATGAGAAAATATAATCTTCTTAGATATGCAATTAATCTTAGAGCCCAGAACTGCCTACCTAGTTATTATCAGGTCAAAAATACAAAAAATTCTCTCTTACCTTCAAAACTGAATATTACTGAAATTTCTGCAGAAGTGGAATTACAAGAACTTTTAGAAAAAACAGCAGATAGCATTTTTAAGTTAATAAAATTTGAGGAGCGAAACTATCGGATTAAGATGATATGCAAGTGGGGATTCGATGGCAGTAGCGGGCATAGCCAATACAAACAAAAATTTTCAGATATAGAAAACACGGACGAATTTTTGTTTCTCACAGCAATGACGCCTCTAAGGTTAATCGATGAGGAAACTGGAAAAGTGTTGTGGAAAAATCATAGTCCTTCGTCACCTCTATACTGTAGACCAATCAAGTTTTTGTTTCAAAAGGAAAATGCTAATCTGGTGCGTTCTATGGAAAGAGACATAAATGTAAAGATTGAAAACTTGCGGCCAATTGAAATAAAAACTAGAGAAGGTTACATATGTGAGATTCGAACTGATATGATGTTAACCATGTTGGATGGTAGTGTGGGGAATATATTATCCGAAACTAATTCAACCATGAAATGCGTCATTTGCGGAGCCACACCAAAAGAAATGAATACGTTAGTAGGAATTAGTCGCCCTTCTAACCGCGATAACTATCGTTTCGGGTTGTCCACTCTGCATTGTTGGATTCGTTTTTTTGAGTGCCTTCTCCACATTGGATACCGACTGCCAATAAAGGTGTGGCGGGTTAGTGGACCTGAGAATAAAGCCATAGTAGAAGGCAACAAAAAACGAATCCAAGCCGAATTTAAAGCTAAATTGTCGTTAACAGTGGACAAACCAAAACCAGGGTATGGCTCCTCAAATGACGGCAATACAGCCAGAAAGTTCTTCCACAATCCCCAAATTAGTTCGGAGGTCACAGGAGTTGACAGGGAATTGATAGAGAAATTTTCTATATTAGGAGTTTTGGCTAGTGGTAATGCTATTGACCTAGATAAGTTTAGGGTTTTGCTAAATGACACCAGAAATTTATACATAACGCTTTATAGGTGGTACAATATGCCAAGTACTGTACACAAAGTGCTTGTTCATGGGTGTGAGATAATCGATGCATTTTGTTTGCCCATTGGAGAACTTTCCGAAGATGCCCTTGAGGCCAGGCATAAAGAGGCTAGAAAGCATAGATTATCTCACACTCGAAAGTGCTCTAGAATAGATACAAACAAAGATTTAATGCGTGTCCTTCTCCTTACATCGGATCCTTTCATTTCGTCAAAAAGAAACGTGCAAACTAAAAAACTTGCAGGGTCGAATGAACAAATACAAAAATATATTAAAAAACAAGATGGTATCAATTTAGGATTTGATTTTAGTTTATCTAATCTTAGTGAACTTTCGGATTCGGATTCAGAAGAGTAGATACCTATAATTTTGTATATTATGGTTTAAAAATGTATTTTGATAATTAAATTTAGGTAGTTTATTGGATATATTTTTTTCCATAACAGAAATAAATGAATTCTTTTTCAGTTTCCCTTTCTTCTTATATATGTTGCTCAATATAATAATATAATAATAACATGTATAAATGTAATATTTGACTTTTTTCTTGGTACGCCACTGTTCTTTTTTGTTTAGTAAAATTAAATATATGACTTTTGTATTTCAATTACATTTTATTTATGATAAAAATACACTCATCTTTTACATTATATTAATCTGTCATGTCTATTGGTTAAAAAAACTTTGACCTCCTTAGTACGCCACTGGATTTAAAAAAAGCAACTATTCACACAATTTACTTACTTTACTAAGGGATAGTTATGTGTTTAAAAAACTCAAATTGGTTGACTAGTTTTCGAGATATTTAATTTTGTTCATCCTTACCAAGAAAAAAAGCCTCAAAGGAGTACGACGAAAATAATGAAGATAAATAAGAAAAAAACTTGTAAAAACAAAAAGACACAGAAGTTAATTATGGCTTTTATTATTATTGTGTTTTCAATAAGAATTGTACTAACTATTTTCGTAATTAATTCCCTATTTTTTAACCCACTAATTGTGATTATACATTATATCATAAAGGCATATGAGCTACATCATTCATTCATTACTATTAATATCAGAAGGACTTAAAAATCACAAGGTACAAGAGGAAATGTGTTAAACCGATGAAACTACTTTACACAAAAATGCAATGCCTTTTTAAACCTTTCGTAGTCGTAAAAAGAGAAACCATATTTAAAAAAATTGATTTTTAATTCTTTTTTTTTCATTCTGTGTAAAATTTACTCTTTGGCTTTTAGGCCCTTCTGATATGACGCCCTCGATATATACAGCCGAAAATATAGTTTTTTCTCTCTGTAAATTAAGAGATAACCATATTTCTTTACAGTCTAGATTTATATTTATCCGTAATATTTATTTTAGTTATACTTCGACTAGTCTTGTAAAAAATTGTAACACCCCCACCCCTGGTTAACCTATCCTTTCATATAAAGTAATATTGAATTAAAAATTAATGTCCATCATTGTAAATTTAGTATTGTAAGTTATGAACCTATTAAATGGTATAACGAATGTAAAAACTATAGTTGGGATTACGAAATTATCCCACTACTTAGTGGTAATTGAATGGAGCTAAGTTTTGTGGTTTATTAAACTTTCCATTTTGACAGTGCTAACAAATTTTAATGGGGATCCCCAGAACAGCACTAAAGGGAATTCACTTCAATATTCAAATTTTAATCGGATGAAAAGGGTTTAATACAATTACTGAATGCTTTCAAGTGGACTATAATAGTATATTAGGAAACGCTAGAAAGGGTTGTAGGTATTTACTTAAAAACTGGTTAAGTGTTAACGTTCATTTTGTACAGGATGTCTCGTGTTAGATGACGTACTACCATAACCTAGTAGCTATTTGATGGACAAAAAAAATTCAATATAGAATTTTCTTTTTTAATTTAAATTTATAAAATATATAATGTTAAGTATACATACGGACCGTACATAGCAAGTAGTACATAATAATGAACTTTCTACTTTATTAAATATCCGCTCAGGTGTCCTGTATACCTTTAATTTTTTTAGCTCTCTTAGGCATTGCAGCTCACATTTTTACGCTGACAATACATAAATTTACTTTTCGTTCTCTGAAGACGATTTGGTTCAAGCCGAAGAAATAATGAATACTGATTTGAACTCTATTCATGAACTATCATCCGATCATCTCCTTCAACTTAACCCAATCAAATCATCTGCCCTCATTTTTGGAAACGACTCACAAATAAACAATGTAAAAACAACCCTTAAAATAAAACTAAACAATACCTTGCTTGCTTATTCAGACACTGGCAAGAGTTTGGGACTATTGCTAGTTAAGAAGTTGCAATTTAGGGAGCATGTTACAGCTAAACTCAGAATAGCGTACGGCAATCTAAAGCTAATCCATGGACATAGACGAATCCTTTCTTCTGAAACAAAGAAGATACTGTGTGATGCTCTTGTACTGTCACATTTTAATCATTGTAGTAGTGTATATACGCCCTGCTTGGATGCTATTGACCCATACCGAATTGAAAAACTACCAAATTCGGACTGATGTTCACAACTTGAATCTCCCCAGAAGGGGCATTCTTACAGTTCCTAAGCATCGTAAGGAGACGTTTAAAAGATCGTTTTCATACAACGTAGCTCATTTTGTAAATATGCATAGTAATTTTGATACTAATTTATCATTTCTAGCTTTTAAATTTAAACATAAACGAGATATGTTACTATCTGAACTCTGAGTCTTCTTCGCCATATCTTTCCTTTCTTCTTTCTTCTGACTCTTGATCTTTTCTCTTCTTCCTTACTATTATAATATTTATATTTATCAATGGCGTAAAAACCTTAATACTATCTGGGTAACAATAAAGATGTTTATTATTAATATTATGATTATAAAGATTGCTTTCGCCTAAGCAGGTACCTATTAGTAATACCTTTCGTATCTTAAACATGACAACCTCCATATTTAGATATTTTATAACTTGACTTGTTGCTGAATTGCCCTAAGTTTTTCCACGTGTAAAAATCTGTATTAAAGTTTTTTGTATGTTTAAAAATTTTAATAGGTTCTCTAATTTCTCGTTTATAACATCCTGAGATCGACGATAGAACCTTGGTTTCTTTTACATTTATAATATAGGCAATAGCATGTTGGTGTTCAGCTAAAGCAGATTGAACAAACTGTAACAAATTCCCCTATAAATTTTGTAAAATTAGATGGGTAGAAAATGTTGGAGTCTATAAAAGGGGTTTGGACATTTTATCTCCCCTTAAAATTTGGATGGAAGATAAAGCCACTAAGCTTCCATCAAATGTTTCAGTTAGTAAGACATAAAAGACTTTAAAAGACACGTTTTTAAGACCAAGATCACATTTTTTTCACATATTGCCGCCATTTTAGAATTATTAAAAAAAGTCAGAGCGATAAACCTATAATTCCTTTTTTTGTATGATGTTCTATTACAAATACTAAACGAATTAATCAAAAACATAAGTTATGGATAAAGGTCTCCAATAAGTTTTAAAATGAAATTTTGATAATATCGATATTCTTTTACCAACTAATAAGACTGATGTTGGTTTTGCCACTAAAAAAGCATTAAAAGACCTAAATGTTCCTGAAAAGGACAAACTTATATTTTTGTCGGAATGTCATTTTCGATAAATCAAATAAAGAAGTTAATAAAACTTTGTTTTCTTAAATATAAGTTTATTAAATATGTAACATGCCTAAAACCAAACATCATGCTTGATCAAGGAGTTTCACATATAAGAGCCCAAAATATGTTATTTGTACGTAAAAGAAATAATTTCCGCAGAAATTGCAGAAAAAAGTTGTCAACAGTGTAGCCAGCTTCTAATAGACACCCAATTTATAAATGTTTGCAAAACTACTCGATTCGATACATTTTTCTACAATTTCTTGGGACTAAATGACTACTTTAAAAATTGTGGCATGTTATTAAGTTAATTCTATTTTCTATTTCTTCTATAATCCTTTTAAATTTAATTTTTAATAACGACATGTCGCAAGTATATATTAATTTTTTGTTTGTAAATGCTTTCTATAACTGCATTTTTTTACCTAATTTTAAATAGAATACTTTTAAAAATATAAACGTCTTCCAGCTAAAGTAACCCTGCTTGCTCTGAAACTATAACATCTTCTTTAATATTTTATATTTCTTATACAATTATATTTCAGCTTAGTTTCATTAGTTTTGCTGGCTTTTTTATAAGAAACATAAATTTTCAAAATATAACCTGGAATTTCCATGAAATTGTCAGGGAAACCTGGAAAAGTCAGAGAATTTGATAAAACAAAATTGCTGAGAACCTTATATTAGCTTTCTTCTATGAGGTGTATGATAAGTAAATATAAAAAAATCCATTTCGTAGAATTATTCGACAGGATGGTGATGTCTGTAAAAATCAGCAACTAGCCAAATTTTGTAATTGCCTTCATTGTTACTATAAACTAAATAATTATACGTACATTTGCAAATGTTATAAGAGTACAGAGATCATTTTTTGCACCTAATAATTTAGACCATAAAGGCTCAAAAAAATCACAATACTAAACATGACGATATCAATCATATCTCAACAACAGTTTTCTTAAAAGTTGAAACTGCACCACTTAAAACTATTACTCGAAAAGTTTACCTATAGTAAGCGTGCATGTGAAAACTTCATAACTAACCTCTCCCCTTTGCCGTACATTAAATAATTCTCTTTATATCGAAACCAGCCAAAATAATGCAATATAGTTTTTATGCGTTAAACTTTAGCCATTCCAACTTTAAAGCGGTCTTATATCAGGAATAATATCTGCCGGAATTGGTTTTCTTTGGTAAAATAAATTTAACTATGCACTTCCATAAATCTATTGTTTACACAACTTAACCAGAGCGGAAAACTACTTGAAGTGTTATTGTAGAGCTAGCGATTTTCTTGAACGAAACAGGAATTACTACAATTACAATTTCAATTTCCCCTTGTCTTTGTTAGCTTCTAGTTACGTCTACGAGATATTTTCTTTTATATATATATATATATATTATATATATATATATATATATATATATATATATATATATATATATATATATATATATATATATATATATATATATATATATATATATATATATATATATATATATATATATATATATATATATATATATATATTTGCAAAAACGCAATGGAACTAACTTGACATATGCTAAGCTATCCTTTCCCATCTTCCAATAATTTAAAAAACATTTATTAGTCAAATTATAAAAGGACATCTACAATTTTTTAAAAATGATTTAAAATTTTACTCTTTAGAAAATGTATATTTGAATTAAATTTTTTATGTTTGGTATGTCATTTACTGCATTTTTTCTTTTTTTTTATATTAATCATTTCTTTGATAATTAATTTTTGGTACAGGTTATATTCATAAATGATTTTTGGTTTAAGAAAAATTATATTCGCGTTTTGTGCTTTTTTCATGTTTGTGTAATGCAGAGTATATATATAAGAGTTGGGTTGTCATACCAGTATATTTTATAGGGCAGTTTAAACAAGGAATTTCATATACGAGATTGGATTTTTAATTTTTGGGAATTTTAGTTTTTAATTTTGTAAATAGGGAGCCTATCAAGTTCTGGGGTTTATAACGCACAATTATGTTATATTTTTCTAATATATGTTTTACTTTTTCAGATAATGTGTATGTGTATGGAATTCCAATGTATTTTTTTTGCGTATTATCTTGTCTTACGTTTTCGTTGTGATTATTATAATATATATAAGTCCTTTGTTTGATAATTTTTTTTATCAGTTTTTCCGGAAAATTATTAGCAATCAAGGTCTCTTTGACGTTGAAGATATAGCACGGTTAGCTGCATCAATGACAATACTTTTTTTTGTTTGTATATATGGTGAGAATTGAAATTACGATATCGTCCAGATCAAGTTTTTTTTGTAAACCATTTAGTTTTTAAATTATTTTCTTTTTGTCTAATTATAGTAAGGTCAAAACAATTTATTTAATTTTGTTTCAACTTCAAGAGTGAGCTAAAATTTCAGGTGGAAATTATTGAATAAGAAAAGTAGTTCATCTATTTTATTTTATGGAACTGATGCTAAACAATCATCTACATATCTCTTAAAAAAAGTAATATTAAAATTCAATTTTTAGAGAACTTCCTCTTCTAGGTATTCCATGATATTTGTGCGATTGTAAATGAAATAGGTGAGCCCATAGCACATCCATCAAGTTGTTGATAAAATTGGTTTTTGTATTAAAAATAATTATTTGATATTATAATATTTAAGGCTTCTAAGAATTCAAGCTGAGTTAGATTTTTTTTAAATGTTCCATTTGCCGTTTATAGTGCTAACTATGAGTTCATTTAGTATATGATTATACAAAGAAATTACATCTAGTGATATTAACTTTGAATTTGGTGGTATTGTTGATGTATCTAGAAAATGTTTAAATGTAAATGAGTCTTTTATGTAATAACTATTTTTACCAGTGATATTTGACAAACATTTTAACAAATACTTTGAAAGTTTAAGGAGATTGAATACATGAAACTATAGGCCTAAGGGGAATGTTGAGTTCATAATACAATTTGGGTAGGCAATATGTTTTAGGCGTGACTGCATAATGAATTGACAAGAAAGAAGTCCAATTAATAAATATCGGGTTTAATATATATATTGCCTACCCAAATTGTATAAACCGAACATTCCCCTCAGGCCAACTCTAATTCAGCTTGAATTCTTAGAAGCCTTAAGTATTATAGTGTCAAACAATTATTTTCAATAAAAACCAATTTTATGAACAACTTAATGGATGTGCTATGGGCTCTTTAACGTCACCAGAATACCGTCCTGAAACCCTTAATAAAATTAAAGAGACCCTAATTGCTAATCATTTTCCGGAAAAACTGATAAAAAAAATATCGAACAATCTCGTATATGAAATTCCTCGTTTAAACTGCCCTATGAAATATACTGGTATGACAACCCAACTCTTAGAAAATAAGAATAAAAGAGCATAAGTATACAAAGAATGCATCCACTGCATTACACAAAAATAAAAAAAGCACAAAACAGGAATTGCATTTTCTGAAACCAAAATCATTGATGATGATAACTTGTACCAAAAATTATCAAATAAACGATTAATATAAAAAGAGAAAAATGCAATAAATGACAAACAAGACATAAAAAATTTAAGTGAAATATACTACAATTTGATATTTTAGTATAGTTTTAACTTCGTCTAAGCCGTTATGTAGTATATCACTGTGAATGTCTGATTCTACTCTAAGGCTTAAATTAAAAAATAAAGCAAAAAAAATTATCCTCACAAAACGAACTAGGATAAGAACACTTTTTTACCTAAAATTGTATCATGAGTTGCTTGGCAAACCACTAACTTGCTACCTACCAATCAAATATAAATAAATAATCAACATGCATTTTTCGAGGTATGTAACTGTATTTTATTAATCTTGTAATAATTTATTGTATATAGTATTAAATTTGAAATTAGTTTAAAAAAACGTAAATGTCTTTTTATAATTTGGCTACTAAATGTTTTTTTAAATTGTTTGTAGATAGGAGAGGAAAGTTTTACATATATATCAAAAAAAGAAAAGAGCAATTTATGATAGGCGAAATGAGCTAAATTCCATTTGCAAATTATATATATATATATATATATATATATATATATATATATATATATATATATATATATATATATCCGCTGATAGCCACGTGCAGGTGATGACCTTCGGTCACACGGTATCGAGCACAGGAAATTGCGACACCTCCGAGAATGCCGAGCCAGTAACCAGCCGTTGCATTTCGCACGGATAGAAGACGCTGCATCAGCATTCAAATTAATATAAATTGTTCTGAATTGTAAATAAATAGTCAGTTGATATTTTAGGCTGCTAGAATGTTAGTTTAATTTTTGAAAATATAAAGTAGTGTTTTTTTTAGTATTAATAAAATATTTTTTAAAAAGTGAAATTTGGAAAAGTGAATATAACAATTGGCGCAGTCGCGGTAGGATCTGTCTAACGCTGTCAGAACAAGAGTGTTTTCTAACTGGTAGCGGCGGATTCCAATCCCTAAACAGAAGAAGGACGAATCGCTCTCACTTGGCAAAACTACGGAAGGAACACCCGGTGAAGCCCCTGGTAGTCTACGCTAAGAACACGACGATGCAAATAATCCTGCTGTAAGTTAATGAATCATCTCGTTATTGTTTATTTTATTGTGGTATTTACTTATTGAAACTGTTCGATTTTCCAAATATTTTTCCCGATATTTCTTATTGATTTTAAGAATTTGAATATCAAGAATTAAATATTTTTCACTCGATTTTTCACTATTAAATAAGTTACAGAACCTTTGTAATTTTTCAAAATGCCTGATTCAACTCAAAATAATGTTACTCAAGTAGAACAAGAGCCTTATAACTTATCAGAAATATTTTCTTTAATCCCCGAATTTGAAGGTGATCAGATCTTTTTAGGAACGTTTTTAAATGCGTGTGATTGTGCATACAATATGGCTACTACAAGTCAAAAAACTCTATTAGCTATTCATATAAAAAACAAACTTAGAGGTAGAGCTGCACAGCTCGTTAGTTCTAGAAATGCAGGTTCGTACCTAGAAATAAAACAATTACTTAATCTACATTTTGGAGATTCTCGCGATTTATCTTCCCTGATACAAGATTTACAACGACTTAAGCAATTATCCAATGAATCCCCACTCACTTTCTTTAACCGCCTCCAGGTATTAAATGCTAAAATACATGCAAATATCCAAAAAGCAATTAACCTTACAACTGAACAAAAAACAGCTCAAAGTACTCTTATAGAAACTATGGCCCTAAATACATTATTAACAGGGCTTGAACCTCGATTAGGCCAACTTATTCGTGCCGGAAATCCAGTCAACCTTTTAGAAGCCCATTCTCGAATTAGAAGGGAACTTCAGTTGTCATATTTTGAAACCCAAAAACAAGATAGGAATCAACCCTCAAGACCCACTGTACCTATTAGAAAGCCACAGCCACAACCTATGCGATGCTTTAATTGCGGACGCACAGGTCATTCTGCTAGTCAGTGCCGCACTCCCCAATCGGGACGGCAAAATTTTCAAAATAATTTTAATTCAGGTTTTCAAAGACCGTATCAACACCAAACCCAAAGCAGCCCTCAGCAGTCTAGTAGTTATTCCCAAAATCAATCTAGACCACAACAAGCAAGCGGCTTCTCGCAAAATCAGCAGAGGCCCCAACAATTTTATAATCCACCACAATATCGCCCTCCGATAATTAATAAAAATTCTAATTTCCGTCCTAATCAACAAAGGACATATCATGTAAACGCTAGCGACTATTCGCAAGGTCAAGCTTCTAATCCTATTGAAACATCATATAATGATTATGAATACCAAAATTTTGACTACCCACAAAACTACCCCAACCAGTGTCCAATAGAGCCGATAGGCCATACAAATTACCAGGATTTTCTTTCTCTCCCAGTGAACCCTCAGCCCCCGGACCAAAACTACCCAGAAGTAGATCCCCTAGTAGAAATCCAAACTTAAATCGAAACAATGAACTTGGACGACATGAACCCCGATCTGAACTTCCCCGAACAGACATTTCTTTAAGCCCCTTTCTCACAGTAAATTCTAAAAACTTATATTACATCAAAGATGCCACTGAAAAATATAAGTTACTTATAGATTCCGGAGCTGGAATTTCTATTTTTAAGGAAAGTACTGTTCAGAATTTTCGAAATAGATCACCAGAGAACGTGACCATCCAAGGTATTACTAATCAAAAACTTTCAATCAACGAATCAACCCTTGTCCCTTTCGCTCCTAATGACCCTCATAAGGTCTATATTTTTAATTTAGACATCGATTTCGATGGTATTTTGGGCTTAGATTTCTTAGAACATTACGAATGTGTGATAGACTTAAAATCAAAGCAATTAGTTACCAATTTTAAAACTATTCCTTTATTTAAAGTAGATGGTGAACAAAAAATCGAAAATCTTACGTTAAATAATAATTGCAACAAAATTTCAATAGAAGCCCGAACGGAACGAATTTTTAAATTAAAATGTGATCTCGTTAACACTGATGCCTTGTTGGTTGCGCAAGAAAAAGACAAAGTTAGGCTCCCACATGCTTTAGTGCGAGTTGACGAACACGGTGAATTTTTCACTTCGATTGTAAATACAAACGTTATTCCAAAAAATATCGATTTCTCCGATATAACCTTAGACCCGATTAACACACACACGACACCTCTGAACCTGTCTATAATATAACCGAACCAAATTTAAAAGAATGTCAACACGACAGAGTCTCACAAATACAAAATTTATTAAGAACCGAGCATTTAAATAAGGAAGAGAAAGAACTTGTGACAAATGTTTGTTTAGATTTCTCTGATATTTTTTACCTTGAAGGAGACGCCCTTTCTTTCACGAATGAAATAAAACACTCAATAGAAATAAACAACGCTCGTCCTGTTTTTACTAAATCGTACAGATACCCACAAATACATAAGGACGAAGTAAAAAATCAAGTTAACAAAATGTTAGGCGAAGGTATCATACGTCCGTCTATCTCACCCTGGTCTTCACCAGTCTGGGTTGTCCCAAAGAAGCTCGACGCTTCGAAAAAGCAAAAATGGCGCGTAGTTATAGACTACCGCAAGCTTAATGAGCTTACTGTGGACGATAAGTATCCTTTACCGAACATATCTGACCTCCTCGACCAGCTAGGGAAGGGTGAATATTTTACCACCCTAGATCTTGCCTTCGGATTCCACCAAATTGAAATCGACCCTAAGGACATCCCAAAGACTGCTTTTTCAGTAGAAAATGGTCACTACGAATTTATTCGTATGCCCTTCGGCCTTAAAAATGCGCCGTCACCCTTTCAAAGGGTTATGGACAACATTCTCCTTGGCATTCAGAATGAGCGTTGTCTAGTATACATGGACGATATAATTATATACTCTCCCACAATCCACGAACACATTTCTCGCATAACAGAAGTATTCAAACGTTTAAGAAAAGCCAATCTAAAAATTCAGCCCGATAAATGTGAATTTCTCAGAAAAGACGTCGCCTACCTTGAACATCTTATAACCCAAAATGGTGTTAAACCAAACCCATCAAAAGTAGATTGTATCGTCAATTTTCCCGAACCAAAAAATTCTAAAGGCATTTAGTCATTTTTGGGACTGGCCGGCTATTATCGACGGTTTATTCCCAATTTTGCAAAAATCTCAAAATCATTAACCAAACTTCTTAAAAAGGACACTCCTTTCTCATTCGACCCTGAATGCAAATCGAAGAACTGAAAAAAGCCCTTATCTCTAACCCAATTTTGATATACCCAAATTTTCAAGAACAATTCTTACTAACCACGGACGCAAGCGCGTTTGCCATTGGCGCTGTTCTATCGCAAGGACCAATAGGCAAAGACCTCCCTATTGCGTATGCGTCTAGAACCTTATGTAGTGCGGAAACAAAATATTCGACAATAGAACGCGAATTACTTGCAATCGTTTAGGCCGTAAAGCACTTTCGCCCCTACCTTTTTGGGAGAAAATTCATTCTCATTACGGACCATCGACCCTTGACGTGGTTGTTCTCGATAAAAGACCCAGGAAGCAGATTAGCTCGTTGGCGTCTTAAGCTCGAAGAGTATGATTATAAAATCGAGTACAAACCCGGGAAAATTAATAAAAATGCCGACGCGCTATCTCGGATTAAAATTAACCATTTCCAAGAATGCGCAAAACTCCAGTCTAAACTTCAAATATTTGCCTCTAACAAAGACGACGTACGAAACAGACCGTCAACTAGCAAAGAAACATTCCAATCAGACAACGAAAATGGAGACGAACCAGACACAGAACAACTAACAGAGGAATATAATCGTTTTGTACACCTCTATAAAACTAAATCCATTATAGATTATTCCAAAATAGAATCATCAAACTCCCAACTTTTAGACAAGTGTCATAAAAATATCATTACCTTCTTTCGTCGAGCAAAATTAGAGGACATCCACCTTAAAATCATTGAAGATATTTTTGAGGAAAACTTTCACTTTGTAAATAACAAAATAAACATTGTGTCCAGCAAAACCGTGAAAGATCGGAAATATTTTATAATTCCTCTGCCATCTGACAACGACATCGTAGCCCAATACCTCTTTTATGCCCTCTTTACTGGCAAAGACAATTTTGACGCAAAACATCCGTATTGTGTCGAAAATAACTTAGAACTCCCAATTTTGGAAATGCTTTCATTTATCTTTTTTCCGACCTAGACGTTAAGTTCAAAATATGCCAAAATATTGTAAAAACACCTGATGAGGATCAAATCCCCATTATCCTAGACCACTATCATTCCGGAAGAAACAACCTTCACCGCGGAATAAATGAAACTATTAAAAGGATAAAGGAAAAATATAATTGGCCCGGATTAACGAAAGATGTCGAAAATTTAATCAAAAAGTGCGAAATATGCCAAAAAGTAAAATTTTGTCGAATAAACCTCAGCACACCCCTCGTAATTACCGAAACCCCGAAAACACCATTCGAGAGGATTAACATCGATCTTTTTGAATATCCTGTTAGTAATTACGCTCTCACTATTAGGGATGAACTGACCAAGTTCACACAAGCTTATCCCATATCCGATAAAAAAGCCTCGACAGTCGTGAGCACACTCCTACTATTCTTCCAACATTTCGGCACCCCCAAGGATACATTGTGACCATGGCCGTGAATTCGACAACGCTTTAATGAAGGATCTTTGCGAACTCTATGACGTAAAATTGACATTTTCTAGCGTCAGTCATCCACAGTCAAATGGATCTTCTGATGATTTCACGCGACCCTGACCGAAATGATCCGAGTACATAAAGCTGAAAACCCAAACGAACCATCCGTTCAATATTCTCCTATTACATTTGCCACAATAATACCAAAAATAAGACACAGGTTTTACACCGTATGAGCTCATCTTTCGGCTACATCTAGTCGTCCACCTGAGACCCTTTATAAGAACAACTGATTACAAAATATGTCAGAGACAACAATTAACAACAGAATGGAACATTACTATAAAGTCGCACGGACAAGAACAAACGCACAAAAAGAAAAAATCTAAAATACGATTTGACAACGCAGTTAAACGAAACACCACCGAATATAAAATTGAGACAAAGTCTACGTGAAAGAATCCCAAATAGTCACTAAAGCTAACAACAAATTTAATGGACCTTTCGAAATAACCGAAATCTTCTGAACTTCCGCCAGTCAAAATTTATCTACGAACCAATATTCTAAAATAAATTTGATAGACTAAAACCTTTCTATGACTAGTCTATTCTTTCAGACTCTTTCGGGATACTGTCAGCCGTGACATCCCAGTTTACCATTACTCCAATAAACAATAC